>JAMLFY010000011.1:31880904-32195577 GCA_030441495.1 Dalbergia oliveri
ATCATATGTTACGGGGTTCCTAAAATCTCCGTTTTGACCCTTTTTTAAGTTTAGGTCTGGCTAAGACTTACTATTAACTCCTAAGCAATTATGGGAACACTACACTGTCAGCTAACTATGACATTTTCTAAGTCCAATTATGGGAACGAATTCCATTTGTGCATACTAAGTGTTCTAGAATTCACATTTTAAGTCCTTTCTAGTTACTTGTTCTTTCCTAACTTCCCTAAATCGTTCCTTGCTTTCACTCAAACATTAATTTTACACATTTTAACACCATAAAATAGAATTTATATAGTGGCCAAACACAAAAGGCAGAACTGAAATACAAAGCTTCATATAATCACATAATCTCATGATTTAAATGCATATAAGTTCCTAGTTTCTCTTGGAATCATTTTAGGAACTCAAAACTCTTTTAGAAACCAATTAATCTCATTAAAATCATACAAAATATGTGAGGTCAGTAGCTAAATTATTTAGCTCATAGATTTAAAACATAAAACCTTGTTCATAAGGTTCTTTAGTACACCTAAGCTTAGAAAAATTCCAAGACATTAGACTATAGGTACTTATGATTAGATGAACTCATCTCAAGTCCATCATCATCATCACAAGGCCGAAATGGCATTCTTGAAATGCCTCCATTTTCTAAAATTTTATGTAAGATACTTGGGCAAATCTTTGAGCTCTAGGACATTTAAGTGATGGCATAAACTTAAACATGCAATGCACTTATTTTACTCTTCATTAGAAAATAAAGTGAGAGCATAAAATAAATATGAGATGCAACCTCATTATTATCTTTAAAGATTAAGTGATGACTTGAAATATAAACATGAAATGCAAGCTTGGAAACTTAAACATGATAATGCAAGTTCATTTAGTTATTCTTGAGAGCTTAGTGATGGCATCAAAATAAACATGCTATGCAAGGCATATATAATTGAATGCAACTCATTTATCTTAACTAGAGCTCTTACAAGACTTTAAAGGAACATTATAACCTTAACCCAATATGTATCTTAACAACATAAAGTGAGCTTTAGAGTTCTTAGCACCAAGTCTTCAAAGAAGCCTTTGGTTTTGAACTTCATCATCAAGCTCAAGAAAATGGACACAAAGCTCAACACTTTGTCTAAACAAACATACAAAGAACTAAGTCATATTCTTTATTTATTGCTCATGAGCTTCAATCTAGAGTAAAACTCTTAGAACGGCCGACCAACTTTAAGGTTGGCAAGGGTAAGCTTAGAGCTTTTGAAAATATATGATTAATTTTCTTAACAAAACTTTTGTGATCTACTTAATATTTTTAACAAACTTTGTTCAAACAAGGAAGAGAAACCAAAACATTAAAGGGAAAAAGGAGGAGGAAGGAAAACTTAGAGCAAGAAAAGGAAAGAAACCAAGAGCATGTATGGTCCAAGACCAAGTTTTTCAAGCTTTAGAGGTTTCTCACATGACAACAACAAGACCATTATCTTGAAACACATCATCAAGCCAAAGTTTTCTAGTGGAAAAGGCCTCATGGCTGAAAGAGAAAAGAGAGAGAAAAGAGTTTTGAACCAAGAGAAAACTAGAACTTTCTTTTTAAAGAAAACAAGTAAAAAAGTTTGAAGCAAAACCCCTACCTAAGAAGTCTTTGGAAATGGAAGAAAGCTTGTGTTCTTGAGGGAATGAGAAGACAAAATCTCCTTCTTTGATCAAAGTGATGATTCGGCCAGAGGGGAAACCAAGGAAGATGATTTTTCCTTGAGAAAGCAAGCTTGGAAATGGAAAGATTTGAGTGTTTAGAGGTGGTTTGAGGTGAGGGAGTGGTGGTTCAAGGTTGTTTATGGTGGTTTATGGTGGTGGAAAGGTTTCTTTGAGGTGAAGGAAAAAGAACAAGATGAAGAGAAAGTTAGAAGAAAAAGAGAGAAAATGCAAGAAAGCTAAACTTGGCAAAACTTCTAAAGTGCAACCAAGTTCTTCAAGGCTTGGTATCTGCCTGATTTTGGTTCATGGGCTGATAGGGAGAGGAAGGCGAAGGTTCTTTTGGCCATTTGGGAGGGAGGGAAATATCTCTTACATGGGTATGGGCTTAGGCATGGCAAGCAGCTGGTTGAAAGCATGGTCAAGGTATGGCTTAAGGTATGACCTTTGGAGTGAAATAAAATCAACATATGATGAATTATGGAGGGGAATTCGCAGACTTTTGAGCCAAGGGGGAGGATAATTCTTCATGTAATTGTGGTTTAGTGATGTGTTTATGTGTTTCTTTGATTAAGGTTTTGATTAGGAGTTGTAAGAAAATGTTTAGGTGAGGTAATGGCTAATTAAGGTTATTAGACTCTGATTTAGGGGTGGTGTTTTCTAGATTAACAATTTAAAACCATTCTTTTAGTCAAATGAAGGTATGGGCAAATTCCATTAATTTAAGGAATTGGAGAGAGAAACATATTAGAAGATTTAATAGCTAGAATCTTGAAATAAGGATGTAATTAGAGTTTAACTAGCAATCTTAGGTTCTAATTAACCTTAATAAATTATTTTGACTTGAGATTAATTAAAAATAATATTAATCTTCGTTCAAAGCCTAATATTGCAGGTTCCTTTAATTACGTCATTAGGTTCACTTGTTACACTGTTCTAGGGGCAAAATGGTAATTTTGCACTAAAAGTTGTCAAGACCTCCTGGCAAAGCTAAACATCATAACCTACTCAAAAACATCATTCTTGAACTTTCTGGAAAAGTTTCAAGGCTAAAACGGGCATCGCCAGGCGTAAAAGCTCCGGGGTATTTTGGTCATTTTGAGCTGAAAGTTAAGAAAATGAGATTTTCACCTTGGATATCAAACATAACAGATATAATCCCTTCAAACATTGAGTTGACCCATTTCGAGGGGAGTCCGGGGTCGACTCTGCTAAATCCTAGGGTAAAATGACCTTAGGGTATTTGGGTCATTTGTACTCAAACAATAAATTGAGTGTTACAAGGTCCTGGTAATCGATTACTAAGCCCATAATCGATTACCAGAAGTGGTCATTCGAAGGATTTTAGGTTTACATTTAAGTCGTTCCAGAAATGTAAGTGATTCCGAGTATTCTTCATGCACAAAAGCGATTTTGGTTCCTTTAATCGACATTTTCATGTAATTGATTACCATGACCATGTTCTTCATTTTGAAAATAGTTTTTAACCCTAAGTAATCGATTACCATCCTATGGAATCAATTACCTGGATGTTCCTCATACCCAAAACAAAATTTAGGTTCTCGTAATCCGATACAGGGCCCGTGTAATCGAATTACCAGGCCACCCTTTGAATTCTTGAAATTGTACCAAGAGAAAACTAACAACTTATATGTACTTATAACATGAATTTATGTGATTATGTGTGATGTACATTTTTGGTTTCTGCCTTGTTCTTTGGCCATTGTATTAATTCTTTTTATGGAGTTAAAATGTGTAAAATTGTGTTTGAGTGAAGCAAGGAACGATTTTGGGAAGTTAGGAAAGAATAAGTAACTAGAAATGACTTAAAATGAGAATTCTAGGATGCTTAGATGCAAAATAAATTTATTCCAGCATAATTGAATATAGAGCCTTAGGCGAAGATAAAACTTAGAAAGAGTCAAAGACGTAGATCTAGAACCCCGTAAGTGAATTATAGTCATCTTGCTTAATTAATCCAAAGTTGTTTAGAAGAGAGAAAACATAAAAACTAGAGAATTAGTGGTAATCCTCTTTAGGTGTATCCAAGGTTTATAATAGGCATTTGGATAAGCAAAACACAAGATTAAGACGGAAAGGTCAAAGCATAAGACATTGCAAGATAGGAGATATCACATGAGTAAGTGACAAGTGAACGAGTGTATTTATGAGAATATTAATGTTATGTGCATAAGATTGTGTGAACTTATGACGTAATTGATGTAATAATACGGCATGCTATGATTGAGATGCACATGATGAAATTAATGAATATGTTTATATGGCTTTTAAAGATTTGATTGATTGAGACAATGAATGAGATGGCATGAGTTGAATGAGTTATGTGGCATAACTCAAATTTGAGGAAATTCGGTATTACCGTTGTCCTATGAATTTCATCATTTGAAGGACTAAGAAAGTTTTGAAAGAAAGATTTTGAATGTGACATGCAGATGCATTTCTCCTACTAGAGTGAGGAGAAAGTAAACCTATGGGGTATGGTCGCAACCATCCAGAAGCGACAATGTCACTGGTCTTAACAGTTGATGCGTTTCAAACGAGACGTATTTCTCCTTACCCTGAGGAGAAGGTAAAACCATGAGGCATTGACATTACCCGCCAAAGCGGACAAAGTCACTGGTCTTAACTAGTTGATGTGTTTTGAGAAGGAAAAAGTCCCATGATGGGTGATCCTTAGGCCCCTACCTGTACTCTAGGAGTCGGGATTATTGTGATTATGTTACCCTTATCAAGAGGATAAGTAAGAACTAGTGACGACTAGTTGAGGTATGAGCTCATAGCCTAGTTTTAGGGGTGTGGTTACTATTTTTGATACCTTGATGTCACAAGTTTGAGAAACGAGAAAAGATGTGAAGTATCTTGCTTATGAAAGAGAAAGGTTTTCATGAGAAGTTACATGCCACTATGTGATGATAAATTATTTATGTCATGTTTTAATTGCTTACATGTATAATGTATTGCCATGCATTCATGTTTCGCTATGCCGCATACTTGCATTAAGATTCATCATAAAAGACATTAACCTTGGATAAATGCTTTTATAAAACCTCATAATGAATCTTTGCATGTTATGCCTTTTCATAATAAACCCAAGGTTCCTGGATAAACGATAACATTAGGATGGGAGGTTTCCCTTCTGAGATTCTTTAGTAAGATTCTCACCCTTTCTTCTTTTCCGTACGTCTTTAGATTTAATGTCGTTGTTCGTGATCTTCGTTGACACGCCCGTTGGGAGGTGCATTACGACCTGGAGCATCAGTCATATCGAGGGTCGATGTGCTGTCCGTATTTTGCGTGTATTGGACGCTCGTTCGCGCATCCAGTTTCCAGCTTTTTTCATTTTCTCATGCCTCACCGTATGGTGACGACCTACTCTTCAACCAGGAAGCCCCAGCGACGAGCAAACTTGCCACCCTGCCATCATCCTTAGTGGTTAAGACCACTTGGAGACATCCGGCTCATACCTACATTGGGTTCAACTTTCTTGAGACTCTCTTGCCTACGTCTACTGGAGGGTTCTCCCTCAGTTCAAGTCCCATGGACGTGGGTAGGGGTAGTGAGGACACTAGCCCAGCGAGGCTGGCGAGGCGAGTATGGACGCTCGAGGAGTGCGCACGCGAGGAGGCCATGTTGTTCCCCTGCTCAGCATGCACGCCCTCTTCATTGGGCCACGACGAGGAGCTGAAGCAGTCATGGGACACCTTTCCCCATCGCTGAAGGACAGCAACCACCAGGTAGTTTTAAAAGGAGGGGTAGCTATAGTTGGGGTTGGATCTTTTGGGGCTTCATTGTACTTGCTATTTATGTTTTTTCCTTTTATGTATTTCTTACTTTATGTACTACAAGCTCTCCATTCTTATGTGGGTATGACTTTATGATTTTATATTTAGATAATATATCAAACTATGTGATCTAATATATTATGGCATTTGCTTTCCATGAATGGATGTGTTCTTTATTGCTTTCAATGGTATGTTTAATTTCTCTCTCGCTTTACGTTTTCTCATGATGGTATTCGATGGCTCACATTCTTATGTTGGGTTAAATATTAGGGTGTTACAATCAAGGCCGTAATGAATTGGGAAACCAAACCATTGTAACAGAAATACGGAGCTTTTGGGTTTGGCGGGCTATTCCGTAGGTTCATAAAAGGATTTTCTCAGATTGCCCTTCCCTAACCAAGCTCATTAGGAAGATACCCCGTTTTGTAGAAATTCCGAGTGTGAGAGCTTCCAGAGCTGAAAGGGAAAGTTAACCTCAACCTCGGTTTTGATTTTACCCAACCCCAATGTACCTTTTGAGGTGTATTGTGATGTTTGGGCAAGGGTTTAGGTTGTGTGTTGATGCAAACTAGGCAAGTGGTAGCCTATGGTCTGGGCAACTCAAGGAACGAGTAAACTACCCCCATGACCTAGAGCTGGCCGCATAGTGTTTGCCTTGAAGATATGGAGACATCACTTGTATGGTGTGAAGTTTGAAGTTTTCTCCAATCATAAGAGTCTTAAGCATCTCTTTGATTAAAAGAAGTTGAATATGAGGAGAAGAAGGTGGATGAAATTTTTGAAGGACTATGATTTCGGTTTAAGTTATCATACCGGCAAGGCTAATGTGCAAGAAATGCCTTAGTCAAAAATCATTGCATTATCTCACATGATGGTTAAAGAAGTTGAGTTAATAGAGAAGTTTGGGATTTGAATTTGGGATGTCTATGACGGATAGGAGCATGCAGATGTGTCACCTTAGTGTGACCGGTGGGATTAAGTCAAGGGTTATGGCACAAGGTGTAGAATAAGGAATTTAGAGAGACCTTAGAAGCGGTTAAGGCAGATAAGCTAAAGGGTTTTTAGCAAGGACCCGATGGTTTGTAGAGGTTTGAGGGCGGTCTTCGTGCCACAAGATGGTGACCTCTAAGAGTATCTTGGAGGAAGCTCACAAAAGCCACTTCACCATTCATCCTGGTGCTACAAGATGTATAAGGATTTAAAGAGATGGTCTGGTGACAAGATTGAAAAAGGATGTAGTTGCTTGGGTTAGAAGTGCTGGTCTGTCAAAAGGTGGAGATCGGCGCCAAAAGCCTTCAGGAATGTTGCAACCCACTGCACTATCCCTGAGTGGAAGTGGGATAACATCTCATGGATTTTGTGGCGGAGCAGGCCAAGGACAGGAGCCGCATGACGCTATTTGGGTACAGTGGAAGGGTTGACCAAGTTGGCCCATTTCCTACCTATCAAGATCACCTTTTCCCTAACAAGTTAGCCCAGCTATATATACAAGAGATAGTAAGGTTACATGGAGTCCTATTGACGATAATCTCGGATCGAGAGTCGGCGATTTATCACGTTTTTGGGAGCCTTTCAAAAGGCATTTGGTTCAAGCTGTTTAAGCACGGCTTATCACCCTAAAATAGATGTTCAATCAAAAGAACTATCCAAACCTTGGAAGACATGTTAAGGCGTGATGCGGTCTTTGGATGGGAGAAACTTGGGATAAGTACTTCCCACTTAGAGTCGCATATAACGACGGTATCACGTGAGCATCGCGGTCTGACCATACGAAGCCTTGTATGGAAGGAAGTGCCAAGTCCCTTTTATGTTGAAACGAACACAGGAAAACAAAGCATGTTAGGCAAGAGGTAGTGAGGGAAACCAGGAGCAAATAAAAGGATTAAGGATATAATCTTGACTACCCAAAGTTGACAAAAGAGCTATGCGGACAAGCGGCGAAAGCCGTTAGAACTCAGAGAGGGCGAACATCTTAAGAATTACTCCCACTATAGGTATAGGTAGAGCCATGTGAGTCAAAAAGTTGAGTCCCGATTTCTGATCCTTTTTGAAATTCTTAAGAGAGTCAGGACGGTAGCTTAGGAAATCACCTTACCTAAGTCTTTAAAGTCTTCATGACGTCTTTCATGTTTCCCAATAAGAATAAATCCGATCCTAGTCATGTGTTAGAACCAGAAACATGCCAATTAAGGGAGGACCTAATTTCAATCTACCACCAATCGGGGTACCTGCGAAGTAAGGTAACAAGCTGAAGAGAAACCAGTTCCTGGTGAAAGTGGCATGGGGGGCGAGACAAGATGGGAAGGATGTAATAGAAGCTAGAGTCTAGAGAGATGAGGATGAAGTCTCCCAAAATTTCTGAGGTAACGAATTTTGAGGCGAAATTCTTTAAGGAGGAGAGTAATGTAGCGCCCCAGGAACTTCTCTTTTAGTACAAATGACCAAAATGCCCTAAGGTCATTTTCCTAGAATTCGAGGATCACGACCCGGCAGTCCTCGGGGCAACTTCAATGTTTGAAGGGGATTATAACTGGAATGTTTGATATAAGAGGTGAAAATCTCGTTTTATGAACTTTCGGCTCAAAGTGACCAAAATACCTCAGCGTTTACGCGGGTAAAGGTGCCGTTTGAACCCAAAACTTTCAAGAAGTTTGGGATGATGTTTATGAGTGGTTTATGATAGTTAGTCGGGCCTGGGAGGTCTGAGTATTTGGTGCAAAATTACCATTTGCCCCTAGAATAGTGTCCAGTGAGCCTAATGATATAATTAACCAAACCTAAGCAATATTAGGCTTAACATCGAAGATTAATTTATTTTGATAATTAATCTAGAGTCAAAATAATTTATTAAGGTTAATTAGAACCTAAGATTGGTTAAACTCTAATTTCATTCTTTGATTCAAGATTCCTAGTCATGGAATCTTGAATAGTAATTCTCTCTCTTAATTCCTTAAATTAAGGAATTGTGTTATGATTTAATTTGACTAGAAAATGGTTTTAAATTGTTAATCCACCCCTTAAATCAAGTCTTGACAACCTTAATTAACCATTACCTCACCTAAACACTTTCTTACAAACTCCTAATCAAAACCTTAATCAAAGAAACACCTAAACACATCATTAAACCACAATTACATGAACAATTTCTTTTCCTCCCTTGGCTTAAAGCTGGCCGAATACATACCCATTGTTTTGTGTTACATGTTGATTTTACAACTCAAAGAACATACCTTAAACCATGCTTCACCCATGCTTGCCATGCCTAAGCCCATACCCATTCAAGAGATATTTTTCTCCCCAAAAGGCCAAAGAAAACCGTCGGACCTCCTCCCCTTGGCAGCCTCCATATTGCATTTTTTTCTATAAATACCAAGCCTTAGTGAACTTGGTTACACTTTAGATCATTTGCCAAGTTTAAGCTTTTTTGCAATTTTCTCTTTTTTTCTCAATTTCTCTTCATCTTGTTCTTCTTCCACCACTAAAGAAACCTTTCCACACCATAAACAACCTTGAACCACTACTCCCCACCTCAAACCACCTCTCAAACACCAAACTTTTCCATTCCCAAGCTTACATCTTCAAGGAAAACATCTTCCTTGAGTTCCTCACTGGCCGAATTCTCATCATCATCCAAGAGATTTTGTCTTCTTATTTCCTCAAAGAATCAAGCTTTCTTTCATCTATTTCAAAGACTTCATTTGGTAGGGGTTTATTTTCAAAGTTTTGTTTGCTTTCTTTAAGAGTTCTAGTTTTCTCTTGGTTCAAACTCTTCCTTTTCTTCTTTTCATTTCGGCCTTAGAGCCTTGTGATGAGAAAAACTTTGCTTGATGATGAGGTTTCAAGATAATGGTCTTGTGATGCCATGTGAGAAATCTCTAAAGCTTGAACTTGGTCTTGGACCATACATGATTGGATTTCCTTTCCTTTTCCTTACTCAAGATTTCGGTTCTCATTTCCTTTCCTCAAAGATTTTGGTTTTTATTCCTTTATTTGCACAAAGTTTGATAAAAATGTTAAGTAGCCACTAAAGGTTTTGTTGAAAATTAATCATATGTTTTCAAAGAGCTCTAAACTTACCCTTGCCAACCTTAAAGTTGGTCGGCCGTTCTAAGAGTTTACTCTAGATTGAAGCCCATGAGCAATAAATGAAGAATATGAGTAGTTCTTTTTATGTTTGCTTTGATAAGTGATGTATCTCTTGTCCAATTTTCTTGAGCTTGATGATGAAGTTCAAACCAAAGACTTCTTTGAAGACTTGGTGCTAAGAACTCTAAAGCTCACTTTATGTTGTTAAGATACATGTTGGGTTAAGGCTATTAATGTTCCTTTAAAGTCTTGCATGAGCTCTAGTTAAGATAAAATAAGTTGCATTCATGTTTAAGTTTATGCCTTGCATATAATGTTTATTTTTGATGCCATCACTAAGCTCTCAAGAAAAAATAAATGAACTTGCATTATCATGTTTAAATTTCCAAGCTTGCACCTCATGTTTATATTTCAAGTTATCACTTAATCTTTAAAGATAATAATGAGGTTGCATCTCATATTTATTTTATGCTCTCACTTTACTTTGTAATGAAGAGTAAAATAAAGTACATGGCATGTTTACGTTTATGTCATCACCTAAATCTCTAAAGCAAAGACTTGCCCAGTGTCTCAAGTAAAGTTTTAAAAATGGAAGTTTTAGGTGAGTGCCATTTCAACCTTGTGATGATGATAATGCACTTGATAAGAGTTCATTCTAAATGAGTAAGTCAAATCAGGTTATGTCAAATTTCTAAGCTTAGGTGGAGGTCCAAAGCATTATGAATATGATCTATGTTAAATCCTTTTTATGGGCAAAATAAATAAGCTACTCCCTTGATCATGTTTACATGATTTTAATGATATAAATTAGTTTCTAAAAGATTTTGGAGATAAAATTGTTCCAAAGACTAGCAATTTATATGCGTTAAAACATGAATTCTATGTGATTATGTGTGAAATACATTTGGTTCTGCCTTGTTCCTTTGTGTAAGCCCATTTATTGTAATTTTTACTATCATTAGAATTACCGAATTACCGTAGGTAAATATTATATAAAATTTGAGACCAAACAATCCTTAATAAAGGAATATAACGTTAGAAGAGAAGTTAGGAGCAATTCGTGCAAGTATTGCAAACCCCAATTTTCTGTACGTGTAAAATGACCAAAATGCCCTGAGGTTATTTTACTGAAAATGAGGATCGTGGCCCCACCCATCCTCAAGGGGATGTTTTGATGTTAATAAGGGATTGTTTGTGTTATGTGTGTTAATAGAGGAGAAGAATCCTAATTTTGAGCTCGACGCGAAATGACCAAAACGCCCTTACGGCTGTTTTAACTCCGATTTGCGTGCCGACTAGAGCCGAACCTCACTAAAATGTGTTAAAAGGTGTTTTTAAGCCATGATTAACCATTGGTTAAGCTTGGGTGGTCTCGGGCAATTTTTAAGTAAAATGACCGTTTTGCCCCTCTCTTTGTGTAGTTTTGCAAATTTTGAGATTTTTGATTCTTCTAGAAACCTAAGCAATATTAGGCTCAAATTAAAGCTTATTAAATTCTAATTACTAATCTAGAGTCAAAATTATTTATTTAGATTGATTAGAACCTAAAATTGCTTAAAACACCCAAATTGCTTAGTAATTCACTTAAACCCTTAACCGTAAATTCTCTAAATTGCATGAATACCTTGCCTACACCTAAAAAATACATGGAACACACAAAATCCTCTTCCACAAGGCTGTAATGCACGAAATTATTGAGTAATAAGTCAGAAAATTATTACACAAAAATCCAAAGAATGAAAACAAAGAATCATGAAAACATGGAAACATGATTCCATGTTTTAAGCCACCAAACAAAATGATTTTTCTTCCTTATTTTTTTCCTCTAATTTTTTGTCAGATTTCTTTCCTTCCTTTGTCCATTTATGAGCTGCAAAATCTCTATAAATAGGCATGCTTGAAGATAGTTTAGATGCTTAGTTCATAACTTACACAAATTCTAGTCTTAGGAGCACCAAAAGCTTTCTTTCTTTCTTTCTCTTGGTGAATTCTCCCTTCAGCTTTTCAAGGATATTTTGCTTCATTTCACTCAAGGAAACCAAGTTCTCTTCCTTTCTTTCAAATCAAATTAGGTAGGGAGGTGTTTCTAAGTTCATTTTATGCTAAGACAAGTTATGTTCTAGCTCAAAATGATGTTTTCATGAGCTTTCTTTTAAGTTTTCATTTTCAGTTTCTTCTTCCTTTTTTTTAAAGTATTTGGCCATATGGCCTAGCTTATGATGAGACCATGGTTTGATGATGAGATTCTTGAGTGTTGGTTGCAAAGCTTTCACAAGTTAGATCTCTAAAACTTGAAGGTTTCACTAGTTTCCAAAGCTTCTAAAATTTCAGTTTTTCTTTCCTTATTTTCCTTTCATGGTTTCGGCCAAATGGCCTAGGAAGGAATGAAATGATGGCTTGATGATGAGGACCTTGATATGGGTTGTAAATCCATCACAAGTTAGGCCTCTAAAGCTTGAACATTCCATTTAATGCAAAACTTTAAAGAATAATATTTTTATCTTGAGGTTTGAATATGAAATATGTATTTTTACTTTGTCTTGCTAAGATACATATATTGGGTTGAAAACATAATTCTCTTAAAGTCTTGAAGGAGCTCTAGTAAAGAGATCAAGTGAACTTGCATCCACGTTTAAGTTTATGCCTTGCACAACCATATTTATTTTATGTCATAACTAAATTCTCAAGAATAAATAAATGAACTTGCATATCTCATGTTTAAATTTCAAGCTTGCATTTCATGTTTAAATTTCAAGTTGTCACTTAATCTCTAAAGATAATAAAGAAGTTGCATCTCATGTTTATTTTATGCTCTCACTTTATTTTATAATGGCTAAAAGAGTCAATGCATGGCATGTTTATTTTATGTCATCACCTAAAAATCCTAGAGCTCAAAGACTTGCTTATGAATCATAAGCGAAGAAATGAGATAATTGGAGTTAAAGAATTTATTCTTTAAGAAGTCTTGAGAATTGGAGCTTAAAAAAAAATGTAATCCTCATCTCCCTCACCGGTCCTATGCGGACTACGCCGCTCGGTTGCTAGATTCTCTTCTCCCTCTCCTTCCTATGCGAACGCCAACCAAGTTTCTTGCATCATGTTTATATTACAAGTTCTTGCATCATGTTTAATTTTCAAGTTATCACCTTAAATCTTAAAGATAAAGAAATGGAATTGCATATCATGTTTATAATTCCAAGCTATCACCTTATAAAGATAAGATTAAAATAAGGTTGCATAGCATGGTAATAATTCAAAGATGTCACCTAAATCTCTAAAGCTCAAGACTTGCTCCTTTTATCTTAAGTGAAAGATTTAATTATGAACATTCTTTCAAGTTATAAATCGGTCCCATGGTTAATTTAGGCCTAAAGTCCTATGACTTCTTTCAAGTTTAACAAAAGGAATTAGTTTTAAAAGAGTTTTAAAACTTTGTAAGAATTTTATGGGAAGCTAGTAATTTATGTGTACTTAAAATGTGATTTGATGCTTATTAAGAATTTGGTGTCATTGATTGATTCCCTGGTTTGTATGTTATAGTTGTTGTTGCAAACAATGAAAACTTATGCATGAAATAAAGACATATTCTATTACTGGAAGAAAGTGTATTACTATAAGAGTGCAATTTGGAAAGATTCTGGCTAAGGAAAGATTTGGTATTTAAGCGTGTCCATTGTGACCCACCTCTTTCCTGGAATCTCCAGATGCATGATTCCAAGTTGGTATATATTATTTCGGCATAAGACTATAAATGAGAAAATGTTATGATGATTATGAATGAAGAATTGTATTATGATATAACATGCAAAGACTTAAAGGTGACTCAATATATGAGAAAATGATCCTTTGGACCCATCAAACTATAGGCGGTGAAAAGGTGATTCTTGCCCCCTAGCTGTTCTCTCAAAAGGGTAGAGACGGAATTTTACTTATCAAAAGGGATAATATATGCTGGTGACGACTAGCAAGGTATGAGCTCATAACCTAGATTACTCCCAAAAGGGTGGAGTATAGGGTGGCCCAGGAAAATGATGATGAAAGTAACTTTAAGTCACCTAAGAAACTAAGTAAATGCATTATGTGAATATGATGTTCTGCTATGCATAGTATTTATGAGATGATGATGAGAAATATGATATTCTGCTATGCATAGTATTATGAAATGATGATGAGGAATATGATGTGATTTTATGCATAACTATGTTATTATATATGAAAGGAAAAGTTCATTATAAACATGACATGCTAAGTTTATGATGCATTATAAGACGCATGATTAAAGGGACGAACCTCGGTAAAGTATATTTTCGAACTTAATAAATCAATCTTAGCATGCTCACTATTTCATAATAACCCGAGGTTCCTGGGGACGATGATGATGACACAATGCATCATGAGGTGAGTACCTACTGAGATTCTTTTTATAAGTTTCTCACTCCCTCTATTTTTCTTTCCATCTCGTCTTAAGAAACGGAAGGAAGCGTTCGTGAATCACATTGAGGCTATAAGGATAGTGAACTTGAATCCTGCTAGTTTCACTCGTATATTTCAAATATCTATCCCTATCCCTGGAGTGTTATTACTAGGTGCCATTAATGGATGTCCTTCCATCCATATATTATTTATGTTTTATTAGATTGCCTAAACTTAGTCTTATTCTGTTGGTAGGCAAAATATCTATATGATATGTAATTATGGATGCTGTATGATGGAGCCAATATATTATGATGTGATGTTTGTAAATTCCTATGTGTCTTTTAAATTTTACTAAATCATTCACGTTAAGCGGGCTCACGTTTTCAATTATGTTTAAAAAAAAATGGCTCGTAATTTCACTAAGTATTTTCAAAGCATGATTAAGGAACTGAAGCAAAGAGTAAAGTCTAGTAATTAATCAGATCCTGCCTAGGTGTATTGGGTTAATTATTAGGGTGTTACACTTTGGCCTGTATTAATTCTGTTTTATGGAGTTAAAATGTGTAAAATTATGTTTGAGTAAAGCAAGGACCGATTTAGGAATGTTAGGAAAGAACAAGTAACTAGAAAGGACTTAAAATGAGAATTCTAGAACACTTAGACACAAGAAATGTAAATTCTATTTCAACATAATTGAACTTAAGGAAAATGGTTTATAATTAGTGGATATGTGTAGGAATCCCTAATAATTGATTTAGGAATTGAATATAGAGCTTTAGGCGAAGACGGAACTTAGAAAGGGTCAAAGATGTAGATTTAGAACCTCGTAATCGAATAATAATCATGGTAACTAATCTATGCAATGCTATTCGGAAAGAGTTAGTGAGCATAAATATTAGAGAGAATTAAAAGTAACGATCCTTTAGGTGCATCGGAGATTCTGTTATGGGTGTTAGGATAAGTAAACAGAGTTTAAGACTCGTAAGGGTCAAAACACAAAATACTATAAGATAGGGAAGATGATGAGAGTAAATGACGAGTGAACACATAGTTCTGATATACCGAGAGTAGATGTGAAAGTATTAATGGCATGCTTATGAGAATATGTGAATTTATGACGTAATTGTTATGATAATGCGGCATGCTGTGATTGAGATACATAAGGATATAAGATGATGATGAAAAGGAGGAACATGTTTATATGACTTTAAAAGATTTGCTTGACATATATTGCATGAGAAATATGTTCGATGAGTTATGTGGCATGACACAAATTTGAGGAAATTCATTGTACAACTGTTATGCCTGAATTTCTGTCAAATTTGAGGACTTAAGAAAGTTTTTGAAAGTGAGATTTTGAATGTGATATGCGAGACGCATTTCTCCTGCTACGAGTGAGAGAAAGTAAACCCGATGGGGGGGTATGGTCGTAGCCATATCAAAGTGGACAAAGTCACTGGTCTTAACCAGTTTGATGCGTTTCGTAACGAGATGTACTTCTCCTGCTCCAGAGAGAAAGGTAAAACCGTGAAGGCATAGACATTAGCCCCAAAGCGGACAAAGTCACTGGTCTTAACTAGTTGATGCATTTCGAGGAAGGAAAAAGTCCCATGATGGGTGATCCTTAGACCCCTCTCGGTACTTTGGAGTCGGATTATTGTGATTATGTTACGCTTATCAAGAGGATAAGTAAGAACTAGTGACGACTAGTTGAGGTATGAGCTCATAGCCTAGTTAGGGTGGTAATGATTCAAGGTTTGATACCTTTATGTCACAAGTTTGAGAAACGAGAAAAGGATGTGAAGTTTCATGCTTATGAAAGAGAAAGGTTTTCATGAGAAGTACATGCCACTTATTTGATGATAAATTACTGATGGCATGTTTTATTGGTTGTTTGCATAAAGTATTGTCATGCATTCATGTTTCGCTATGTACATACATTCATTAAGGTGCATCATAAAAGACACGGACCTTGGATAACTACTTTGATAAAACCTCATAATGAACCTTTGCATGTATACCTTTTCATAATAAACACAAGGTTCCTGGGCACGTAAACGATGACATTAGGATAGGAGGATTCCTAGAATTCTTTAGCAAGATTCTCACCCCTTTTTCTTTCCCCGTACGTCTTTAGATCTCAATGGCATCGTTCGTGGTCTTCATTGACATGCCGATCTGGGAAGTGCACTTTGACCAAAGCATCAAGTCGTATCATTTTGAGGGTCGATGTTTTGTCCACATTTTTGTGTACATAGGACGCCCGTTCACGCATCCAGTTTCCAGCTTTTGCTTCACTCCTACCTCACCGTATGGCGATGCATGATCTTCAGAGGACCGAACCTACGACGAGAAGACACGCCACGCCCGTCTATCATCCTTAGCGTTCGGACTACCCGGAGTATGTCCCGCTCATATCACGCACTCAGGGTCGACTGTCTGAGGACTCCCCTTCCTACGTCTACTCAAAGGGTCCTAGCCCTCGTACCCATGGACGTGGGTAGGGACAGCGGGATCCTGCCAGCCGAAGGCTTACGAGGCGGTGTAATAGCTCAAGAGGCACCCGCGCGAGGTGGTCATGTCTTCCCCTGCTCGGCATGCCCACGCCCCTCCATTGGGCACGGCCGAGGAGCTCGAGCAATTCATGGGACACATCTCCCCATCGCTAAGGATCAGCGTAACCAGTAAGTTTCAAGGGAGGGGTAGCTATAGCTGGGGTTGGATCTTTTGGGGCTCCCATGTACTTGCTATTTATGTTTTCCTTTCTGTTTATGTATTTCTATTGTTCTGTGTATCGCAACTCTGCACTTTATATGGGTATGACTTTATTTAGTTTATGTTTCAGTTGGTGTATTCAGGAACATGTGTTCAACTATGTTATCTAATATTATGATGTTTGCTTCTATGGGTGGATGTGTTCTTGATTGCTTTTAATTGTATGCTTTAGTACTTTGCTGCTTCACGTTTCACTCATAATAGTACAACGACTCGCATTTTGTTTTACATATTTCAAAAAAAAAAAATTTACCTGTATTTTTTCGCTAAGTAATTTTACAAATGAATTTAAAAGGAGGTAATAACTAATAATTAATCTTGATGCGTCCTAGACGTGTTGGATTAAAATTTAGGGTGTTACACGATATCCATGTACGAATTACAATGTTGGATTCAATTTCTTCTCAAATGGTGCTTATCCTAGCCTAAGACATGACTAGGGTTGAAGTTACATTTCCTGACTAGACACATGAAAGATATCGTGAAAAGTTTGACAGATATAGGAGCAAAACCATTTGATAGACAACTTATTTGATTCTTTTTCATGAATTGGAAGAGGTCATGGAACCCAGACTTAACATCTCAACTCTCGTGCTCAATCCTAGCCTTCTTTTAAAAGTGGTTTCTAGGGAAAGTTCCCTACTTCCAGGGACTCTACGGGGTTTCTTCCTCGATCCGTGTCACTTTTCTATCTTGCCTTGGTAGTAAGGTCCTCGCTCCTTATTCTTGTTCCCTCTTTTTCACTAAATTTCAAGGGTTTATCACCAATCTAAGGACTTCTAAAGCTTGATCTTCACCCTTGATCACCCAAAAGCTAATTCCATCTACTCCACTACACCCCTATGTTACACCAAATCACTACTTAAGCCACCTTTAAGGTGTTAGGACAATCCTTAAATAGTTCAACAATGCTAGGTAAACTGATTATGTGATTAACTTATTCCTTCAACTCTTAGAAACCTTCTCTTTTCCTAAGAAACTATACAAAATGGATCCTATTCACTATGATCTGCTAACATGCCTCAATTCCTCCTCATAAACATGACTTACTACACTATTAATCCACAAGGTCATCATCCTTTAGGCCAAAAGGGCACTTACTCCTTAAAGTTACCGTGATCAAACTCATATAACCCATAACTATCCTCATTTTCTTTTTATAGTAGTCCTTTAACCATATTTCAAATTATGTTATCTCTAATGGTTGCATCCTATGAGGCTATAGACATAGGTCATCTTCCAGGCATCAAACCTATGGGGGACTTAAGCTTTCTCTTAAGGAAAAACTCAGGTACCTAGCCTAGAGCAACATGGGAATACTCCTTCATCACGAAACTTCAATTAACATGTTCACATCCACCTAATTGCAAAAAGGATAACATGTCCCCAACAACCAAACCCAGAATAATCTAACACAATACAGCTTAGGAATGATACAAGACTCGATGGGTTCAAAAGAAGAAATAATAGTTATAACAAAATAGTCTAATTGAACAAGGTTAACTACAGGGCCTACTACCGAAGAATAACAAGTCTTAAATTAAAAACAATAGACATGCCATCAACATAAGAAAGGAAATTCTCACCAAGCAAAGACATCTTATCTGAAAAAGTTTGAAAAGGGATCTTGAAAAACCTTGTTAGTTCGAAGGTTTTCAAAACAAACAAGTGCATTAGTGTTCAGAGGGATAGCTAACCGGCATAGCTAAATTAAAGTCATTCATAAGAATTATTTCCATATTAACCATTAGAAGGCATGTCAAATGTGAAGGAAGAGACAATGCGACACATGTGATGGTAGATTTTTAACAAGTTCAATAATAGGAATAAGTCCAAACAATGCACTTAAAAGACCTATGTGTAGGCAAATACAAGAAGCCATTATGTCAAAAAAAAGGGAGCTTGAATAAAAGAAGGCAAGGGACTCTACATGATCCTAAGATATAAAATGTACATGTGGGAATGAAATCAGAGGCACAACCCAAAATCCTACCATTTATCCTATGCTTACCTTGAGTGAGGTTGCTAGAGTGGGAGGCATCCTCAACATTGCTTGTGAAAATTTGACCTTAAACTGGTCTGAGGGAAATTTCAAGTGTGAAAACTCTACGTTGCATCCATGACACTTGTGGCCAGGTTTGCCACACCTATAGCATATTCCTTTGCCAACTAGGCAAGGACGATCGCCATGGTTCTTGCCACATATGAGCACTTAACACTCGGTGTGGGCTTAGGTGGAATAATTGGGTTGCGTTGGGCCCTACCTTTGGATCGTTCGGTCCCCATACTGAAAGGTCCTTCTTTGCACTTGGTACTTTGAACCTCGGGGTTTGAGGCATAATCTTCCTCTTTTATGCTGTAGCTCTAGTTGTTGACCACTTCTTGTCACTATCCTTTATGATGTGGCGTTGGTTGACTGCATGACAAGTTTCTGAATCCCATATGAAGGCGGTAGCATTCCCATATGCCCTTAGTCCTACTTCATAGTGACGGTCCATGTGGTCCACCAATCGCTTATGGTCCTTGCTACTCCTCAGAGAGCGCCTACAATGTCTTCTCTTTGCTTGGAGTCCTTGCTATCCTCCGAGACCTATTTGCCTGGGGTAGTGCCATTAGTCCCTAAGCACATTAAACAATATACATTGAGGTGATCATCTCAATACATCATGCAAAGTGAGCTAGTTACCATGACACGCACACATACCCAAGGTCATGCATCTCTATCCTATAGCTTATCCTATCAATAAAGCGTCTACACATGACATAACTATCGCATCATGCTTCAGGAAGCATAGTCAATAATCCTTAGGCTCCATGAGAATAGAACTGCCCTGATACCAAATTGTAACATCCTAATATTTAACCTAACACGCCTAGGACGTGTTAAGTTAATTATTAGTTATTACTCTTTTGTTTCAGTTCTTGTTTTTTGACTTGGAAATACTTTAGTAAAAATAAGGGTAAATGTTTTTTTGAACTTTTTAAAACAAAACGTGAGCCGCTCGTATAGTAAGACCCAATCATTCGTCTATCATAACCTAAAGGAAAATAAAACTCTTCACGGGCATATACAAAATATAAACACGACGGCCTTATGAACATAATCACACCATCATATATATACATATAGGTAGCATAGGCATTAACTGTTCCATGACTCACACCAAACAAACCACAAAGATAGCATCATGCTCGTCAATAGGGATTGGGCCAAGTGCATCATCCTGCTAAAGCTTCTCGTTCCTACGCCTCCTGAAACACGCCTGAGGAGATAACCTCTGACATAACATCAAAAGAAGGTTATCCCCTCCATGAGATAAGCACAAACGCTTAAGAAAATGAACAAGTGAACACCACATCGACTCGCAAATGATAAGACCAATTGGTAGGTCAAAATGCACCTCCCAGGTGAAGCTTCACGTAAATCACGAACATGACCATCGCCATTTGAAGACAAGATGGAAAGAAAAGAGATGGAATGAGAAACCTGAACAAGAATCTCAGGAGGACTCTTGCCTCCAGACATGTGTCATCATCTTCGTCTTCAGGAACCTCGGTTTTCATTATGAAAACAATGGACATAATAAGATTCATTTATTAAGTTTAAAAGGATTAGGACAATCTCTTTTAGCATGATCCTTAATGCTATGAGTGCATCATACTTTATCATAAATACATGTTAATGCCATATGAACACATATCGCAATAATCATAATAAATCAATATGGCATAGAGAACACAAGCTATCATAACTTGATCTTTCCTCTTTAATAATCTTCGGTGACTAACTTTCTTGCTCTCTTCTAAGGGACCCTTTCTCCCTCTTGAGAGTTCTAGGTTATGAGATTATACCTAACTAGTCGTCACTAGTCTACACTTATCGTCTCGATAAGCTAATTCTCGACTCCTAGAGTGCGGGGTAGGGGGCATGGGATCACCTTTCATAACCATTAATTCCTAGAGTCTAAAGGATCACCTCTTTGGGTCACCTCCCATAACCATTATAATTCCTAGAGTTTAAGGATCCCTTTATTGGATCACCCCTCATAACCATTAATTTCTAAGTCTAGAGAATCATTTCCACGTGTCTTATGTCACCTTTGATCTTAGCATGTTATTAAAGAGATGCAATATATGAACATATAATCACAACATATCATTTAACATTTCATGCTCGTGAAACACATAAATCATAACATATCACTTAACATTTCTAAATCATAACATATCATTTAACATTTCATGCTTGTGAAATACATAAATCATGCACCTATTTCAGTCATAATCACATGAGCGTGCATCACATTATTTGCATATATCCTTAAGCATGTTATTCATATATGCAAACATGAGCATGTAATCATAGCCATCATCATAACTTATGAATTAAATTTTATGTACAAAATAAAGAATTACGGAAAAGTCAAATAATAATAATAATAATAATGAAAAAGGAGAATAAAATTTTAAAAAATAATTTTTGCTTGATAGCTATTGGCTACGCGAAATATCATAGTGCAAGCCACGTCATTCTCTATAAAATATTTATTGGTTGATTGATTTTATTTCTTTTGAAAAGGAATTGAGAATATCAAACATCTCAAAAACATTAAGTATTAATAAAAATATAATTTGTATCAGCATTGCAGAATACATGTAAATCTTCAGGAATATTATAATTATAGACGGAAACAACATATATAATATTCGATAGGCAATTTTTAATTATAAAAAAAATCCACAGCATAACATTGTCATCATGTATAACACCTAGTGCAAAAGAAAATATGTCAACAGGCTAAAATAATAAAGTAATTAACACTTAGAAGTATATCCTTTAAAGAATGCTACATAAAACCACGTATTAAAACTGCCCTACTACTATATATAATTATGCAAGATAAATTAAGAGGTCAAATAAGTAATAGAACAAATTGAGAAACAATTGAAAATTGTTAACAGCTAAATTGAGCCTAAAAATTAAACAAACATTCAAGTATTTTTATCTTTTCTTGTTTTATTTTTATTTATGTTATTTATTTTATTTGTTTATTCTTGAATCTTATCTTTCAAAGAAAGAAAACTTAACTCAAATGCCCCTAATCTTAAAACAAAAATGAAGCTCAGGAACAATGACCCAAGAGTATTCCTTTTGTTTAAGCCTCAGACCAAAATCTATATTAAAGGGTTATTGTTCACTCAAAAAAAGAATTTTAATTGGAAATGCCCAAATATTCCCACTAGCCCATTTTATTAAATCAGCACAAACTCTTCCCCTTTTAGCCTCACGGACGACACACACCTACGTAAAATAAAAGAAAAGAAGCTAGATTTGAAAGTGAGGGAGCAAGAGAGTATGGGCCTCTGGTTCTGCACACTCATCCATACACATCTTCACAATCCTCTCTCCCACAACACACTCAAACAAAATTCTCTGCCTCTCTCTCACGCGTACACACACACGCACACATACTAACAACTCCCATTCTCTCACATGTTCCCATCCACTCACTAACATACTCACTTACTAACATATACACTGAAAGAGAGAGAGAGAGAGAGAGCGAGAGAGAGAAATCAGAGAATACGAGAGGGAGGATCCGAGAGAGAAAAAAAGAGGAGCCGCCAGGAAGGGAGGCCGATCTAGTTGGCAAAGAGTTGGGGAGCTTGCGCGGCGGCAGATGATGATGGAGGAGATCGGAACGATCTCGTGGTGGGGGCGTCGGCGGCGAGGTCAGAGCGGCGAAAGTGGCTGGGCTCGCGGAGGGGCTATGGTTCACGGCTGTGATTGGGCGGATTTCGCGGGTGACAAGCAAGGGAAGAGGAGTGACCGAGGAGGGGGAAAGGGGCCGTGGATGGAGGAGGGGTGCGTGGCGGTTGCAGGTGAAAATGGGGTGAGGCCACGGTTCGCATGCGGCGATAGGAGAAGGGAGGCCGCGGTGATGACACTCGCGAGTGGATCTGGGGGAAAGGTAGCTCGGGAAGGCCGGGATGGCGCCGGAAAAGGGGAAAGCAGAGGCTCTCCACGTTCGCCTTGGCTTCGCAAACGCGGTGGTCTAGGGAGGAGATATGCCGTGTCTATGTTGCAGGTGGTGGAGCGAGGGGCTCCGGGATGGAAGGCAGGAACGGTGGCTTTGAGAGGGAGGCCGCGGCGAGGTCCTCGTCGGTGACGCGGTGACGGTACAGCCTTCCTCTCTTCCCTTCTTCCTCTCATTTCCTGCTATTGCCTTATGGTTTGAGCATTTTTCTGGACTTGGAATATTTGGTTTGATTGATGATTGAATCTTGAACGTGTTTGCTATAGCCTAGAGTTTGAGCTTGGTTTTTCTTTTTATTTTTTTTTGCTGTTGATCGTGTTTGGTTCAGGTGACTATGTGGTGATGGAAGGGAGGAGGAAAAGCGGCATGCAGGCGGAGCACGGGGGAACTTACGGCGGCTTGGCTCCCTTGGGGAAGACCGCCACCCCTTCCTCCTACTTCTATATTTTCTTTGTTCTATTTGTATATGGACTGTTTGGACTAAATTTGGCTGAGAATACTTGTTTCTGGACTCTAATTTCTGGCTATGATTGTTTGTGTTTGAACTGAAATGATGTCTGCTTGGTTTTTACTTTGTTGGGTTTGTTGGCTGATGGCTTTGATTGTGAAATAGAGTTAGTGTATGGATGTTTACTAGCTTGCTGTTGATGTTTGTATGGAGTGCATGATTTGTGACATTTGAATGGATGAGGGATATAAAGTTCAAATGATGAGAGTTAAGGAAAGATACCATACAGTGCTGTTGTCCCCCCTTTCTTTGTTTTGATTTCTCCAATCTCTCGAGCTCTATGATTTTTGCTTTAACTTCCCGTAGAGTCTGCGCAAAACAGACGACTGTTCTTCTTTTTTTAAAGTGAAGTTAGTGACAGGACACGAACAATTTGCCATCCTCCCATCCTACCCATCATCCTCATTTCATGGTCTTGGCAGGGTGGAATCTAGCCCATCCTGACAGGGAATGGTAAGTGCATGAGATGGCAAGAAATGTAGCATCAATGGCCATATGTTCTTTGGGGAAGCAAACACATGGATATCAATAAAAAGAAAGCAATGTTGCACTGCCACACAGGAGCGGAGATGTTTTCTTTTCTTAAAAAAAAAATCAAACACAAAGGAATCATCATTTCTTGTGGCTTACAAAGTGGGCTTTGGTTTCAACAGACATAGAGAGAATGGCTTTTATTACTGGTTAGACTACATAACTTGATTGGAATTTAAATCCAACATGTAAATATTTTCACTGCACACACACACACACACACATATAATAGCAATCCTTTTTTCCACAATTTGGTATACTTTAAAATTTAAAGTTTTTATGTAATAGTTGTAGCAACCAATTTATTTTATAATAATTATATAATTTAATAAAATACTATACTCATATATACCGTATCAAAATTAGTAATGTCATACGTAAAAGCACTAAAATAATTTAAATCGACCCAAGATTATGGTTAAACACTATTCTCCTCACATTACTCACTCAAATAAATTTCATCTTAATGAGAGGTCTTGAGATTTTGGACTTTGGGAGAGAATATCTAGATTTTCAAAAAACACAAATCTTAAACTTTAAAATAATTAAAGGTAACAATTAATGTAATCACGCGTTTTAATGAGTTATTAAGAGGCTAAAATTAATCAGGAAAGACTAATCATTCAGTAATTAATTAGTTAAGGAAATCAATTCTTAATTCGACTTCAGCTAATCTTAATTAATCGCATAATTGAGACCAAATGAAAATTGGTATTGCATTAAACATCATTCCATTCGGGATCATGTTCAAAAAGGAGATGTTGACTTAATGTTTGTGAATATTGAGGATCAAGTATATGATATTTTCACAAAACCATTAGCTGAAGATCGCTTCTATGTTTTAAAAGAGCTTTTGAACTTAAAAGTTTTAAATCTGCATAAGCATTTATGCACAAACATCTCCGGGTACTTCCCTATGCTGCTCTGCTGAAGCCTCAATGAAGACATCAATTTGCAAGACCACAAATCAAGGTGAAGATCAGAATTTTAGTTTGCAAGCTAGAAAGAAGAAGGTTGATTAGAAAAAGAGTTGAGGATTGGAAAATGGGGTATATATATAGTCTCATGAAGTTCAGAATCAAAATATATACAAGATGTGAGATTCATGAAGTTCAGAATCAAAATATATACAAGATGTGAGATTTCAGTGCTAACTAGTTGGGTCAAAGAGTAGAGAAGAGGCTTAGAAAGTAACTCTTCAAGAAAGTGATCCCAAGCGTCAACCATTCTCTGAAACAAGATGAAAATGGTGGGATATTTCCCACTCTTTTACGTTTCTCTCCCATGTCATTTAACCTTCAATCTTTCACATCCCATCACTTAAATAACTCCCCATTCCTCACACAACAACACTTTCACCATCATCTTCAACCTCTTACTCCCGAACTCAACCATTTCAACTTCTCCTCACAAAGCTTTCATCTCTCCAACGGTAACCCTTCTCTCATAACTTCACCATGTTCTGTCAACCATCACTTACAAAATCCACCTATGGCTGAAGGAAAACACTACATTGGATGCATTGTTAACATAGGAACACTTCTCATGTTCGATGAACCTCACCACCAACAACACTACGCTCAATTTCTTAACGGCTAGTAGCTCCTAAAATGAAGCTAAGACAGGAGTTGATGATTCAAGTTCTCATCCTGGGAGATCATCACCTTCCAAGGATGGGAAAGGTTCCTAAACCTCTTTGATTGGGTATTTATAGGAATGGTTACCACTTTCTACTTGCAACTAGTGCAAGTATCAGTTAATCCTGACCTTTCACACCAGAGGTGTTGACATGGAGCTAAGCATCAGAAGCAAAATGTTACCTAACTCCTCAAATTAGAAAATTAATTTAATGCTAAGTTGCACCAAAAATATAGTAAAGGGTACAACCTAAATCGTTCTCAAGGAGGCTTCAACACTTAGTTGGGAAAATTGGGGGTTTGGAGAATTAAGATTTAAAGCAATTAAGATTAAAAGATAATAACAACAGTGAATAAGACACTAGTGCAAGGTATTCCTAGGATTGAAAATTAATTATCATTGACCAAATATTAAACCCGTTGATGTGGCTATTAGTAATAAATTCCTGGCAATTATACTATTGATTGATCGACCTCTAGAATTTGATCAATGCAAATAACTAATAAACGAGATCTCAATTTATTTAGAAATCACATTGATTTAATAAACCAATTGTTATAACCTAACCACCAATCGGAAAATTAATCCTAATGTTCTCCCTCAAACATAAACCAATAGATCTATTAATTTATGCCTAAAGAGTTTTCCTAAACGATGATCACCAATTTAGTTATCCCAATAAAGATTATAACAATCACCACAATAATTATAGGAATAGAACTCAGAACATTAAAAAAATCAATGCATTTAATATTAAAAAGATGTCTCAAATATCATCTCAATCCATTCAAAACCCTTACACCAGGAAAGAAATCTACTCCTCCATCTTTGGAGGATTATAATCAATGAATCTAAAAAAGTACCTGGAATTAATAACAACAACTTTGTTACCATCCACAAGAACAAAACAATTCACCTATGGAATTCCTAAGAGAGAATAGTAGAAGAGAAGATAGAGAGATATAGAGAGAGAATAATAGCAACTAAAGTGGCAGCCTAAAGTGAGTCCAAAACTAAGTCAAAAGCTAAGGTAAACATCTATGTAAGCCTATACACTTGCTATCTAAAATGGGCCAAAGTGAGACCTAAAAATAGATTAATGACTGTCTTCCCGTCATCGCACGAGTGCGCGTCAATGACCATTGTAGTGCTCACTGAAAGGAGTGGTCCAAAATTTTCACGATTGTCTCTCTCTAGACGCTCCAGCGCATCCTGCAGAGTGAGCTTCTACGAGTTTTATTTTTTAGTTCCTAGCTTCTTCTAGAGAGACTCCAGCCTTGTTCTTGACACTCTGCACTTGATCCAAAGCTCCTGTGCACAAAACCATACTCAAAGAGATAAGTCAAACACAACATGAGGTAATTACTAATTATTCCAAAGTCAATGCAAAAGCCAATAATTCTTTCAAAATTACACAATGAGGAATAAATCAAAATCCTAATTAATTACATTAATAACTCAGTAAAACTCATGCAAAAAGCTAAGGTTTGGAAGATAGATCACCGACCTCTCCAACGAAATCCATGCTCCTGATGAAGCTCTCATTTGCTTATCATATGAGAACTGGTTTACAACTCTTGGAATCTCGCAGAGGAGGTCTCCAGATGTCTCATAGATTCTCTTAGTCATCAACCTGGCAAAATAACTCTGCCATGTTGAACTCTAGGCCCGTAAGTCTTCACCCTCATCCAATTCTCTTTGCTCCCAAGGCTGGAAGCACGCATCTACCTGGTAGGAATGGATTGCATGCTATTATTCTATTTGTTGGCAAAGAGAAAGGTAAACCTTTGACTACATGTTGAGTGCCATCTCCCCAGAGGAAAAGAGAAACGATGTTGTTCCTTATGGGATCTTGTTAACCAAGGTTTTTGAATACTTGCATTACCTATTGGCAAACGAGTGGTATGAGTATATGGAAGGTACCTGTACTCCCTAAATTCCTTCAGGACCCTAAGGATACCTATCGATGTTGCCTCATCTGTGTCAGGAGACAGAACCTAAGAATAAGAGATGCAGCTCTTGAAAAGGCCACTGTTGAGAATGAGGGACGAGGTAGAAAAAGAAGAATAATCCTTCTCAAAGACGGTTTGATGACAGTAAAAGACCTAAAGTGATTATAAGATATGGGGGAAAGCCCTATTGTACACGCATGTCCTTAGGTTGTTGCCTTTGAATCCTTTGATTCTAGAAAGAGTCAAACTTAGAATGTCACCAATGTTGCCACAGATGCCAAAAGGACAAAGATAGGTTGAGCCATAGTGCCTACAAATGACAGTGGGCCTATAGTCACCCTTGGAAGGGAAGTCAATGCTGCCGCATGCGTCAGGGCTGACTCGTGCCCCTGAGTCATAGTGCGTTGCCTAGGTTATGGTATAGAAGTCATGTCAGTCTTTCTTCCCAAACTCAAATTCATACGCCACATATGATCTGAACCAGGGGATGGGAACTTCTTAGAGCTAATCTTGATAATCCCTCCAACATGCCAAAATATATTTTATTCAAGTTTAATTTGCTAAAATTTGCTTGATTTGATCTAAACATATAAGAAATCTCGTGAGATAAGGCAATTTGTACTAAAGCTAGATATTATAACTTTGGCCTGAGTTATCCAAATCAATATAGAAAGACTTTGGAAAAGATTAAGCTAAGAGAAGTGATGGAATAAAAAATAAATTGCATTAATTGGAACTAGCAGAATGCAAGAGTAAATACAATTGCAAATAAAAATGAACTGGCTAAGTGTGTGGAGATTGTCGCATGTCCCTTTTACACATAATATCCTTTATTTATAGTCCCTTAGCTAAGCTATACACATGATGCTAGTCATTCCTATTTTTAGCACCCACTATTCATGTTCTTACACATGTTCCTATAGCTAGCTCTCTTTTGCTTTGCTGGGCTAATATTCCTTCAAATTGTGTAAGCCCACTCTCTATCTCCCATGATCAAGACTTCATCATTTGCTTCTTAAAGTGGCTTGATGAATGCTTCGTTGTTCATCTCAGGTTTTACTCTGGATCCCTTGCCTTCTGTTAATAAAATCTTCTCCTTGGCTATCCAACATGAATGACAGCTCTTGGGGACTGTTAGTCTCCTCCCTAAACCTATTGTTATGGTGACCTCCAGAGGACATCGTCCACACCTTCAGCCGAGGTTGAGGGTTTTCTCCAAGACGAGGATGTGGCCGAATCTTGCCTCAACCTTCATCTATCTACATATATTGTCAGGCAACGGTCACCTAGTTGAAGCCTGTTCCAGTAAGCATGGCTACCCTCGGGACACCGCATTACCCCGACCATCCTAGCTTCAACCATCGTTGTTCAGAGGATTGGAATGACGGTCGTGAACAACGCCATCGAAAGGGTAGTAGTGTTTTGCGCTGAACACAATCTGAGCAAGGGAATGATTCTCTTGGGCCCAAGTTGGGTTTAACCAAAGCCCAATATGAAAGTTTGCTATTTCTCATTCAACCAGCTAAGAGATCAAGTTCAATAACACCTCCCAGCCCAAAGAGTCTTTTTGTTTCACAAATCACAAGTTGGTTCATCCACTGGTGCAAGCCCAAACACAAGTAATATTCATGCTTCAAGTATAGTCCAACACGGTCATGCACACACCACCTCATTTGATATGTCTAACAGCGGTCCCTGGACAGTGGATTTGGGGGCCACAAACCCTATTTGTCCCTATCTCACAATTTTTCACACACATCAGAAATTAAACCAGTAAGAATCAATCTTCCAAATGGTTCCTTAGTTACAACTAACAATTCAGGTACAGTTGTGTGACTTGTTTGTGTTATACAATGTTTTGCATGTTCCAAATTTTAGATTCAGCCTTATTTCCCTTGCAAAAGTTGATTCATCTGTTAACCATTTTTTTTCTTTTCCTTTAAAATATATGCTACATATAGGATTTGAACACCTTGAACACGATTGGTTTCATCGAGTTAAGAGGAAGTCTCTATCATTTAGTTATCAACAAGGCAGTGTGGTCACCAATCCTCCTATGCCCCCACATCAATTCCATTATATCTACAACAGTCACCACATCAAACATTTGGCATTTCAGGTTAGGATACATATCCGGAATGCGTTTAAATTTATTGAATCGCAATTTTCCTTTCATTCCAAAACACTCTGGAAGTCTGTAATGTTTGTCATTTTCCAAAAGAGCACCTAAAGCTTTTGAGTTAATCCATTTGGATATCTGGGGTTTTTTCCAAACTTTCGGTCCATGGCCATAAATATTTTCTCACTATTCTTGATGACTATGGTCGTTATTCTTGGGAAATTTTGCTAAAATCCAAAGCCAATGTAAAACAAAACATTTTTAATTTCATCACTCTCGTTGAAAATCAATTTAATACAAAGGTCAAAATCGTACGAACCAATAATGTTCCGAATTTCTCCTTCACGATTTTTATGCATCTAAAGGAATTTTGCACCAACGAAGTTGTGTTGAAACTCTCCAACAAATGGGAGAGTAGAAAGGAAACATCAACACATCCTCAATGTGGTAAGAGCCCTTATGTTTCAATCCAATCTACCAATCAATTTTTTCTCTTATGCCATGACATATGATGTTTTCCTCATTGATCGGGTCCAATCACCCTTGAACAAATTTAAAACACCCTTTGAGCTTTTATACAATAAAAATCAGGATTTTCAAATGCTTAAGGTGCTCTTTTTTTTGTTTTTTTTTGGTCTAAAATGCTTAAGGTGTTTAGGTGTCTCTGATATGCTTCCACTTCCACTGTTCATCACACCAAATTCCACCCAAGGTTATGAAGAGAGGTGTTTTTGGGTTTTCAAAATGGAATGAAAGGTTTCACTGTGGTAGATCTAAGCAATAGATAAATTTTTGTTTCTAGAAATGTGTTCTTTAATTAAATGTGCTTCCCCACCCATGACCCTTAGCTCAGTTGGTTAAATCCCTTACGCTAAGGAGAGGTGGACGTGGGCTTCAGTTCCATGTTTGAGCTTGGGAGGGGGAAAACGTACCGTTTGACCAAGGGCCCCCTCGCTATCGTGTTCCTTGGTCTTTACAAGCTAGGTCAAGGAACGGAGATTAGTCTAGCTCGCTGGATACCCGTTAGAGAAAAAAAAATTAAATGTGCTTCCCCTTTCAAAATCGTCATCATCCCAAAATCCTATCACTACCGGCCTAAAACACCTAATTATAACCCAATATTCTAGAGCCTACTTTAATCCAAATTCCACCACCCTGAGTGACTAGCCCAAACACAACACCTCCCACATAGCCAACTTTCCCTCACCTCCTACAGCCAAACCCCTCCCCATTGCACAATCTTCTCAGGTAACAGCCCATTAGTCCATCTCACATCTATTCTAACCAAAGCTTCAGCAACCCATGTAACACCCTAATAATTAACCCAATACACCTAGGCGGTATTGATTAATTACTAGACTTTACTCTTTGCTTCAGTCCTTAATCATGCTTTGAAAATACTTAGTGAAATTACGAGCCATTTTTTTTTAAACATAATTGAAAACGTGAGCCGCTTAACGTGAAAGATTTAGCAAAATTTAAAAGACACATAGGAATTTACAAACATCACATCATAATATATTGGCTCCATCATACAACATCCATAATTACATATCATATAGATATTTTGCCTACCAACAGAATAAGACTAAGTGTAGGCAATCTAATAAAACATAAATAATATATGGATGGAAGGACATCCATTAATGGCACCTAGTAATAACACTCCAGGGATAGGGATAGATATGAAATATACGAGTGAAACTAGCAGGATTCAAGTTCAACTACACGGTGAAGCCTCAATGTGATTCACGAACGCTTCCTTCTATTTGAAGACGAGATGGAAAGAAAAATAGAGGGAGTGAGAAACTTATAAAAAGAATCTCAGTAGGGTACTCACCTCATGATGCATTGTGTCATCATCATCATCCCCAGGAACCTCGGGTTATTATGAAATAGTGAGCATGCTAAGATTGATTTATTAAGTTCGAAAATATACTTTACCGAGGTTCGTCGGTTTTAATCATGCGTCTTATAATGCATCATAAACTTAGCATGTCATGTTTATAATGAACTTTTCCTTTCATATATAATAACATAGTTATGCATAAAATCACATCATATTCCTCATCATCATTTCATAATACTATGCATAGCAGAATATCATATTTCTCATCATCATCTCATAAATACTATGCATAGCAGAACATCATATTCACATAATGCATTTACTTAGTTTCTTAGGTGACTTAAAGTTACTTTCATCATCATTTTCCTGGGCCACCCTATACTCCACCCTTTTGGGAGTAATCTAGGTTATGAGCTCATACCTTGCTAGTCGTCACCAGCACATACTTATCCCTTTTGATAAGTAAAAATTCCGTCTCTACCCTTTTGAGAGAACAGACTAGGGGCAAGAATCACCTTTCACCGCCTATAGTTTGATGGGTCCAAAGGATCATTTTCTCATATATTTTGAGTCACCTTTAAGTCTTTGCATGTTATATCATAATACAATTCTTCATTCATAATCATCATAACATTTTCTCATTTATAGTCTTATGCCGAAATAATATATACCAACTTAATCATGCATCTGGAGATTCCAGGAAAGAGAGGTGGGTCACAATGGACACGCTTAAATACCAAATCTTTCCTTAGCCAGAATCTTTCCAAATTGCACTCTTAGTAATACACTTTCTTAGGTAACAGAATATGTCTTTATTTCATGCAGAAGTTTTCATTGTTTGCAACAACAACTATAACATACAAACCAGGGAATCAATCAATGACACCAAATTCTTAATAAGCATCAAATCACATTTTAAGTACACATAAATTACTAGCTTCCCATAAAATTCTTACAAAGTTTTAAAACTCTTTTAGAACTAATTCCTTTTGTTAAACTTGAAAGAAGTCATAGGACTTTAAGCCTAAATTAACCATGGGACCGATTTATAACTTGAAAGAATGTTCATAATTAAATCTTTCACTTAAGATAAAAGGAGCAAGTCTTGAGCTTTAGAGATTTAGGTGACATCTTTGAATTATTACCATTTTTTTTAAGCTCCAATTCTCAAGACTTCTTAAAGAATAAATTCTTTAACTCCAATTATCTCATTTCTTCGCTTATGATTCATAAGCAAGTCTTTGAGCTCTAGGATTTTTAGGTAATGACATAAAATAAACATGCCATGCATTGACTCTTTTAGCCATTATAAAATAAAGTGAGAGCATAAAATAAATATGAGATGCAACTTTTTTATTATCTTTAGAGATTAAGTGACAACTTGAAATTTAAACATGAAATGCAAGCTTGAAATTTAAACATGAGATATGCAAGTTCATTTATTTATTCTTGAGAATTTAGTTATGACATAAAATAAATATGGTGCAAGACATAAACTTAAACGTGGATGCAAGTTCACTTGATCTCTTTACTAGAGCTCCTTCAAGACTTTAAGAGAATTATGTTTTCAACCCAATATATGTATCTTAGCAAGACAAAGTAAAAATACATATTTCATATTCAAACTTCAAGATAAAAACATTATTCTTTAAAGTTTTGCATTAAATGGAATGTTCAAGCTTTAGAGGCCTAACTTGTGATGGATTTACAACCCATATTCAAGGTCCTCATCATCAAGCCATCATTTCATTCCTTCCTAGGCCATTTGGCCGAAACCATGAAAGGAAAATAAGGAAAGAAAAACTGAAATTTTAGAAGCTTTGGAAACTAGTGAAACCTTCAAGTTTTAGAGATCTAACTTGTGAAAGCTTTGCAACCAACACTCAAGAATCTCATCATCAAACCATGGTCTCATCATAAGCTAGGCCATATGGCCAAAATACTTTAAAAAGAAAGGAAAAAGAAACTGAAAATGAAAACTTAAAAGAAAGCTCATGAAAACATCATTTTTGAGCTAGAAACATAACTTGTCTTAGCATAAAATGAACTTAGAAACACCTCCCTACCTAATTTGATTTGAAAGAAAGGAAGAGAACTTGGTTTCCTTGAGTGAAATGAAGCAAAATATCCTTGAAAAGCTGAAGGGAGAATTCAACCAAGAGAAAGAAAGAAAGAAAGCTTTTGGTGCTCCTAAGACTAGAATTTGTGTAAGTTATGAACTAAGCATCTAAACTATCTTCAAGCATGCCTATTTATAGAGATTTTGCAGCTCATAAATGGACAAAGGAAGGAAAGAAATCTGACCAAAAATTAGAGAAAAAAAATAAGGAAGAAAAATCATTTTGTTTGGTGGCTTAAAACATGGAATCATGTTTCCATGTTTTCATGATTCTTTGTTTTCATTCTTTGGATTTTTGTGTAATAATTTTCTGACTTATTACTCAATAATTTCGTGCATTACAGCCTTGTGGAAGAGGATTTTGTGTGTTCCATGTATTTTTTAGGTGTAGGCAAGGTATTCATGCAATTTAGAGAATTTACGGTTAAGGGTTTAAGTGAATTACTAAGCAATTTGGGTGTTTTAAGCAATTTTAGGTTCTAATCAATATAAATAAATAATTTTGACTCTAGATTAGTAATTAGAATTTAATAAGCTTTAATTTGAGCCTAATATTGCTTAGGTTTCGTTAGACAAATCAAAAATCTCAAAATTTGTAAAACTAAAGACAGGGGCAAAACGGTCATTTTACTTAAAAATTGCCCAGACCACCCGAGCTTAACCAATGGTTAATCATGGCTTAAAAACACCTTTTAACACATTTTAGTGAGGTTCGGCTAATCGGCACAAATTGGAGTTAAAACGCGTAAGGGCGTTTTGGTCATTTCGCGTCGAAGCTCAAAATTAGGATTCTTCTCCTCTATTAACACACATAACACAAACAATCCCTTATTAACATCAAAACATCCCCTTGAGGATGGGTGGGGCCCACGATCCTCATTTTCTGAGTAAAATAACCTCGGGCATTTTGGTCATTTTACACGTACAGAAATTGGGGTTTGCAATACTTGCACGAATTGCTCCTAACTTCTTCTAACGTTATATTCCTTTATTAAGGATTGTTTGGTCTCAAATTTTATATAATATTTACCTACGGTAATTCGGTAATTCCTAATGATAGTAAAAATTACAGTAAAAATTGGGCGTTACAACCCACCTCCCCTAACCCTCTCCTTATTCACTGCCGACACCAATTGAGCCGTCTCCCCAATTCCGCCACTCCAACAGAACCATCAAACCGCCATGCTACCTTGATGATTACTATTGCAACACTATTCTTGGTTGAGTCACTCCATCATCCACCAGTTGTGCTCATCCTTTTTCTTTCGTTGTCTCTTCTCCTATCTTTCATCCCCCCCCCAATCATCATTTTGTCAAGTCTCTCTCCCGAACTTGAGCCTAGGAGTGTACAAGGGATGGTCAGGATAGTTTGGACCAAATCAGAACCGAACTGATTTTTAGATTGGGTCATTTTTTGAAATTTGAACTCCAAATAATAAGGTGAACAGGGTTAACTCCTTTGAAACAACATATGAAAATTTTGACACTATACATAGTAAAGTTATAAAATTTTACAAGTAAGAAACAAAATTCAAGAAATATTTTGAGATACATATTTCAAAACAAACCATCTAACTATAAAAATAATATCAAGTTATCCAAAATGTATTAATCTAAACATAAACTCCTATAATTTATCACTAACTATTATAAAAAATATAAATATAAAAGAAATTTTGACTTTGGGCCATGGGGCCAACCCGAAACATGACCCGAACCCAACCGAAAAGTGCACTCGGTCAAATCTAAAGATCCAAACCAAACCCAATAAGTTTCGGGCTAAGACGGGTTGTGTAACACCCTAAAAAAATTATTTAAAAATTAATTTGAGATTTATTAGTCATAATTTCAAAAATCTAATAGTTTAGCAACGATGAGGGTGGCCTAATGGACCTGGCAAAAAAAAAAAACTTGCGGGCCCCACAAGCTCGGACAACAGAAATCCTAAGTCAGAACAGAGAAATGTCCAGGACTGAAAAGAGGGTTAAGGTTAGAAATAGTTAGGAATGAGAATTTATACCTAGATTTAATTTCGGGTAATGTTTGATTACCCGGGTACATGTTTTACCGTTTGGTAGAGTTTCGATGTGTGGTTTTTGACACCATACAAGTTACTTGGTGGCCACGTAACCTTTACCATCCACTTTATGCCAAGTGGATGGCAAAGATTAAAAATTGAAAAGAAAGTTTTAATCTTGACCTTTCATTTATTATATTTTACTCGGAAACCAATATCTCGTTCGTTTAGATGGAATTTCGGTGTGTAATTTTAAAAAAAAGCTACTTACTCCCCAAGTCAAAGTGAGCCACTTATCTTGAGCCAAGTGGATGGCCAAGATTCATTCGTTGACCAACAAAACAAATCCTAGCCATTCATTTTACTATCTTTAAGAATTCACCCTTTATATGACAATAAATCAAGCTTTTCTTACAAGCTTCCTTACAAGATGAGTACAAAACCATTCTTCTCTATTAGCCACTCATATTTTCGACCAGCCCACTCATGAAACCCTTCTTCCATTGTTCTTCCTCTCAAACTCCATTAACAAGCTTCAAAGCTTGCAAAACCCTAGCTCAAATTCACTAAAACACCAAGATCCTTTAACAAAACTTGTTTTACTCCTCATAATCTATCAAACTAACCGATTGAAATTTCATTTCCTCACCATTTCTTACCTTGATATCTCACTTACTCACTGCCTAAGGAAGGTTTGGGACTTGAATTTGTGGCCTTGAAGTGAAGGGAATCAATCTTGGAGCATCAAAGAGCCAAGGATACACTAGCTTCCAAGAGTAGGGCTTTTAAACCTCTTTTGCTTTCAAATCCATTTTTCTGTTTTAACTACTGATTTAATTTGATGTTTTTGGTTGAATTGGTTGATAATATGTTGATATTGATGTATTAATTTTGCTAGTGTGGTTGGATGAAGTTAGAAATCACTTTTGTGAAAAGAGATTTTGAACCTTGCTGCTGGATTTTCAGTTTTTGTACTGGCAGCCACTGATCACAAATTTTCTGAAGAAATTATGAGGTATTTTCATGAACTAAAACAAATATATGTTGTAGCCAACATTCTAGGTTAGTTCCAAAAATTTTCTTTGAGCTTGATTGTGACTCCTAATGCTTAAAAATAATAAAACTGAAGTGGTTTTCTATGTCCTGGGTAAGGGGCTGAAGCTGTGAATTTTTATAATTTTATTAACATAGCAAATGATTGAATTATCCTTTGAAATTTTTACAGGATATTGTCAACATCTCGAAGTATACCGATGATTTTTCTTTTGAACTGATTCAATCATTTGCTAGGGTTAAACATTGTGAGAATTTGGTTTTGAACTGAGTATGAGGGGTCTCTGACCAATAAAATTGTTGAATTTTGTTATCATACTTAGAGAACTATTTTTACTCTGAAATTTTTATGGAATCTTGTGGACACATTGAAGTGTCTTTGAGAATTTTGATGGCCTCTGAATTGATCTTTTGATGTGCAAATAAATTGGGCTATGAATGTATGAAATCTGTCATTGTGCTAGAAATGCAAAATATCTTTGAATTGATGAACTAATGGCATTTTTGTTCTAGTATGACATGAATATTTGATGTTACCTATTTGGCCATGTGACTTGTGACATATAAATGCATGCTAGAGGAAGTAAAGAGTGATTTGTGAGGCATGGTTGAAATTTCATTGTGAATGAAATGCCTATATGTGCTTTATGCATGCATTTGGAAAAAGAAAAGAGTGTACAAAGTTTACTCGTGCATGTTCTGACATATGGACAAAACGAAACAAGACTTAGGTTGAATGAGGGGAAGGAAATTGAAAGAGGAACTCCCCAATTTATAGTTGGTAGACGTATCAGCTAGAATAGATCTGTGTGTGATTCAGAAATGGAAAAAAATGAAGTTCGATGATCATGTATAGAATGATCTTAATCCTAATAAGCGTCTATTTCCTTTGTGTGGTGTGATCCACTGTAAATACCATTTGGTATAAACTATCTATTGTGGAGTTGTACACAACAAATACCCGTTGGGTATGACTAGTCTTTCTTGTGTCAATGAAAAGAAAAATGCACTGATTTGATTTCTATGGCCACAAGTGAAACCATGTCACATTGATATAAGCTCACTGCATGTATTATTATATGCATACTCATCTTACTTCTAAATTGATTGCCTGGGATAACTCACTAGTTGTGGAAACTTTATGATATATGTGCCCTAAGTGGTTGATTGTTAAAAGCTACCCACTTCGAAAGATGCTTTTAAAACTTTAAAATGAATCTTTAGTTTACATTACATGATCACATTTTCTAATAAACGAAGTGGCTGGGCGATGACGATGACATTTATAATTGTGTAACTGGGAGTTGCCCTAGAGAATTGTGTAATTCTCACCCTACGTGTTTGTGTATCGTGTCGCCTCAGGTTGATCCAAAGGACTACAGGCTACACTAAAGGAATCGAATCGCAGTAGTTTAGTAGTTAGTGATTTTATTATGTTGTACTTAGTGGTGTGTATATGTTTGTAAACGAAGTAGAGAACATGTATGTATTCAAGCTCATAGAAGAGCTTCCTTTTGTACTTACTTATGAAATAAATAAATGTTTTGTTTGTTTGTTGTATATATTTAATAGAACCACGAAATAGTTACTACTCAACTTGATCAATCTTTAAGAAAGGTCCGCGAATAATAAGTAACAACTCTAAAGTACGATACCATGACTTAAGGATGGAATTGTACTCGGGATGTACAGGTTGGTGAGCCAGGTTGGGTCTTGAACACTCCTACTTGAGCCTACTAGCTATCAAGAAGCTAGTAAACACCAATGCTGGCACATAGTGATACATTCTGAAATTGAGGCTTTGGAATTAAACAAAACATGGGCCCTTGTTGATATTCCTTCTCACATCAAACCCATTGGGTGCAAATGGGTATATAAGATAAGCAGTTACCCGATGATTTGTTGAACGGTATAAAGTGCGCTTGGTAGCCAAGGGGTATGCTCAGACTGAGGGTATTGATTACTTCGACACTTTCTCCCTTGTTGTCAAAATGGCATCAATCCGAGTTCTTGCTCTTGCCTTTATCAAAGGATGGCACCTTCAACAACTTGATGTCAACAACGTTTTTCTTCATGGAGACCTCACTGAAGAGGTCTACATGTCTCTACCAACTGGCATCCCTCAATCAAGCCCAATCAATGTTGTTGTCTTTCGAAATCGTTGTATCGCTTAAAGTAGGCTAGCCGAAAATGGTATGAAAAGCTTTCCCTTCTCTTGTTGTCTGATGGGTATTAGCAGACTCAGGTTGATCATAGCTTGTTTATTAAAAGCATCTAAACATGAATTTACAGCATTAATAGTTTTATGTTGATGATATTGTCTTAACGGGCAACTTTGATTATGAGATTACTCATGTTAAAACCTTCTGCACTCTGCTTTTCGCATTAAGGATCTTGGTTGTCTGAAATATTTTCTGGGAATGGAGGTTGCTTTTTCTGCGAAAGGAAACAAACATACCCTAAGAGACAGTGCTATTCGTCTTCATCAGGACTCAGGTTGTGCTTTATCTGATGTCTTTACTTATCGACATCTAATTGGCCGTATAACTTATCTTACCAACACCGGACTGGACATCAGCTTTTCCACTCAACAATTAAGCCAGTTTATGTCTTCTCCAACCAAGTCCCATTTCCAAGCTGCTATGAAGATTCTAAGATATCTCAAAGGTTGTCCAGATCGTGGATTATTCTTTCCGTGCGATTCTCCCATTTGATTGGCTACTTTTAGCGATGCAAATTGGGGGGTGTATTGATTCTATGCGGTCGGTAATTGGCAATTGTTTCTTTATTGGGCAGTCTCTAGTGTCCTGGAAAAGAAAGTAACAGAACACTATTTCTCATTCTTCTTCTGAGCCTGGATATTGGGCTCTAGCATCCACAACTTGTGACTCACTTACCTGTTAGAAGATTTACAGGTTTCTTGCACACGGCCTCCCGTTTTATAATGTGATAATCAGAGTGCACTCCACATTGTTGCTAATCTAGTTTTTCATGAGCTTACCAAACACTTAGATATTGACTGCCATCTTGTCCGGAAAAAAGCTAAAGCTGGTCTCATGAGGTAACTTCCTGTTTCTTCAGATAATCAGTTAGCAGATGTCTTTGCCAAAGCTGGTCTCATGACAAAAGCTCAACATTCAGAAATTAAAGCTCAAACAAAAGAGATTGTCAGAATTCCAAAAGGGGACATCGGGAAAGCCCATCCCTCAGATTAGCATCTCTCCACCTCTCACCTTTCTCATTCCTACTTTCTAGAAGAATTTGTCTGTTTTGCTGACTCACCCCATATTGAAAGTTTGTTACAGAAGAATATGTGATTCAGCATATTTTGTAGATTTTGTATAGATTTTGTTGAGCTGTAATTCTTTAGGTAGCCTCTTGTATAAATGTCTTGTACATCGATCATCAATACACAAGCATAATTCACAATTTTTCCTCTGCTCTCTTCCATTTACTTCTTCCGCTATTTTGTCTTTGAACTTTCATACTGCCCTTTCATAGTTCTCACATAACTCTATCAAGAAAGGACCTAAAAATCATGGAATTGAGTTTAATTATTTGTCCAATCAAAGCACAATATTGCACCAATGTTTTCAAATTGCATGATTCAGAATCGTGAATCGCGTGATTCGATGGAATTCATGTTGCTGGCAATTCAAATTCGGTGCTGGAATCGGGATAGTGCCAGGATCCGCGATTCATTGCTGGAATTGCGTGCGTCAAGTTGGGATCATGTATCGATGCTTTGACGACAATTCAGGATGGTGATGCACGCAGTGTTGCTGAGCGATCGTGAACTGAATAATCTTTGACCCGTGCAGCCAAAGACCCAAAAGTCCATGAATTTTTCGAAAAAGGAACAGAGGCAGATGCAGTACGTTAAGCACCTCTAAGACCTCGTTGACTAAGTCAGAATGTAAAACCTAATATTTTAATTGTTTTACCAAACTATTGTAGCTTAAATTTTTAAATTAGCTACTTTAGTGTTCGTTCATTCAAAACGCAGAACGTCACACACTCATACCTATTGTGACTTTTCCTTTACTCAACAGAGAGCATCGTAGCCTTAGTACTTGAGACTTTGTTTTTTGGAGACTTTATTGGCAATGATTGTACGTTTATCAATTATTGGTCTAGAATATCATTTTATATCATTCTGTTTATAGCATGTCATATAGAAAGTAATTTCACATTGTCTTTAAATCTTAAGATTAGTCCTATATACGATTCACGATTCAATTAGTCTCAACAATTCACAACACAATTCCCATTGTGAATTGCTATTCAATAACCATGTGCTGCACTTATCTACACTAGGTCCTTTATGTGAAAAATAAAAGAAAACAGAAAAATATTTATATGCACTGAGAATTAAAAAAAAATACTTATTCCAATCCATTTATTAATTGACAAAAGTTCTGCAAGTCATTATTGTTCCATATATTTTAATGAATAGCTGATTTGTGAATTAATAAATGAAATAGAACAAATATTTTGTCTATTCAAATCAGCCACGATTCTGGTTTTAAGATTGCTCACAAGCTAGTTGCCTACAATCTAAATTAAAATGATTAATCCATCTACATTCATACAACTGATAAGAGAAAAGCCTGGTAAGCTTGGAAATTAAGTTTGATCTCCCAGTCACCAGTGTCACCCCCAAAGAAGACTACCTTACCGCTTCAATGAACCAGTGACCAGCTTAGATGCTCATGCATCGAAAAACTCCTCAGGTACAAAAAATTTTAAACCGATGGCCTAAAACCATGGAAAATAAATAAATTAGGAAATAAGAGTAGATAAATTGAAGAAACTTCTAAAATCAAACAATAGCATAAAAAATTGGAACACATTAATGACATCAAATATTATTCAGATTAATGTTATACCAAGATCCTTAAGGGCTGGTTTGGATAATTTTTTGAGAAAAAAAACACTCTTTTTCTTAATTAATCTTGTTAAACAAAATCTCCTTAAAAAAATAAAAATTAATTTACATTTTGATATAACATTAATTAATATTTGAATGTAATATTAAAATATCTTTATTTATTGTTAAACATTTTTTGTTATAAAATTTTTTTTCCAGAAAATAAAAATTATAACTTCTGAAAAAAAAATTCTTTTGTACTTTTTAGTGATTCTACTTTTACTATAAAGTTTTACACAAATATACCAAAAAACATAAGATCTTTTTTTATAATGAAAATAGTGGCACACATGCAAGTACAAAATATACACCCAATAAACTTAGCGAGGAATGAATTGAGAGGAAGGATCCCCTCAAAGTATGTGTCGCGAGCCGTCACTCATTTAAGACAAAATTCCTAACTCGATCCCTCTCAAATCTCAAATTATAAGTGGGACAAATTAGTCCCTCTAAATTAGTCCTCTCAAATCCTTGACCATTAATATAGAATCAACTTCAATTTATTCATCTCACTCTCATAAAATCACTCATCTTATTCTTTTCATATATATATATATATATATAAGAAAAGGTCCAGAAGATGAGCGCTATAGTGTCGGGCATAAAAATTGTAATAAAGTAAATTCTTAATGGCTAAAATGGTTTAACTACCTCCGCAAATTTGATATCCGCATCACTGTGATCCGATTCTCTCCCCGCCGCATCACCAACGTAAAAGGATCTACAGCATACAAGATGTGTACTTAACGTTCTGATACCTTCAGGGGTAAAATTAAATGATATTTCTGAATAAAATTTAAAATGCGAATTGAAAACATAGCATTAATTTAGCTATTGAATTGAAGAAAAAATAACTGATCCATGTCAATGGCAATGCCGGAGTTGAAGTGTTGCTGCATAAGTTGCCACATCCCTGGTTTGGGTTTGCGAAAGGATCATCTTCCTTTCTGTCAGATTTACCTGATTTACCTAGCCCACAAGCAATAAACACCTACATATAGATAAAACATTCGTTCTCAAGTCAGCTCCTCACCTATTTCCAGAGTAGTTTTGAAAATTGCACAACAAAAATATTTTCTTTTAATCTTTGTTATATAATGAATGCAGCTCGCTACTCCTCAAGGAGAAACCAACAACCATAATTTTCAAACTTGAACATGATAAACAAATCAAGGCATGGGTCATTGGTTAAACCGTTAATGGTAAAAAACAGGATATATATATATAAAATACAATAAAATAACAACTGATCAACACTTTTAACACTCTTTAAGGGGTCCAAATATAAAAACATAAATAAATAACATAAATCCCAAAATATTGTTCACATTTCACAATCACGAATCACAATTGACAAGTTCAAAACAAAATTACACAAACAAACTCATAGAGTTTTATATCACAAACTCACAAGTTATGACAATACAAACAAAGTTAACACATTTTTCTATAAGTTAGATTAGAATCTTTTTTTAAGATTTTTAAAAAATGCATCATTTAGCAAAAAAAAGCAAAAAAAAAAAACCGAACCGGTCGATTTGGTTCGCGGGAAGTCGATTTGATACAAACCCGACCGGTCACACCTTCGATGCGGATCGAGTCCGGTGGCTCGGACAAGTTTCATGGCCAGTCATCGGTTTTTTGATCGAAGGCCGGTCAAAGCCGGTTTTCATTACTATGCCAACGCAGTCATGTCTTGTCCCACTAGGGGGTCTTACTACGTGGATTAGACAATGCCACAATATCCCATTGTAGACCAGGCATAAAGACAAAATATTTCAAAATTTGCATAATAATTTTGCCTATAGTTTTTCTTGACCTCTCTCTATTATAGTTATTAGGTTGGCTTCCATTTGATCTACTCTGACTTTGTACTAGAACTTATACAAGTCTTCTCCAGGAATGATTTGATCACTAAAAGTAGGGGCCATTCATGGTTTGGTTTTTCTAGTAAACCAAACCAAACCAAAATTGAACCAGAAATTCATATCACATTATTGGACTGAACTGGTTGAACACAACCAAGCCAGTTCAAACTAGTTCCAAACCAATTAAAAACCAATCAGAATTTGTGAAGAACCCATACACGTCTCCTTTGATCTTCGCATCACTACGCAAGATCCCATATAGCTTTGTAGCTTCATCTACGTCCTTCAAATAGCTTCCCATCACTCTTCTAAGCATAGTTATAGACTCGACCCGGTGATTGACTTGGTCAAGGCACTCAATCACGGGTCTCATAGTGGGTCATGGTTAACAATTAATTCAATTAATATATAAAAATATAATTTAATATACTTAATAGAGCGTATACATATAATTTAAGGGAGATAATAGCACAAAACCAAGACACAGCCTAGTGGTAGCATGCGTTTCCCTTAGCACATGCTTGCCGTGCTTGGTTCGAACCTCAACTTTGGTGTTTTTGATTTATTTCAAAAATTCTTGGTAGAGCACAGTTTAGGTGGCTCGCGATTCACTAGCCAGTTTAACTTGACTCAGCCGATTCACAGGGTTATTCCGGGTTTGACCAAGTTTAACTGGGTTAATTACATGCCCGGTCCAATTGGAGGCGGACAAGCCAGTGGCTAGCTCACGATTTAGGTTCAAGGGCCGATCCGCTCCAGGTTTAATTACTATGCTTCTAAGCGCCTTTTCGATTTAGAGAGAGAGAACACAATTCCAAGTGAGAGAGAAAACGGTTTCAGGGAGACAAAATGGCAGCCATGGGAGCAAGAGCTTTGCAAGGGCGTCCAATGCTGAGAAGGTGGATGAGGACGAGGAGGAGCTCCGTGGCGGCACTGTCACACTTTCCGTGCAAAAGCGCATCAACTCCAAAATCGTTTTGAATCGAATTGTCATTGCATGAAGTTGAAGCGCTTGGTTAGATTGGATTTGAATCTGGTGATCTAAAACCATATGAATCTGAAATTCGTGATTAGAATATGAGGTGAGGGTGTGATTTCCAAGAGGAAGGGTGGTTGTGACGGTAGCAAGTTTGACGAGGGTTGTTGCCAGGTGGCACGGGAGGGGAGAGGGAACATGGAAGTGGGGTACTTTGGGGTGTGAGAGAGGGTTGGCTTTTAACGGTTTTCTTTGGTGGTGACTTGAACCAATAAAAGAGTTTCAGTTTTAAACTTATTTTGAAAAAAAAAATGGTTTTTAATGGGTCAGTTCAGTTTGGTTTAAGGTTTTGTTCGATTAACCGATTTTTTTAATCAGCCCCAAACTAAAAGCAAGATTCTACCATCTTTCAGCAATAGGTGCAACCTCAACCATAATGACCAAGTCCTTTTGTATAGCTTTTTCACGTGTTTATCATTTCTCTTCTTTTCACAACTCCCCAATCCAAAATAGAACTTCAACTTCTTTAGAAATTTAAATGACAGGGTCATCAAATTTGGTAAGCCTTTTGGGTCTCCTTGATTTGACCATTCTATCCCCTTATCCAAACAAAAGGCCTTGATCTCTTTAATCCTCTGAATTATTTTCCTTGTACATCCTACTTTCAGTTCCTAACCCATTTTCTTTGCAGAGTACTTCCCTTTGCCAAATAAACCCATTTGGACAGTTATGCTTAATAGAATTAATACCAATGATATGTTCCGGGCTCAAAGGCCACAAAAGACTATTCCCCAGGTATGTGTGTTATGTGCAGTGCTAACTCAGAATTAACTGCACACCTTTTTTAGCATTGCTCTGTGGCAGAATTTTTATGGAATGTTTTGTTTGGTATATTTGATGAATGTTGGGTGACCAATTCCTACTGACTCGTTTTGTTGGTTTTGTGGAGAAGAAGGAAGATAAATCCTTGCAGCAATGTGCTGTCCTTGCAGTTAGGTACATGCAGTGCTAGACCACTATGTTGACACTTTATATTACCTTGAAAGGGGAGGTAAAAGGTTATCTACTAAATTGCTGTAGGAAGAACAGAAACAGAAAAGAAAAACAAAGTTACTAACAACATAGTCAGGACTGATAAGAGTCTGAAATAGCTAGTAAAATTATAATACTGAATCAAAATATATATACTGAAGAGAATCACCGAAATACCTAATTTAGAAGAGAATCACCGAAAAAAAAATTATAATACTAAAGTGGGAAGTTACAGCAATGTTAGATCTATTGCTCGTTAAGGTGATAAGTGAAAGAACAATCTCCAAAATTGAGACCAAACAATACAATTTAAGTTTCTTTGGTGGAACTGGCAAGAAAACTAGACCGCTCAAAGATGATTCAAAAGCATGACAAAGGATAACTCAGTGGGCAGGGGGAACTTTTGAAGTTTAGAAGAACTGCCATCTTTAAATTAAAATCATCAGCCATAAACCTGATTGCCTGTTCCTACCAGGTGGAAAGGGAAAGGAGAACGAGAATGTTTAACTTATTCCACCAAAAGAAAGCATCCAATTTTAACATCGGTCACTTGTGTTCCACTGGTATGGACATTTTGTTTAATTCCAGGGAAAGGAGAACGAAATGTTTAACTTATTCCACCAAAAGAAAGCATCCAATTTTAACATCGGTCACTAGTATGGACATTTTCAACCAAGCAATCCTGTGTACAGAAATAGAAAACACCTGAACAAGAACATGACAGTTGTAACCAGTGAAACAAACAAGGAACATCTGAATTGTCAATAACAACAGAAGATACATGTTTAATTCCAGGGAAAGGAGAACGAGAATGTTTAACTTATTCCACCAAAAGAAAGCATCCAATTTTAACATCGGTCACTTGTGTTCGACTAGTATGGACATTTTCAACCAAGTAATCCTATGTACAGAAATAGAAAACACCTGAACAAGAACATGACAGTTGTAACCAGTGAAACAAACAAGGAACATCTGAATTGTCAATAACAATAGAAGATACATGTTTAATTCCAATAAAGTCACCTGAATTGGGACCTTCACTTTCTCAATAAAATTATTCAGACGTCCAATTTTGGAGTCCACAGCTAGCTGTCTCTTATTCTTCCAACGTTCAATATTGGATTCATTGGTGAAAATTACCTGTAGTAGACATCAACGACAGAAAACCAAAACCTTCATACTAGCAGCACTATGCAAAGAATTTTTTCTTTTTGTTGGTTGTATTAGAACAGGAATAAGCTTCAACTGAGAGAGTAGTTAAGTTCTAAAATCAGGCAAATGCTCAAGTAAAGGCTATATTTCTTTTACAGATAAAAGGGACACACCAGCTTGTAGCCATCATTGTATAAGCTTTGTAGTTTATCAGGAATTGAAGAATACATGAGGGACCAAGCATCTGGACCCACTCTGAAAGGGAACGAAAAAAGAAAAAAGTTAATTTTCTTAACAATCATAAAGTTGTGATTTTTGGCACATGAAGATAATAATAATAGTATCAACTCAAAAGGTTTACCTTTATCTTATAGCAGTAGATAGAATCTTATAATTCACGATTCGATAAAATTTCACATGATGGCAATTCTATGTTATGTAGTGTATCACAAATGAGTATGAATCTTATGATACATATATGCTTTAGATACGATTCGCATGATTTAGCAATTCAACGATTCAGTAATTTCTTTTTGTTTTTAAACTTTTTTCACCAATTCTAGTTAGAGAAATTAAATAGTCAAAGAAGCTTAAATTGTTAAATGAAAGGAATTAAAGAGATGTTACTAACTAAACCATGATTGACTGTATAAACACCCTATTCATTGCTTAGTTTTCATTCTGGCACCAAACAGTCACTCATTCACTCAATACACACCCTATTGTCTGTTTTACTGTTCTATTTTGATTCATTTGAATGGGCTTCTCAGTTACTCCTTCAAACTGTATGCACCCTATTTGGTTGTTTCATTGTTCTATTTCCAATCTTTTTAATTTTTAAACTAAAACTTTGCAGTTCACACAATTACCTTATATGACTCCTAAGACTAAAAAGAAGAGAAAGATGGATGCTACATGAGAATATTGTTATTATGTTTCTTTATATGAAGAATATTACTATTATTTAAATCATGAATCATGAATTTGGATGTTTCCATTCATGGTTCAAAAAATAATCTTTCCAATTTATGATTCATATCGATTTGACAACCATGCCTGTTATGGTAAACACCAATAGCAGTGTTGTTAAATCCTCCATGGCAGAGCCATTGTCACAGAAATGGAAAGGTGCATGGCAGTACATTTCTCATGGCGCCATGGTGGTCACAGTTTTAAGTCTAAAAAAACTAAACCAGTAACCTATTCCCTACACACAGTTCCTTTCTTGCAAGCCCTAACTGCTCATCTCTGCTTCTAAGCTTCTACTTCAAAAGACCCTATGCCGAACCACCATTGGATGACTCCATGGTGGCAATATTGGTATTTTGCTCTTCCTTTGTCTCTGATCACTTCTCAGCCCACTTTTTTTCCTCAGCCCACTTCCTCTTTTTTTGCTCTTTTATGTTCTGTGGCTTCTGTTTTTTAAGCCAACTCTATTTTTATCCTTTCTGTTCTGTAACCTCTGTTTTTCAGCCTCTACTCTTTTTCAATTCAATAATTTGGTTGTGATTTGAATTGTCCCAATGTTATGACTTATTAGCTTTTGAGTCTTTGATTATGCTAGGTTTATATATGCCCATGATTATTTTATGGTCTTTTCTTGATCTGGTGATGCACTTGATGCATTTTTCACATAAAATATGTTTATAATTTCATTGTTCTTGATATATGTTATTAGTTTTTATTATTTGTTATATTTAGCAGTCTTTGTATATATATATATATATACACACATACATTATCATCAGCCCGCCATGGTATCTGCCATAATCCACAATGCCATCCGCCATAATTCTATGGTGGATTTTTGGCTCACCGCACCATGAGACGCCATCTGCAACTGGCAATTATGAGTGCCAATAATCGCAAATCTAAAAGACAGGCATACCTGTTCACAGCAGTTTTTGCAAGGCATCCATCAAAATCAAATGCAGCAATTTTACTTGAATCATGTAGACTATCATCCTGCAATTTTTTAGAACATAGAACCAATAGGAACAGGTAAACTATGCAGAGCAGGATCCATTTGTGTGAGCAAATAGATTACTTTATATTTTTGTTTGTATATCCACCACAAGCTTCAGGCTTTCACATTCCAACCAACCTATGAAAGAGAAACTATGTTAAGTAATCTCACCCGTTCAAGATATATTACTGTTTGGAATGCCTTCCATTTTGGCAAAAGGGTTGCGTCCTGTATCAGGTAATCATTTCAATGAACATAAGAGCCAAACAAAAGAGTAAAGATAGATAGGAAAAGCTAAGATTATAACCATAACAATGACATACACTTTCACTACCAGATAGTAAAGCCACCACTCATCAGGCTATAAAATAAAGACAAGAAAGGGAAAAATCTCACCTTGTACATGCTCTGGACATCAGAAACTGAAAAGTTGATGTTCACCACTGCTTCAGTGTCAGAAGTGCACACCTGCAAGCAATAAACATGAAGAACAAAGAGACTTAACAACAACATTTAAGCTGACATAAATGCTAAATGGAGAGCATCAGAAATGTGAAAACAGCCCAAACCAACACTTTGTGGCTCTAGTTCTGCTGTCCACAGTGTTTCAAATATACATTTTAAATAATGAATATCAAGTAACACTTCCATATAATTATACAAATTATTCCTCAAACATGTTTCTTCATCATCAAATCACAATTCCAATACTTAAATAGATATCTGACCTCATTTTAATATAACACGTAGTGAGCAAAAACATAAACAAGAAATCAATAAATACAAGATAGAAGCCAAAAAAAAATTATGAACAAGAAGCATATCCTTCTGAAAGATTCACAATATTATCTAGCATTTAGTATTGATACTTCAAAAATTATTTTGAAAATGCGCACACTTTCCTTTCTTCTCTTTGAATCACTTTCTTCAGTTTCTTGCTGTTTATTTTGTATGTCTGCAGCTTTATCAACCTGTCAAAAGAAGTGTAACACACAACCAGGGTGAATAAATCAGTAAATTTGAAAAATGACATACAGTTTTGTTTAAAACTTAGCAATGCAGACAAAACGGAAATACCAAGATACAGAAAAGACAAAATCAATCAGAAAAATAAATCAAATGAATAAACCCATAGACCATAATGCAAATGTACCCATAGCACAAGTCAACTGAATCTCCAACGTGGTCTTCTTATTTATGTTATAATTCCGTCAAAGAAAATCGGGATCTCACCTTCTCTTCAGACTTGCCATGTTCAGCCAATAAGTTCTTCAAAGCCTCCTGGTCACTACTCTATACATAAAACAAAAAGATAAAGGAAAAAAAAAACCCAGTGAAAAATGTTATGAAACTCTCATCTGAAGCTTCACAAATCACAGTGCAATTCAATTTTTATAATACTAACGTAAAATTATTTTTTTCCCTCCATATAGTCTTCACTTTTGTTCCGATCAAAAATAAAAAACAAGTGATAAAAACTACGTTAGAACCTTCCAACTGAAATGGAAAATCAAACAAAACAAACTAACTGTGTTTTCCCCGCTCTACAAAGTCTTCGTTTTTCTTCAAAACCAACAAAAATAAAAAGAGAAAGAAAGGAAACTGAAACCCAGTGACATGGATTTGGAGAAAGTTGATAAAATGCAAAAATGAAGGGTTAATTACCCTTGGATCATTTAGTAGGATCCACACATGATACACAAGTAATGGAAGTTATTGATCAAAGGTAACTAACACCTCATTTTTGTACTTTACCTACCAACTTCCTCACTTTCAGAGGAGTCAAATCGCAGTGACATAATGAGAGGAAGAAATGGGAAACCTTCAAGGAGGAAAACCCGTTGATAGAGTCCTCAGGGGAAGCGAGGGAGTCAGAATTAGAGGGAAAAGGGAAGCAAGGGAGGTGGTGCCATTTGATGACGTCAAACCCTCCTTTGCCCTTCGCGACCACGCCCAGCCTCAGGGCCTTCGACTCAATCGTTTTGTAGCACGCCTTGCACGACGATCGATTCGACTTGGCGTACTCCACCACCATCGACGAACGAGGCATCATCAGCTGCTTTCGCTTTCGGTTCCACCAGAAGGGGCGTTTCGAAACGGAAGAGGAGGCGCGGCGGCGTGCGAAGCCCCGGAGAAACGGTGAGGATGGGACTGGGAAGAGGGAACTAGTGGATTCCTGGAAAAGGTGGGGGAGTTTAGGCCGGCGATGGGCTGTGACGATAAAGAAGAATCTGGGAATAGTTAGCATTTAAAGTGAATACCGATACCGATTGACAACAATGGGCCTAAAATTTGCGCCACAGGCACTTGCGCCATATCTCAATGTTAGACAAACTAGTTGAAACCCGTGCGTAGATGCAAAATTAAAGTTCTTAATGATTTATACTATTCTTAAAATTACTAACTCCATCTTTAACAATTTTGTACCATAATATTCCATAAATTGTATATAAAAAAAAGTACAGATTTTCGCAACATTTGACTAGTGTTTTGAAAATTGGACCAAATCAGCAGATGTTGATTTGACAACTGAACCTTTGACTGGTCCAATCAGAACTAAAAGCCAAAATTTCAAAAACCAGGTGTAAAAACCAAAAGCTTATTGAACCAGTCAAGTTATATTTAAAAAAATATATTTTTGTCATATTTAACAATCCTCCTATAATAAAAGATAGTAGTAAATAAACATTAATTAGTCTAGTCAACGGCTATTAAATCTCTAAGGATATGTTTATGAATTTAGATTTTGGACGGGAAGGAGGAATGGAGGAATTGTAGTGTAAAATTGTATTACAAGTTCTCTTAACACAAACGCGGGCGAACGCATTCCAATTAATTTTTAGTCATTACTCTTTTGTTCTAATTCTTACTTTAATGTTCTTAAAAAATACTTTAGTAAAAATACAGGTAAATTTTTTTTTTTAAACTTTAAAAAGCAAAACATGAGTCGCATATACTACATCTTATCTTGTGCATAAAAGGGAAGAAGACAATAACCAATCACAGGTATACATAAAGAGCAACATCACAAATCATAAACATATATATATATATATATATATATATATAGTTAACCGTTCCACTTTGCATACACATCATCTACATAAAGAGAGATATGATATGCCCACTAACAAAGGTTGGGCTCAAAATGTATAGTCATCCCGTAATATCCATGAATCAAAAGCAAATGTAAACTACAACAGGCAACATAAAGGACCTCTCCTCCCACTCTTCCTGGGGATACGCCTAGGATACATAACCTCTAATAAACAAAAGCAAAAGAAGGCTATCCTCTCTCCTGTACGTGCATGGGCTCTCCAAGAGGTTCGAAATCGGCTCTTCCTCTCGCTCCTGGAAGGGAGGAAGGTAACCAATCCAAGGCCAGCTCGTCAGGCGTGGCAAGACGGTGGGCAGAGCGAGCAAGGGCACCTCAGCGAGGTCGGGTGGCTCCTCCACGAATAGGTGCGGTTCCTCTAATTGGGTGTATACGGTAGCCTCCCTTCACTACCAACCTCCATCATCATAGGAACGGTGGGAGCGAACCATCAGAGGAAAGCTGGGTAGGTGAATCCTCGAATAGGTCCAACTATGGCTCGGGGTGGCGAGGTGAGACTGTGGCACGTAACGGGATGTCCAGTGTAACATCCTCCAAGTACGACCTCATCCTTACGTCATGGCATGGTAGTCGAGAGTTGTTATTTATAGATTTGTGAACCTTTCTTAATTATCTATAGCAAAAATTGGTCGAACGCATATTAACAAACTCGTGGTTTTTTTTTAAACTATATTGCAAGAAATAACGTATTTATTTAATACAAGTCAAGTATAATAGGAAGCTCTTCTATGAGCTTTAATCTACATAGGGTCTTTACTATATTTATAGACATACATATATGTATAACTATGTACAATAGATATGAGTTCCCACAACTAAACTATAGAAACTACAATTTAGTCTTTCTTGTAGCTGCTTCACTATCTTCTAGAATCCACCTGAAGAGGACACAGAAACACAAACAAGGGGTGACAATTCTAAAAATTCCAGTAGGTATCAGAAAATACATAATCATAATGTCATCGTCATCGTCCAAGCCACTTCGATTTATCAGAAAAATGTGATCATCCAGTATATATTAAGTATTGATTTTAAAGTTCTAAAATCATCCTTCAGAAGTGGGTAGCTTTTATTATTCAATCACATATCATACTACTCGACATCATATAAACCCTATCCTGCTAAATCACAACTTAACATATTGGCCTTAATATTGCTACTAAAATCCTTCACTTAGCACTTAAGATAAAAGACTACTTTAGGTTAATAGACTGCATTTTAGACTTAGCTAATTCCTATACATGATCATTGGATTGACTTCTCTAATTCTCCAGACCTATTCCTAGTTAGGTTTACTTTCCAGACTTAATTCAAGGGTAGTCAGGTTTACTTTCCTCGACTAGTCAGGTTTACTTTCCCCAACAACCGGATTTACTTTCTCCAGGCCAAGAATTATAAACCTTATGCTTTTCTTGGTAGTCAGGTTTACTTTCCCCAACTAGTCAGGTTTATTTTCCCAACAACGGATTTACTTTCTCCAAGCCAAAGAAACATAATCTTATGTTTTCCTTTTGCATATGAGCAATTGTAATAAGCAATCATATCTATGTGTGCCTAACCTCATCAATAAATTCACATGCTCAATTATTTATATTCATAGCCTTGTGCTCATGCCATACTAGTCAGGTTACCATTATTTCATCAATTCACAACATCAATTCATTTTCAGCATAATGGCAGATTTTACATATTCATAGAACAATTTAGTTGCACATCAAAAAGTCAAGTCAGAGGCTATAACAATTACCAAGACACTTAAATGTGTCCACAAGGTTCCCTAAAAATTTCAGAGCAAAAAGAGTTCTCTAACTATGTTAAAAAAATTACACAAATTTGGTGCTCAGGGACCCCTAACCTCAGCTTAGAACCCGAAATACATAATTTTTAGCTCTAGCAAATGATTGAATTAACTTAAAATAAAAATCACAGTTGAACTTAAACATGTTATCAACCCTCTGTAAAAATTTCAAATTAAAATTCAATCATTTGCTATGTTAAAAAAATCAGCAAAATTCACAGCTCTAGTTCCAATAGTCTAGACAGCATGGAAACCATTTCGGTTTCAATTTTTTTAAGGCATTTAGAGTCAAATTCAGAGCTCAAGAAAATTTGTGGGACTAGCTCAAGATATTAGCTTGAACATATATTTTTTTCAGCTCATGAAAATGCCTACAACATGCCCAAAAAAATAGTGATTATACATTGCCTTAAGAAACCTAAAAATCCAGCAAGCATCACTCAACATCTCTTTGACCAAACTAATTTTTCCCAATATCAAGCCACTCCACCAAAATTAACACATCAATATCAACATATTATCCATCAATACAATTAAAAATTTCAGACCTATCTCAATCAAAAGTCATTAGAATAAATTTGAAGAGAAAAGGCAAAGAAAAACCCTACTTGGTTCTTTGAAGTTCTTGTACTTGTTCTTGGTTCTTTTCAAGAACTCCTACTTCCAATTATTGATCAAACCTTCTTAAATCCTCTTCTAACAAGGCAGGGATAGTAGCTATGATTGTTGTTTGATGAGGTGTGGGTTTGTTATAAGGAGTTGATTCAAGTTTTCAAGAGATAGTTTGTGTTTGTGATGAAACATGTGGATGTTTGATGTTGTATCTTAGAGTTTTCAAGCTAAACCTTGGTATGGAGATGAAGAAGAAAATGAAAGAAAGCTCAAAGGAGGTCTGGCTGAACTTGAAGCAAAGAAATGAAGAGTTTTTTATTTTCTTTTATTTCCTTTAAGATAATGTACACATTAATTATTATGAAATTGTTTTCTTTGAAGATAAATATTGTAATTTTGTGTAATTTCTATTGGTTAGTCATAAAGGTGTAATTGTGTGGCACATCTCAAGCCACACACTTGTCCTCCTTAGGTGGCAAACTTGCATTGCAAGTTTCAATTGGTGTAAGAAGCTCACGGAAATCTCACAACGGGTAAACACCGTACTCGATTGAACTTATATTATCCGAAAATTAATTCTAAATACAAAATTATCATTCCCACCTATTTCTAACCTTATTCCCATGTTTTCCTAATTTCGGGCATTGGACCTGAATATAGGGTTTGGGTCCAGGTAGTGGGCCGTAAGGTTACTATTCACCCAGCCCAATTTTTTTTTTTAATACGTCCGTTGGGCCATCCTCATCGTTGCTACACTAGATTTTTGAAATTATGACTAACAAAACTCAAATTAATTTTTAAATAATTTTTAGGGTGTTACATTACCACCCACCTTAAAAAGAATTTTACCTCAAAATTCATTTGAAAACAATTTCATAAGTTAAACAAGGAATTAACACAGGCAAACAAAAGACAACAATTGAATCCTAAATGTTCCTACCTTAGGTTGAATTCTTGGGTGGTGACGTCTCTTCAGCACTTATGGTGAAGACCCTACGCTGTTGTTGTGGCTTTGTAGTTAGTTTTGAATGCCTGTCTTGGGCACTCCCAGATCTTATGTCCTGGCTTTTTGCAATGATAGCACACATTTTGTCCAGCCAGAGGGTCTATTCCGTGATCTCTTCCACATTTTGGGCATAGATTCAACTGTTGCCGTTTATCCTTATGTGGACTTGGTTGAAACCACTTCTTTAAAGGTGGATCATCCTCATAGTCTTGGTCTTCAAGTGGCACTCTTTTGTTGGAAGGGTCCTTCAGGATTGGGTGACTACTAACTTCTTGTTGGAGTCCTCTGCACGACGGCACTTGTTTACCAAGGTTGCATAATCCGGATCTCTAAGAGTCCCACGGCAGCTTCAATGTCCTCACGTAAACCTCCTTCATATTTCATGCACTTCCAAGCTTCATCGGTACAACTGATAGATAGTAGAAAACTTGCAAAGCTTTTCAAACTTGGATGTGTACTCAGTTACACCCATGGACCCTTGCTTGAGTGCCATGAACTCCAACTCCTTTGCATTCTCCAGAAGGGAAAATACTTGTGATAAAAAGCTTCCTTAAACACCTCCCATGTAACTTCTGAGAAGCTTCGAATAACCCCTTGGTGCCAACCCACTAGAATCCTGCATCCGCTTCTAACATGTAAGTAGCAAAGGCCACTTTTTGGGTCTCTGTAGGGAAGAACAAAGAAAATCTTCTCCATAGCTTTGATCCATTCTTCTGCTTTGTTTGGATCAAAAGCTCCTCGAAACGGGGGAGGGTTTGTCTTTCTGAACTCTGAACTTCTGGTATTCTATGTCCACTTCTGCTCCTCCAGGGTTCCTAACTGGATTTTCTTCAGCATATCGATCCAACTTTTCCATCATCCTGTTGGCTGCTATAGCTTGTTCTCTCATGGCAACCGCCATCTCATGGAAAGTATCCATCATACCCGCTCCGTAGCACCGTTTCTAATACGCCGATTAAAGTCATCAGTTCCTGTCACACCAAACAAGAATTATTGAGTTAATCAGGCTCAATACCAAGCTAAGTGTGGCAACAACCCATAACATTCCCAACCAGTAGTCATACACATTTATAGAATTATAATGCATGACATTACTAAGGAAGCATAGCCGTCCATTTCTCAAGGTCCTACTAGGATGACTCTCTGATACCATAATGTAACATCCTCCCAAGTACGACCTCATCCTTACATCATGGCATCGTAGTCAAGAGTTGTTACTTATAGATTTGTGGACCTTTCTTAATTATCTATAGCAAGAATCGGTCAGAACGCGTATTAACTAACTCATGGTTTTTTTTTTAAACTATATTGCAAGAAATAATGTATTTATTTAATACAAGTCAAGTACAAGGAAGCTCTTCTATGAGCTTTAATCTACATAGGGTCTTTACTACATTTATAGACATACATATATGTATAACTATGTACAATAGATACGAGTTCCCACAACTAAACTATAGAAACTACAATTTAGTCTTTCTTGTAGCTGCTTCACTATCTTCTAGAATCCACCTGGAGATGACACGGAAACACAAACAAGCAGGGTGAGAATTCTAAAAATTCCTAGTAGGGTATTCCGAAATACATAATCATAATGTCATCGTCATCGTCCCAATCACTTCGATTTATCAGGAAAATGAGATCATCCAGTATATATTAAGTATTGATTTTAAAGTTCTAAAATCATCCTTCCGAAGTGGGTAGCTTTTATTATTCAATCACATATCATACTACTCGACATCATATAAACCCTATGTTGCTAAATCACAACTTAACATATTGGCCTTAATATTGCTACTAAAATCCTTCACTTAGCACTTAAGATAAAAGACTACTTTAGGTTAATAGACCACATTTTAAGGATTAGAGCTCATTCCTATACATGATCATTGGATTTGCTTTCTCCAATTCTCCCAGACTTATTCCTAGTTAGGTTTACTTTCCCCAACTTAATTCAAGGGTAGTCAGGTTTACTTTCCCCGACTAGTCAAGTTTACTTTTCCCGACAACCGAATTTACTTTCTCCAGCCCAAGAATTATAAACCTTATGTTTTTCTTGATAGTCAGGTTTACTTTCCCTAACTAGTCAGGTTTACTTTCCCAACAATCGGATTTACTTTCTCCAACCCAAGAAACATAATCTTATGTTTTCCTTTTGCATATGAGCAATTGTAATAAGCAATCATATCTATGTGTGCCTAACATCATCAATAAGTTCACATGCTCAATTATTTATATTCATATATTTGTGCTCATGTCATACTAGTACAGGTTACCATTATTTCATCAATTCACAACATCAATTCATTTTCACCATAATGGCAGATTTTACATATTCATAGAACAATTTAGTTGCACATCAAAAAGTCAAGTTAGAGGCTATGAAAATTACCCAAGACACTTAAATGTGTCCACAAGGTTCCCTAAATATTTCAGAGCAAAAAGAGTTCTCTAACTATGTTAAAAAAATTACACAATTTAAATCTAAGAACCCCTAACCTCAGCTTAGAACCCGAAATACATAATTTTTAGCCCTAGCAAATGATTGAATTAACTCAAAAGAAAAATCACAGTTGAACTTCAACATGTTATCAACCCTCTGTAAAAATTTCAAATAAAAATCAACCATTTGCTATGTTAAGAAAATCAGCAAAATTCACAACTCTAGTTCCAATAGTCTAGATAACATGGAAACCATTTCGATTTTCAATTTTTTTTAAGGCATTTAGAGTCAAATTCAGAGCTCAAGAAAATTTGTGGGACTAGCTCAAGATATTGGCTTGAACATATTTTTTTCAGCTCACGAAATGCCTACAACATGCCCAAAAAAATAGTGATTATACACTACCTAAGAAACCTAAAAATCCAGCAAGCATCACTCAACATCTCTTTGACCAAACTAATTTTTCCCAACATCAAGCTAGTCCACCAAAATTAACACATCAATATCAACATATTATCCATCAATAAAATTAAAAATTTCAGACCTATCTCAATCAAAATTCATTAGAATAAATTTGAAGAGAAAAGGCAAAGAAAAACCCTACTTGGTTCTTTGAAGTTCTTGTACTTGTTCTTGGTTCTCTTCAAGAACTCCTACATCCAATTATTGATTAAACCTTCTTAAATCCTCTTCTAACAAGGCAGGTATAGCAGCTATGATTGTTGTTTGATGAGGTGTGGGTTTGTTATAAGGAGTTGATTTAAGTTTTCAAGAGATAGTTTGTGTTTGTGATGAAACATGTGGATGCTTGATGTTGTATCTTAGAGTTTTCAAGCTAAACCTTGGTATGGAGATGAAGAAGAAAATGAAAGAAAGCTCAAAAGAGGTCTGGCCGAACTTGAAGCAAAGAAATGGAGAGTTTTTGATTTTCTTTTATTTCCTTTAAGATAATGTACACATTAATTATTATGAAATTGTTTTCTTTGAAGATAAATATTGTAATTTTGTGCAATTTCTATTGGTTAGTCATAAAGGTGTAATTGTGTGGCACATCTCAAGCCACACACTTGTCCTCCTTAGGTGGCAAACTTGCATTGCAAGTTTCATTCGTGTAAGAACTACAATGAAATCTCAGAACGGGTAAACACCGTACTCATTAAACTAATATTATCCGCAAATTAATTCTAAATATAAAATTATCATTCCCACCAATTTTAACCTTATTCCATGTTTTCCTAATTTTGGGCACCTTCGGGCCGAATCTAGGTTTTGGCCAGACGGTGGGTAGGGCAGGTAAGATTACTATTCACCCTGGCCTAAATTTTTTTTTTAATATGTCTATTGGGCCATCCTCATCATTGCTACACTGTCAGATTTTTGAAATTACGACTAACAAAGCTCATTAATTTTTAAATAATTTTTTTAGGGTGTTACATCCAGGTCACGAACGGAGGGGGAGTGCGATCTCCTCCCGCGGGACGAGCACGCTCAAAGATAAGGTCATCAAAAATGGAGTAGCATGAGAACCTGTAGCTGGTAACCGAGTGTGTAAAGAGGTGGTCTATGAAGACAAAAAGGCGGATAGCACATCGACCCATGCGTGATACGTCTGGTGAGTGGCATCGAATGTATCTCCTAGGTGGGAGTATCAACATAGATCACGAAGGTTGTCATTGACCTCTAAAGACGAGATGGAAAGAAAAGAAAAGGGATGAGCAACTTATACAAGAATCTCAATAGGGTTTTCGCCTCCTAATATGTGTCATTATCTACGTCCTCAGGAACCTCAGGTTTCATTTATGAAAGTGTTGGGCATGTATAAAGTTCATTTATTTAGTTCCAAATATTATTAGCCGAGGATCGTGTCTTTTAGCATGAGTCTTAATGCATGAGTGCAGCATACTAAATCATGGATGCATGTCGATACCATAAGCAAAATATCATAGAATCATATTAAGTGGACATAATATAGAGAATGTAAACTCTTTTAGCATGATTTTTCCTCATTGTTCGTTTAGGTGACTGAACTTCTTATTTTCTTTTGCATGGGGCCACCCTAATACTCTCCCCTTTTTGAGAGTTGTAGGTTATGAGCTTGTACCTAAACTAGTCATCACTAGTCTACACTTATCCTCTTGATAAGTTAATTCCAACTCCTAGAGTGCGGGATAGGGGGCATAGGTTTACCTTTCATAACCATTATTTCCTAGAGTCTAAAAGATCATCTCTTCTGGATCACCTCTCATAACCATTAATTTCTGAGTCTAGAGGATTATTTCCGTGTGTCTTATGTCACCTTTAATCTTATCATGTTATTTAGGGATGCAAACATGAGCATATAATTATAACCTATCTTTTAACGTTTCATGCTCGTAAAACTTCATAAATCATGCATCTAATCATTTAATCATAATCTCATCATGCCACAAATCATTATGTCATTGACCACATAAACATACAACACATTTTGTTATATATATATATATATATATCCATAAGCATAAAGTAGATCAATATCTTATAGCAGTAAACATGCTCCTATCCAATCCTGGAAGTATGCTCCTATCAATGTGGAAGTCAAGGATGAACTCAGAATTTGTATACAATGTAGGCATATATATATATATATATATATATATATATATATATATATATATATATATATATATATATATATATACAGCACACTAAGGAATCATCATTCACACAATTCAACACATAAGCATATAGGGTCACCAATCCATTTTATATTGTTTAGAACATACTTGTTTGCACATTTGGGGTTCTGGTAATCAATTGCATGTGCTAGTAATCGATTACCAGAATTAACAACTTATTTCGGGCTCAAAGAGCATCCTGGTAATTGATTACTTGTAATGGTAATTGATTACAAGAACCAAAACTAGTTCTGGGCATGAGGAACATCATGGTAATTGATTACATGTGCTGGTAATCGATTACCAAAGTCAAAAACTGTTCTGGGTATGAAGAACATCCTGGTAATCGATTACATAGGCTGGTAATCGATTACCAAACCAAAATCTTTCAAAGAATCATCCTGGTAATCGAACATAGGTTGGTAATGATTACCAGAATCCCGAATTTTGAAAAAATAAGGTTTTAACACAATGCAAGTTGCTCTTTCATTCTAAGTTTACTTTAAAACATCATAGAAGCAAGGTTCAAGCCTCAAAAAGAATACAACCAACCATATATCATGACCAAAAACACATTCAATAGCCATGATCAAGATTTCCATTTTAAGATACATGGGTAAGTCTTTGAGCTCTAGGGATTTAGGTGATGACAAGAACAATAAACATGCTATGCAAACCTTATTTTAGATTTTTATCATTATTAGGTGATGGCTTGAAATTTAAATATGATATGCAAGACTTGAAATATAAATATGAGGATGCAAGTTCACTTTTAAGTCTTCAAAGTTTAGGTGATAACTTGAAATATAAACATGAAATGCAAATTTAAACATGGGAATGCAAGTTCATTTCTTTAGTCTTCAAGATTTAAGGTGATGAATTGAAAATAAATATGATATGCAAGGCATTGAAACATAAACATGAGATGCAAGAGCTTGAAATATAAAAATGATGCAAATCCATTTTTTTTATTTCTTGCTAGGGCTCATTTCAAGACTTTAAAGAATCAAACTCTTAACCTTAATCAATCTTAACAAAATGGAAATGAGCCTTAGAGTCTCTTGACACCATGGTTCCAAGAACCTCATTTCTTTAGACTCACCATCAAGCTTAAAGAAAACCTAACAAAGACAACCAACAATAAACCATTTTTCCATACTCTTGTGAAACCACAAAAAAAAAAAATCAAGCCTTGAGCTTTAAAGATCAAGCACATGATGGTTTCACAACCAACATCAAGAAACCCTCATCATCAAGCTATGGCCTTGGACATCAAGGAAAGGAAATATTTCAAAAGAACCAACAACATTTCATCTTTACCATTCTTTAAAACCAAACAAAATAAACTAAAACTTGGGCTCTAGAGGTCAAGCACATGATGGTATCAAACCATCATCAAGATCTCTCATTATCAAGCCATAGTTTTCAATCATCCATTAATATCCAAAACCGAAAAAGAAAGAAAGAAAAAGGAAGATTTAAACTGAAAAGGGAGAGAAGAAGAACAACAACTCAATCATTCAATCCATCATCACAATCCAAAAATGGAGAAAAGAAATAAGAGGAAGAACTCAAAACAAAATCCCTACCAAGTTGTTTCTTTGGTTGAAAATAAGAAAGCTTGATCTTGTGCCTTGGAAAGGTTATTGTTTGAGAGTTAATCTAAGGTAAAGGTGTGGTGGCTTATGGTTGAGAGGAGGTTGAGAATGGAAGTGGAAGAGGAAGAGGAAGAAGAGAAAGCTTTGAGTTTAGAGAAAATGAGAGGATTTTTAGGCAACTTCTTGAACAAGATTACAACAAAAAAGTAAATGGTGAAAGTGAGAGTGTTTTGTGAGTGTTAGTGTGTAAAAGAATTAAAATATGAAGGTGCATTTGGGGGAGGTGGTCGTGGCCTTCTTGGCCCTTGGAGGGAAGATTTTCATCTTTCATTTGTGTTAGGACATAGATTTAGAGATAGATTTGATTAAGGAATTGGTTAGGAATTGGTAATTGGGTGTTTGGGTTGGTAACCAAGTGTTTAAGGCTTTTCAAGACATGATTAGGAGTGGTCTTGTATGCTTAGTTTGAATTAAACTCAATTAGTTTGAAATTCAAACTCCAACATGTTCCTTGATTTAGGGAATTGGAGGGAGAAAATACTATTTGGCTTAATATGACATAATGTCTTTGGTTTAAGTAGGGAATTTGATCTTCCTTAAGCAATCTTAGGCCTCAATTAACCTCAAACAATTATTTAGACTCAAAATTATTAATTAAAATTAATCTATCTTTGATTAGAGCCTAATGTTGCATGTATTACATTAATCGTTTAGTTAGGCTCATTTAGCACCAATCAGGGACAAAAATGTAAATTCACACAAGGACTTCTTAGGACCACCCGGACTTTCCAGACATCATGCAACACTTATCATTAACATTTTCGAACTCCAGGTGAGGCCGGGTTTAGTCGTCACTTCCGTGTTAAATTACCTCAGGGTACTTCGGTAATTCGCATACGGGAAAAACCAGGGAATTGAGATTTTCATCTCTAACACATCTATAACATATTTAATCCGTTCAAACATCAGACTAACCCTTGAGGATAGCCTGATCGGCCATCGCAATTTCTGGGGGAATGACCTCAGGGGCATTTTGGTCAATTTTTTTTATAGCCAGGGAAATTCGGGCATTACATTTCTCCCCTCCTTAAAAAGAATTTCGCCTTTAAATTCATTACCTATAAATAGCTTGGGGTATCACATCCTCATATTCGATTCCAATTCCTATGTGAATTCCTCTGCTTCTTCCTTGTCCCCATGCCACTTTGACCAAAGGTACGATTTTGTTCTTTAACGTTGACTCCTCTATCCATGATCCTCAGGTGAGAGGTTAAAGGTTAAGTCCTCTCTTAACTGTTACTCGTTTTGGCTCTAACACATGACTAGGGTCGGATTGCTACTTTCTTAATTGAGAGACATGGAAGACATCGTGAAGGTTGGACAAATTAGCTAGTAAGGCTATTATTCGGTATGCTACTAACCGACTCTATTAAGGATTTCAAAGGGACCAAGAAACCTGGGTTAACTTTCATAGCTCGTCTTATGCCTTGTGGGGTGACCCTAAGGAATACATGTTCTCCCTCTTGGAACTCCAATGGCTTTTGCGTTTATCCACATAGCTTTTCTCGACTTTAGCTGTAAGGATCCTATCCTTTATCCTCTGGATTTGTTCTGTTGTTTCCCTCACAACCTCTGTCCCAACATGCTTTGCTCAGGGCTCATACCAATACAAAGGCGATTGACACTTCCTTCCATAGGGGCTTCATACGGTGCAATACCAATGCTCGCATGATAACTGTTGTTATATGCAAACTCGATCAATGGTGCACTTATCCCAACTTCCTCTTTGGTCCAACATACATGCCCATAACATATCCTCCAAGGTTTGCATGGTCCTTTCCAATTGCCTATCCATTTGGGGGTGGTATGTTGTGCTTAAGTACAACTTTGAACCAAATGCCTTCTGAAAGGCTCCCAAAAATTGTGACGTAAACCGCATCATGATATAAGATTATCGTCGTCACTCCATGCAGCCGCATGATCTCTGGACATACAACTGAGCTAACTTATCCAATGAATAAGTCACCTTAATAGGCAAAAAGTGAGCCGTCTTCGTTAGTCGGTCCACAATCACCCATATGGCATCATGGCCAGCTTCTTAGGTAGACCATCACAAAATCCATCAAGATACTATCCCATTTCCATTCAGGAATTGACAAGGGTTGCAATATCCTTGAAGGTTTTTGGTGCTCAATCTTCACCTTTTGACAGACTAAGCACTTACTCAGCCATGTGGCCACATCTCTCTTCAATCCAGGCCACTAGAACATCTTCTTCAAGTCTGGTACATCTTGGTAATACCAAAGTGAATGGTGAAGTGGCTTTTATGAGCCTCCTCCAAAATCTCCTTTCGAGGTCACTACTTGCACACAAATCCGGCCCTCAAACTTCCATAGCTTATCCGCCCCTAGGGTGAAACCCTTCAACTTTCCTTTTCTACGGCTTCTAAGGTCTCCTTGAACTCATCATCTTCTCGTTGAGCTCGAGTGATTCTCTCTTTGAAGTCACTCATTACACTGAGATGACACATCTTCATGCTCTCAGTGGTCAACGTCACCAAGTTTAGGTCGCTAAACTTCTCAATCAACTCCACATTCTTCACCATCATATGGGACAAGTGTAGTGACTTTCGACTCAAGGCATCAGCCACCACATTAGCCTTGCCTGGATGATAGTTCAGCCCAAAATCATAATCCTTCAAGAACTCCATCTATCTCCTCCGCCTCATATTTAACTCCTTTTGATCAAAGAGGTACTTGAGACTCTTGTGATCAGAGAACACCTCGAACTTCACTCCATACAAATGGTGTCGCCACACCTTTAAGGCAAACACCACGCCAACTCAAGGTCATGGGTGGGGTAATTGCCTCGTGAGGCTTGAGTTGTTTAGATGCATAAGCTATCACTTGCCTATTCTATCAATACACAGCCAAAACTCTTACCCAAAGCGTCACAATACACCTCAAAGGGTGCATTGGGCCTGGTGAAACTAACACTGGGGTTATGGTTAACTTCACTTTTAACTCTTACAAACTCTTTCCACACTCAGAGTCCAAACAAAAGGGGCATTATTCCTTGTGAGCTTAGTCAAGGGTAAGGAAATCTAAGAAAATCTCTTAATGAACCTACGGTAATATCTTGCCAATCCTAGAAAACTTCGAATAGATAAGTATTGTAACGCCTTATTTTTCCTATTATGCAAAATTATCAAAATGCCCCTAGATAATTTTCACATGAGATTTGAGGTCGAACTATTCTTAATTTAGGAATTTTAACATTAGGGCAACATTAAATAGGGCTTGGATAGCAACTTGTGCGAAAATCGCAAATCTCGATTTTCGTGTGCAAATGACCAAAATGCCCCTAAGGTCATTTTTGCCCAAAATTCAAGATAGCCAATCCTATCCTCAAGGGGTTAGTTTTATGTTTGAAGGGAATTATTTGTGATATGTTGATGTTGAGGTAAAAATCTCAACTCCCATTTTTTTACCGTACTTAAAATTACCAAATTACCTCGGTAATTTAACACAAGATTGAGTAATGTTTTAACCCGATCATCACCCGGAAGTCTAACATGTTTTGCACTATGTAATATCTGGAAAGTTCAGTAATTCTAGAGAATTTTATGTGAAATTACTTTTTTACCCTTAGTTAGTGCTTAATGAGTTCATCTAAGTAATTAAGGCGGTATTAGGCTCTAATTCATTTCAAATTGATTTCATTCATTAATCTTGGGTTAAAAATAATTACTTGAGGTAATTGGAGCCTAAGAATTGTTTAGGCAAAATTTAATTTTCTTTCTTAATTACATTTTCTTTCTTTGTCTTAAGATTAGGACTCATGTTACTAATTGATTTTCAACTCAATTGAGATTAACTCCATTACTAGTATAAGATTACTCTTTTATCTTGTCTTGGTAAATCCTAAACACTTGATTTTTACCATTTACACTAAGTTACCAATTCATAATTTACTATCTAATTAAATAAACTATCCTACATGTCCTACCACTTATCAAGAAATCACAATTGTTCCCCATTATAGCCTAACTAGCCATGGCCTCCATCCCCTCCATCACCCTCATGATTTATCTTTTTCTATAAATAATACACTTACAAACATCATTGCATTACTATTTGCTTTGTTGGAGTTGTCTAGTTCAAAGAATCATCAAAAAAATTCTACATTCTCTCAAGACTCCAAGCTTCTTTCTTCTTCCTCCTCCATAACCAAGAAGCTCCATTTTTTACATTCATCCAAGTTCTCAACCTCAAACTAATACATTTCCACCATAGATCAACTCCTAAACACCTAAACTTTCCATTTCCAAACACAAGAACACAAGTCCTTCCTCCATTTCTTCCTTCTTTGGCCGAAACCATCATCATTATCTAGAGAAGATTTTTCTTCTCTTTAATTCATAAAAGATCAAGCTTTATCTTTTGTAAACAATAAACAACTTGGTAGGAATTTTTTTTCATGTTCTTTCTCTTGTTCTTTCCTTTAAATTTCGGTTTCTATGGCTTGATGATGACCATGGATTGATGATGAGGAATCATGGTGGTGGTTGTGAATCCATCATATAATAGACCTTTAAAGCTCAATGTTTAGTTTTTGTTGTCAAAAGATTAATGAAATAATTTTTAATTTTCTTTAAGTTGATTTTTTGAGCTTGATGATGAGTTCAAGAAATAAGGTTCTTGGAACCATGGTAATAAGAACTCTAAAGCTTACTTCCTTTTTGTTAAGTCAAAGAGTTCATTCTTTAAAAGTCTTGAGTTTTGAGTTTAACAAGATATAAAAAGGAACTTGCATCCATGTTAATGTTTCAAGCTCTTGCATATCATGTTTAATTTTCCAAGCCTTGCATAATCATGTTTATATTTCAAGTCATCATCTTAATTCTTAAAGATAAGAAAATGGACTTGCATATCATGTTTAATTTTCCAAGCTTTGCATAATCATGTTTATATTTCAAGTCATCAACTTAATTATTAAAGATAAGAAAATGGACTTGCATATCATGTTTATATTTCATGTTCTTAAAGATAAGAAAATGGACTTGCATATCATGTTTAGACTTTAAGTTGTCACCTTAAATCTTAAAGATAAGAAAATGGAGTCGCATATCATGTTTATATTTCAAACCTTGCATATCATATTTATATTTCCAAGTTATCACCTTATAATGACCAAGATTAAAAATGAAATTACATGACATGTTTATGATTCTACTTATCATCTAAACCTCTAAAGCTCAAAGACTTACCACTTTTATCTTAAATGGAAATTTTGATTATGGACACAATTCAATATATGAGTTTTAGCCTTATGAGGATCTTGGGTTTGAAGTTGGTTTTTACTTTGTTTTGAGACTTGGATCTTATTTCTATGATGTACAAAGAGAATTTGATTTTTAAGGATGTAATTGTTTTTGATGAGGTGATTGTTTTGATTTGAGCAAATATGAGTATAATTTCAAGGGAAAAATTGGAATGAGGCTTTATAATGGTTTTAGAATGAAAGAACAAATCAAAGTATGTTAAAACCTCAATTTTTGAAATTTTGGAGCTCTTGGTAATTGAGTACCACACACTGTAATCGATTACCAATAGCTTGTTCATGTCTGTTTCGAAAATTTGAACTTATAATCGATTACCAGCTTGTAATCCATTACCAAACCTAGAAATGTGCAAATGAGTGTGTTTCCATGCAAAATAACATGAATTGATGACTATGTATGCTTGGTCTTTGAATTATATAAAATGTGACCTCTAGTATGTTGTATGTATCTTATTAAGTATAGCATATGCATTAGCTAGAGTCTGGTCTTTGATTTTTGGCATACTAGGTAGGAGCATGGTTATGCTATTAGATAATGATTGGTAATATTCCTATTAAATATGTGCAAGGGATGTGAATGCATATGTGAATAAATGACATGAGGATATTGTGGCATGATGAGTTATTGATCGATTGGTTAAGATGCATGATATATAAAAGTTATGAACATGATATGTGTTATGATGAAATTATGATTACATGCTCACATTGCATCTATAAATTGACATGCCAATATGAAGGTAACATAAAGACACATAGAAATGATCCTCTAGACTCCTGAATTAAAGGTTCTGAGAGGTGATCCAAAAAGGACCCTTTAGACTCAGGAATTAATGATTATGAAAGAGGTTCCTATACCCCTAACCCGTACTCTGGAGTCAGGAATTTAGCTTATCAAGAGGATAAGTGTAAGCTAGTGACGACTAGTAAGGTATGAGCTCATAACCTAGAACTCTTAAGAGAAGAGAAGATATAGGGCGGCTCCAGGGAAAAGAGAATAAGAAATTTAAGTTACCTAAAAGAATAATGAGGAGAAATCATGTTAGAAAGATTTATGTTCTTTATGTCATGTACATTGCTTGTAATTTCTATGATAACTGGCATATGGCATTGACATGCATTCATGATATAGTATGATGCATCCATGACATTAAGATTCATGCTAAAAGATACGGACCACGGCTAAGGGTATTTGAAACTTAATGAAAGAACTTTATATGTGTTTACATTTTCATAAAGAAACATGAGGTTTCTGAGGACGATGATGATGACACACGCATTAGGAGGCGAAAGCCCTCCTGAGATTCTTTTATAAGTGTCTCATTCCTTTTTCTTTTCTTCCATCTCATCTTCAGAGGTAGATGACGACATTCGTGATCTATGTTGATGCCCCACGTGGGAAATGCACTATGACCCAGTCAACCGGTCCTATCATTTTGTGGGTCATTGTAGTTTGTTTGTAAGTCTTTATGGATCGTCCCTTCACGCATCCCGTTTCTAGTGACTGGTTTTCCCCACTGCTTTTTCGGATGATCTTGTCTTTGAGCATTTGTATCCGCATGCTCGACATTTCCACATACTCACTCTGCTACATTATTTGTTTGAGACTTCCCTGATTACAAACCCCAGTCACCACCTTGTTCTACTACGTCATGGTTAGACCCATTGTAACATCTTCCCCAGGTATAACCTTATCCTTAAGCCATGACATTGTACTTAAGGGTTGTTACTTATGAATTAGCGGACCTTTCCTAAATATCTATAGCAAGCTTGATTAACGTGTGAAATAACTAAGCGTAATTCTAATAAACATATTACAAAGAAACGCCACATTTATTGAATACATGACTAAGTACAAAAGGAAGCTTCTCTATGAGCTTTAGTACATATCTGTCTCTAATACATTTATATAAGTATCCATTCCACTAAGTACAACATAATAAAAGCATTAACTACTACACTACTTCAATTTCTGAGTTCTTTGCATAGCAGCATCATAGTCCTCTGGATTAACCTGGAGATGACACGGAAACACAAATACATAGGGGTGAGAATTATAAAATTCTCAGTAGGGCATCCCCAAACATATACTAAAAATCCATGCCATCATCATTGTCCCAGCCACTTCGGTTTATTAAGAAAATGTGAGCATGCAACATATATCAACGGTTCATCTTAAAGTTCAAAAACCATTTTTCCTAGGGATTCCTTTAGCATTCACTCACTTAATGCACATATATCATGAAGCCCAAACACATAATAAGTAACTCCAATCAAGGGGTTACATACGATATGATTATGCATATGTCAAATGTAGGGAAATTATCTTAAAGTAACCTAGTTTAACTTATGGCCATAGAAATCAAATCAGTGCATTTTCTCTTTCCTGACATAGAAAAGACTTAGTTTATACCCAATGGGTATTTGACGTAGACAACTCCACAATAGATAGTTTATACCAAAAGGTATTTATAGTGGATCATACCACATAAGGGAAATAGACGTTTATCATGACTGAGCTATTCCTATACGTGATCATTGTAACGCCCATTTTCCCCAAATGACCAAAATGTCCCTGAGGTCATTTTACCCAAACGAGGATCGCTGAGTCCAGCCATCCTCAAGGGGATGTTTTGATGATGATAGGGGATTATATGTGTTATGTGTGTTAATAGAGTAGAAGAATCTCATTTTTGAGTTCCAATGCATAGAATTACCAAAATGCCCTGGCGTTTGTCAACGATTTACGTGTGGTTGAGCCCGGACTTCACCAAAAGGTTTTAAATGATGTTTTTAAGTGATTTTTAACAACAGGTTAAGCCAAGTAGCCCGGCTTTTGTGAAAAGTTACCGTTTTGCCCCTAACTATGTGCATTTTGGGTCTAATGATGTGATTAGCAAAACCTAAACAATATTAGGCTCTAATTAAAGATTAGTAAATTCTAATTACTAATCTAGAGTCGAAATAATTAATTAAGGTTAATTATAACTTAAGATTGCTTAGAGAAAACCCAAAATCCCTTTTCTTTATTTTAGACATTATGTCATATTTCATGAATAGTAAGATTCCAATCAATTTCCTTAAATCATGGAAGATGTCACATGATGAGATTCCTCCCTAATAAAGGTGGATTTGCATTAATTATGCAAGACCACTCTTTAATCTTGTCTTGAACGACCTTAATTACCTATTTTCTCACCTAAACCCTTACTTACAACTCCTAATCTATGGCCTAACCAAATTAACTTCTAAACACACATGTAAACCAACACTAAAATGAGATTTTCTTTCCTCTAAATGCTACTAAACCAATCAGCCATTCCCCTAATTCACCACATGTTGATTAATTTACACACAAGAGAACCATACTCTAAGTCATACCTTGGACCATGCTTCAACCATACCTAGCCTTACCCTTGAATGACACTTAGAAGATATATTTTTCTCTCCTTATGGCTGCAAAAACCGTAGTCCTTCCCCCATTTTCATCCACACAATTTCATTTTTCAACGCATAATATATATAGCAATGTGTAGAGAAATCTCATACTTTTACCACTAGCTTTTTTGTTTGAGTTTGTGACCAAAAAAGCTCTCTAGTTTTCTCTCAACTCCAAGCTCTTTCCACCACCATAAACCACCGCAAGCCACCAAGAGAAGATTTTTGTCTTCTCATTTCAAGCAAAGAAACAAGCTTTCTTCCTTGCAAGACAACATTCTGGTAGGGATTTGTTTGAGTTTTCTTCTTTTATCTTCTTCTCTTTTCTTTTTTGGCTTTGATGAGAAATAAAACAAAAGGAGTTGTTGCTATTGTTGTTGTTGTTGTTGCTATTGTTGAATCTTCTCTTTTTCCTTCTTTTATTTTCGGATCTTGATCTGGGATAATGTAAAGAGCCATGTGCTTGATGATGAGAGATTTTGATGTTGGTTGTGAGACCATCATTTGCTTGACCTCTAGAGCCTAAGTTTTAGTTTATTTTTGTTGGTTTTAAAGAATGGTAAAGATGAAATGTTGTTGGTTCTTGTGAAATATTTTCTTTCTTTGATGATCAAGACCATAGCTTGATGATGATGGTTTCTTAATGTTGGTTGTGAAACCATCATGTGTTGAACCTTTAAAGCTCAAGGCTTGATTTTTGGTTTCACAAGAGTATGGAAAATGGTTTATTGTTGGTTGTCTTTGTTGGTTTTTCTTTGAGCTTGATGATGAGTCTAGAAAAAGAGGTTCTTGGAACCATGGTGCCAAGAGACTCTAAAGCTCACTTCCATTTTGGTTAAGATTGATTGGGGTTGAAAGTTGATTCTTTAAAGTCTTGAAATGAGCTCTAGCAAGATAAAGAAATGAACTTGCATCATGTTTATATTTCCTTGCCTAGCATATTTACTTTCCAAGTTATCACTTAATAACTAATCTCAAAGCCTACCTATCTCAACCTTAAAGTTGATATGTGATTTAGAGTAAATACTCTAAGAGGCCTAGAGCACTAAAATAAAGAAATGGACTTGCATTCGTATTTATATTTCTTTGTCTAGCATATTTAAGTTTCAAGCCATCACCTAATAATGGTAAAGATCTAAAATGAGGCTTGCATAGTATGTTTATCTTTATGTCATCACTTAAATTCCTAGAGCTCAAAAGACTTGCCCTTGTATCTCCAGATGGAAATTTTGACCATGGCTAATGGATGTGTCATAGTCATGTTACAATGTTGGTTTTGATTTATAAAAATGTGAAAATGTTTTCAAAGGAATGTTAGAAAGATGTTTTAAAATGGTCTTGAGGTGTTAGAGTAACTTAGAATGTGTTAAAACCTTGATTTCTCAAATTTGAAGTTTTGGTAATGGTTACCATTTCATGTAATCGATTACCAAGGGTGTTTTTCACTCGGAACTAGTTTTTGGCTTTGGTAATCGATTACCAGTTCATGTAATCGATTACCATGGTGTTCTTCATACCCGAACAAGTTTTGGTTTGGTATTCGATTACCAGTTTATGTAATTGATTACCGTGACATTCTTTATGCCCAGAATCAGTTTTGGTTTCTGGTAATCAATTACCAGCATATGTAATCGATTACCAGCGTACCCTTTGTGTCAGAACAAGCTTTTGATAATCGATTACTAGCACATGTAATCGATTACCAGTACCCCAAATGTTTAAATAATTGTTTTCTAAGCAAGATCAAGTGGATTGATGACCTTAGGTGATTGAGTTGTGCGAATGATGATTCTTAGAGTGTTATATACATATATTCTATTAAGCATAGCATATGCATTAGCTTGTTCCCTTGATTTCCGCATATTGGGTAGGAGCATGTTTACTACTTTAAGATATTGATGAAGATTATGCAAAGGAATGTGATGCTTGCCTATGTGCTTTATGACATGATGTTTTATGGCATGTTGCAATTATGTATGATTGATTAAGATGCATGTTTGGATGTTATACGACAGGAAGCAAATTTGGGGAAATCCCGTTCTAAGCTTATGCTGTTTTTCCACCAAATTTGTTGACTTAAAAAAAGAGATCTTGAGCATGAAATGATGAATGATAAAGTTGCATACTCATGATAAGGAAGTGATGTGTTTCCCCTATTACCCCATAATAAATCTAGCGACGGCTAGTTAGGATTGAGCTCATCCTAGGCGATAGAATAGGAGGAGTTTTGGTGACCATGAAAAATTGCCGAGGAAGGTGAAACAGTGGCTTTTGGTGACCATGTGTAAGGGTGGAAAATAACTTGAAAGTTCAATTATGAAAAGTAAAGGAAAGAGGCATATATATATATGTATATGTTGGATTATTATCCTATTGGTGCATAGTAATCGTGTGACAAGTGCTATTTACATGTGTTGGTTATGCTTTTAATGTATTGCCATGCATACATGAGGTATCTGTTTCACTCATATCATTAAGACCCATGCTAAAAAACACCAACTTCGGATAATAGGATTTGAGAAATTTAAAATTAAATCTTATGCATGCACACCTCTTTCATAATAAAATGAAGTGGCTGGGGACGATGACGATGACACTTGTGTTAAAGTCGGGAGCCTCCTGAGAATCTTGAATAAGTTTCTCATCCCTTTTCCTCTCTTCTATGTCGTCTCCAGACGTGAATGATGCGGGTGTTCGTGATCATCCTTGAGGAGCGGGTATAAGAGGTCACATCATTTACCGAATCAGAGGTCAAGTGGAAGCATGAAGATTAGTCTAGTTCTATGTTAGTTATGTTTAAGTTTTGAGCTAGTGTATTCTCGACCTCTATTGTGGTGTTTAGTATCTTTAGGTGTCCTTATGTTCATAGGACATCGGCATTATGTTATGACTATGGCATGTTAATATGATGTATGTTATGATTATTCTATGGTTTATCTATGTATGCTATGATGAAGTGTATATGATTGCTATGTCTTATGTGTATTAATCGGTATCTATGCACACGTGCGGCTCGCATTTTAAGTTTTAAATCCAAAATAAAAATTTAGTCATATTTTATTACTCATATTTTCAAGAAAAATAAGTCAAGTTCCAAGACAAAGGTGTAACGACTAATAATTAATCGGAATGCGACTCGAGCATATTAGGGTAAAAGTTAGGTTGTTACAATCATCGAACTTCATTTTTTTCCATTTTCGAATCACACAGATTTATTCCTAGCCGATACGTCTACCGACTCAAAATAAATTTGGGGAAGTTCCTCTTTTTGGTTTTCTTCTCCTCATTCAACCTAAGTCTTGTTTTTATTTTGTCCATATGTCAGAACATGCACAATTTAAGTTTATACATTCTCTTTTCCTTTTCCAAATGCATGCATAAAGCACATGTAGGCATTTCATTCACAACAAAATTTCAATCATGCCTCATAAACCACTATTTATTTCCTCTAGCATGCATTTATATGTCACAAGTTACATGGGCAAATAGTTAACATCAAGTATTCATGTCATACTAGAACTGAAAATGCCATTAGTTCATCAATTCAAAGATTTTTGCATTTCCAACACAATGGCTGATTTCATACCTTTGTAGCACAAATTTATTTACTTATCAAACAATCAATTCAGAGGCCATAAAAGTTACCTAAGACACGTCAATGTGTCCACAAGGTTCCATAAAAATCCCAGAGCCAAAAGATTTCTCTAACTATGTTAACAAAATTAAACAAATTTGGTTTTAGAAGCCACTTAAACAGCTTAGAGCCGAAATTCATAATTTTTAACCCTAGCAAGTGATTGAATCAACTCAAAAGAAAAATCACAGTTATACTTCAAGATGTTATCAACATTCTATAAAAATTTCATCTGATTATTGAATCATTGGTATGGTAATAAAATGAGCAAAGTTTATAGCTTCAGTTCAATAATCCAGGCAGCACATAGTTCACTTTGGTTTCTGATTTTTTTAAAGCATTAGGAGTCCAAATCAGAGTCCAAGAAAATTTGTGGAACTATCCTAGGATGTTAGCTTCAACATATATTTTTTCTAGCTAATGAAAATACCCAAAACTTTCTCAGAAAATTCGTGATCAGTGGCTGCCTATGTAAAAATCGAAAATCTAGCTGCAAGGTTCAAAATCTCTTTTCACAAAAATGACTTCTTACCTCATCCAAATACTCCAGTAAAATTAATACATCAATATCAATTTATTGTCAACCAATACAATAAAAAATTTCAGACCTAACTCAATTAGGAATAATTAGAATAAATTTGAAGAGAAAAGGCAAAGAAAACCCTACTTTTGGTGTCTAATGGATCCTTGGCTCCAAGATTGATCTCTTCCACCCCAAAGCTTCCAAATCAACCTTAAATCCTTCCTAAATCAGTGAGGAAGTAAGGCACAAAGGTGAGGATTGATGGAGATTTGAGATTTTAATAGGTTAGATCTGTAGGTATTGAGGTGTAGAACAAGTTTTGTGAAGAGAGTTTGTGGTTTTAGGAACTTTAGGTAAGAGTTTTGGTGATTTGAAGCAAGTTGTAAGCTCTTGAAGAAATAAAAATGGTGGCTGATGTCCTTTCTTAGGCTGGCCGAAAATGAGGCTTAAAGAAGAAGAATTTGGCTTCTTGAAGAAGATTTGAACTTGTATTGATCATATAATAAATGCATGAATATTATACATTATAATTAGATAGTTCTTAATCTAAGAAAGAAAAATGGATGGCTAGGATTTGATAGGATAGTCAAAGAATGATTCTTGGCCATCCACTTGGCTCAAGATAAGTGGCTCACTTTAGCTTGGTGAACAAATAGCTTTTTGTGTTAAACTCACATCAAAATTCCACCGAACGGATGAGATATTGGCTCCAGTAAAATATAATAAATGAAAGGTAAAGATTAAAACTTGCTTTTCAAGTTTTAATTCTTGCCACCCACTTGGCATAAAGTGGTTGGTAAAGGTTACTTGGCCACCAAGTAACTTGTACGGTGTTAAAAACTACACATCAAAACTTTACCGAACGGGTAAACACCGTACTCGGGTAATCAAACATTACCCGAAAATTAATTCTAGGCATAACTTCTCATTCTTTATAATTTCTAACCTTAACCCTATCTTTTCTTAGTCCAATTTCTTGGAACCCGAATGGGTTTCAGCGTCCAACGGCTCACGAGGCCCACAAGGTTACTATTCACCCGGCCCGAAATTTTTTTTTGAAGGTCGTTGGGCCACTCTCATCTTTGCTAAACTAGATTTTTGAAATTATGATTAATAAAGCTCAAATTAATTTTAATAATTTTTAGGGTGTTACACCCATCAGAGGATCTACCCTTTTGTCACTCTTCAGGAGGTCTGCCTTTTGTCCTTATGAAGGTGGGAGATGACAGTGATGGAGAGACTACGGTCATGCAACCAATGAAAGGAGCTAAGCCTGAACGTAGAGGCGCTACCTGTCCTCGGAGGTGCCTATGTTTGACCCACGAGACTTTATGCTACACGAGATGAATTGATGTGTGGATTTTACTCTAGGTGCTTTGAGTAGGAGAAGTGAGAGGAGAGATCCTATGCTAGTGTATTTTGCATTCATTTGCATATTGTTCCTCTTGGACTACTATACTTGATTTAACCTTTGTTAGTAGTGTGATGTTTGTATGTTTTGGTGCTAGATGCGGAACGATCATTATTTACTTTGGTAATATTATAATATGGTGTTGTAATTTATAGGTACCGTGATTTGTTTATATCCTCTCTCTTTCATATGCGAGGTGAATAGCATTAACTATTTAGAACGCGTGGCTCACGTTTTGTTTTTTTTTTAAAAAAATTTACTCATAATTTCATCAAAGTATTTCCAAGAGTTTTAATTAAGAACTAGAACAAAAAAGTAATAACTAATAATTAACTTAAATACATCCTAGGTGTGTTGAGTTAAATATTAGGGTGTTACATTTTTGGTATCAAGAGTTTGATCTTCACGAAACTTGAGGATTGGATTGACTATGCTTCTCAAGCATCATGCAATAATTATGTCATGTGTAGTTGCTTGGTTGATTGAATGAGCTATAGGGTAAAAATGCATGACTACTATGTGTGTCTATGCCACGGTAACTAGCTCACTTAACATTAAGTATAGAGCCTGATCACCTCAGTGTTTGCTATTTTGTGTGCTCAGGGACCAATAGCACGACCACGACAGAATAGGACTCCAAATGGGAACTAGCAGGGTAATGAGACGGCTGAAGCTCTAAGGGACATGGCAAGGGCCCTGGAAAGAATGTTTGAATGGATGGACCGTCAAACCAAGCTAGTCGCGTCCTATTAATGTGGAAGGTTTGGAGCATGTCCAATTTGGAAAATTTTGTAGGGCAAACCTCATCTTTTAAAGGAACTTGGATCCAAACTAAGCTGATGAATGGATCAAGAGCATGGAGAAATCTTTTTGATGATCACTTATACCGAGGAACAGAAGGTGACTTTTGCTACTTAAGTGCTAGAGGCATATGCCGAATTTTGGTGGACTGGTACTCGAAGACTATTGGAGGCATCTGGCACATTCATCAACTAGGAGGTATTTAAGCATTATTTCTACGAGAAGTATTTTCCTGAATTTGTAAGGAATGCCAAGGGTATAGAATGTATATAGCAGGCCTAAGGGGTAATGAGCATTGCAGTACACTACAAAGTTTAAGGAATTGCTTAAGTTTTCTAGAAATTTTCAAGGAAACACTGATGAAGTTTGGAAGTATGTTAAGTATGAAGCTAGGCTGAAGGCGGAAATCAATGTTGTCGTTGCATATATAGAGATTAGAGACTTCTCTCTTAGTCAACAAGTGTCGCATCATTGAGGAACGCTACAAAAATTGAGCATGTCAAGAGCTGAAAATTCCACTAATAAGCTAGCACCACAAGCTCTAAGATTTAAGCCGCAATTCAGGACTACAGTTCAAGCCGTAATTCAAACCACAGTCAGGCCACAAGGACCTCAAAGGAATTTTCATCACAGGGGATCAAGTGGTCCCAAGGATAGGCACCCCAAAGGGTCCTGGTTGCACCCTTAGGCCTTCACCCTTTGCATTATGTCCCAAATGTGGGAAGCCACATGGAGATCGACCTTGCTTGTTGGGCCAGGGAGTTTACTTCAAGTGTGGAAAGCTCAGTCACTATGCTAGGGAATGCTTTGAGAAGAACCTGATGGTCCTAACCCCAATCCACAACATCAAGGGATCTTTACTCTCAATGCTGAAGACTCATGAAAGTCCAAAAACTCATAGAAGGTAAGTGTAAAATGAAAGTAGAACCTTAATTGTACTATTTGACTCTAGCGCAACTCACTCATTTATATCACATGCTAGTGTCGAGTCTTTGTAATTGCATATGTCAGAACTTCCTTTTGATCTTACCGTTTCTACACCACTGGTAGACCTGTTAAGACTTGTAGATGTTGCTTAAATTGCCATTTCATTGTGAAAGGTAGACCTTTTATACTGGATCTAGTTTGCTTTCCTATGCATGGTCTAGACATGATTCTTGGCATGGATTGGCTTTATGTTAACCGTGTAATGTTGAATTGTTATACAAAGTCTATTATCTTTCTTCCTATCCCGTGGTGTCTAGTAGTCCTCTAAGTCTTTACTTGAGTGCTGAGAGTCGACTGTTATGGGGAAGAAAGTAAGGGATATGTTCTTCTAGCCGCTAGCGAAGTAGACTTGAATAAAAAATCGATGATGTGCCTATAGTAAGAGACTATCCTGAGGTGTTTCCAGATGATATACTTGAGTTCCCTCAGTGAGAGAGATAGAGTTCTCCATAGAGTTGGTCCCAAGAACAGGGCCAATATCCATAGCACCTTACAGAATGTCACCCCTAGAGTTAGCCGAGTTAAAGACTCAGTTAGAAGAGCTTTTGGAAAAGAAGTTTGTGAGGTCTAGTGCATCACCATAGGGAGACCCGATTTTGTTTGTTAAGAAGAAAGATGGAAGTATGAGGCTATGTGTGGATTATAGGTAGTTAAATTGAGTGACAGTAAAGAACAAGTACCCCTTGCCTAGGATAGATGACTTGATGGATCATTTGAAGGGAGCGGTAGTGTTCTCAAAGATTGATTTGAGGTTAGGGTATCATCATATTAGAGTAAGGGACGAAGACATACCTAAGACCTTTAGGACCCGGTATGGCCATTTTGAGTTCACAGTCATGTCATTTGGATTGACTAATGCTCTTGCATGTTCATGGACTACATGAATAGGATCTTCAGACCTAGACCAGTTTGTGGTTGTTTTCATAGATGATATACCCATTTATTCGAAAACCCACTAGGAGCATGAATATCATTTGAGGATAGTTTTGGAGATTCTAAAGGAAAAGAAGTTATACGTGAAACTATTTAAGTGTGAATTTTGGTTGGAGGAAGTAAAGTTCTTAGGACATGTCATGTCAAAAGAGGTATCGCAATAGATCCTAGTAAAATTGAGGCTGTGATGAGCTAGGAGAGACCAACCACGGTAATGGAGATACGAAGCTTTTTAGGACTTGTTGGCTATTACGTAGGTTCATTAAGAGATTTTCTCATATTTCCTTACCCTTGACCAAGCTTACTAGGAAGAGTGCCCTTTTGTTTGTACTCCAGAATGTGAAAAGAGTTTCCAAGAGCTAAAGATGAGGTTGACCACTACCCGGTGTTAGTGTTGCCTGATCTTAATGTGCCATTTGAGGTATATTGTGATTCTTCAGGGAAAGGTTTGGGCTATGTGTTAATGTAAAATAGGCAAGTGGTAGCCTATGCATCTAGGCAACTCAAACCTCATGAAGCAAACTACCCCACCCATGACCTTGAATTAGCAGCCATGGTGTTCGCCTTGAAAGTGTGGCGAAACCATTTGTATGGAATAAGGTTTGAGATATTCTCTAATCACAAGAGTCTCAAGTACCTTTTTGATCAGAAGGAGTTGACTATGAGACAAAGGAGATAGATGGAGTTCTTGAAGGATTATGATTTTGGGCTAAACTATCATCCCAGCAAGGCTAATATAGTGGCTGACGCCTTGAGTCGAAAGTCACTACACTTGTCTCATATGATGGTGAAGGAGGTAGAGCTGATTGAGAAGTTTAGGGATCTAAACTTGGGGATGACATTGACCGCTGAGAGCATGAAGCTGTGCTATCTCAGTGTAACGAGTGACTTTAAGGAGGGAATCACTCGAGCCCAACAGGAGGACGTGGAGTTTAAGGAGACTCTAGAGGTAGTAAAGGAAGGAAAGTTGAAGGGTTTCACCCTTGGGGCGGATAAGCTATGGAAGTTTGAAGGTCGGATTTGTGTAAGTGGCGACCTATGAAAGGAGATTTTGCAAGAGGCTCATAAGAGCTATTTCACCATTCACCCTGGTGCCACTAAGATGTATCAAGATTTGAAAAAGATGTTTTGGTGGCCTGGATTGAAACGAGACGTGGTAACATGGGTGAGTAAGTGCTTGGTCTATCAAAAGGTGAAGATTGAGCACCAAAGACCTTTTGGAATACTGCAACCTTTATCGATTCTCAAATGGAAATGGGATAGCATCTCAATGGATTTTGTAACAAGGCTACCTAAGTTTCAAGCTGGCTATGATGCCATATGGGTAATTGTGGATAGCCTAACAAAGTCGGCTCACTTTTTCCTATTAAGGTGACTTATTCTTTGGATAAGCTAGCCCAGTTGCATATCTAAGAGATTGTAAGGTTGCATGGAGTACCATCGATGATAATCTCAGAACGAGATCCACGATTTACGTCATGTTTTGGGGAGCCTTTCAGAAGGCGTTTGGTTTGAAGTTGTGCCTAAGCACGACTTATCACCCTCAAATGAATGGCCAATCAAAAAGAACCATACAAACCCTAGAGGATATGTTGAGGGCATGTGTGTTAGACCAGAAGGGAAGTTGGGATAAGTACTTGCCATTGGTCGAGTTTGCATATAACAATAGTTATCATGCAAGTATCGACATGGCACCATACGAGGCCCTATATGAAAGAAAGTGTCAATCTCCTTTATATTGGTATGAACCTGGGGAACAAAGCATGTTAGGACCCGAAGTTGTAAGGGAAACAACAGAACATATCAAAAGGATTAGGGATAGGATTCTTCACTGCTCAAAGTCGACAGAAGAGCTATGTAGATAGGCGGCGGAAGCCATTGGAGTTCCAAGAGGTAGAACATGTTTTCCTTAGAATCACCCACAACAGGCATAGGACGAGCTATGAGAGTCAAAAAGTTAAGTCCGATTTCTTGGTCCATTTGAAATCCTTAATAGAATCGGGTCAGGAGCATATCGCATAGCTTTACCACCCAATCTATCGAACCTTCATGATGTCTTCCATGTCTCTTTAAGAAAATACCAATCTGACCCTAGTCATGTATTAGAGCCAGAACGGTACAATTAAGGGAGGCCTGACCTTCAACTTGTCACCTACAAGGATCATGGACAGGAGAGTCAAGCAATTGAGAAACAAAGTCGTACCTTTGGTCAAGATGGCACGATGACAAGATAAAGCGGAGGATTTTACATGGGAATTGGAATTAGAAATGAAGACTCTAGTCCCAAACTGTTCATAGGTAACGAATTTCGAGGACGAAATTCTTTTTAAGGAGGCGAGAAATGTAACGCCCGATTTTTGTGCAAAATTACCAAAATGCCCTTAGGTAATTTTCGCACAGATTTGAGGTTGAACAATCCTTAATTAGGAATTTTAACATTAGGGTAACATTAGATAGGGCTTGGATAGCAACTTTTGTGAAAATCGTAAATCCAATTTTTATGTGCATGTGCAAAATGCCCCTAAGGTCATTTTTGCCCAAATCAAAGATAGCCAATCCCAGCTATCCTCAAGGGGTTAGTTTTATGTTTGAAGAGAATTATTTGTAATATGTCAATGTTGAGGTAAAAATCTCAACTCGATTTTTTTTACCATACGTAAAATTACCAAATTACCCATGCGGTAATTTAACACGAGATTGAGTAATGTTTGAACCCGGTCATCACCTAGAAGTCTAACATGTTTTGTACTATGTAATATTTGGAAAGTTCAGGTAATTCAGAGAGTTTTATGTGAAATTATTTTTTTACCCCTAGTTAGTGCTTAATGAGTTCACTTAAGTAATTAAGGCAATATTAAGCTCTAATTCATTTCAAATTGATTTCTTTCATTAATCTTGGGTTAAAAATAATTACTTGAGGTAATTAGAGCCTAAGAATTGTTTAGGGAAAATTTAATTTCCTTTCTTAATTACAAGGACTCATATAAACACAATAATGTTAAGATTAAGATAAATCTAGTGCATTTTCTTTCTTTGTCTTAAGATTAGGACTTATGTTACTAATTGATTTTCAACTCAATTGAGATTAACTCCATTACTAGTATAAGATTACTCTTTTACCTTGTCTTGGTAAATCCTAAACACTTGATTTTTACCATTTACACTAAGCTACTAATTCATGATTTACTATCTAATTAAATAAGCTATCCTACATGTCCTACTACTTATCAAGAAATCACAATTGTCCCCTATTATAGCCTAACCAGCCGTGACCTTCATCCCCCTTCATCACCCTCATGATTCATCCTTTTTCTATGAATAATGCACTTACAAACATCATTGCATTACCATTTGCTTTGTTGGAGTTGTCTTGTTCAAAGAATCATAAAAAAATTTCAGCATTCTCTCAAGACTCCAAGCTTCCTTCTTCTTCCTCCTCCATAACCAATAAGCTCCATTCTTGACGTTCATCCAAGTTCTCAACCTCAAACTAACACATTTTCACCATAGATCAACTCCTAAACACCTAAACTTATTTCATGTTCTTTTTCTTGTTCTTTCCTTTAAATTTCGGTTTCTATTGCTTGATGATGACGATGGTTTGATGATGAGGAAACATGGTGGTGGTTGTGAATCCATCATTTAATAGACCTCTAAAGCTCAAGGTTTAGTTTTTGTTGTCAAAAGATTAATGAAATAATTGTTAATTTTCTTTAAGTTGATTCTTTTTGAGCTTGATGATGAGTTCAAGAAATAAGGTTCTTGGAACCATGGTGATAAGAACTCTAACGTTCACTTTCTTTTTGTTAAGATTAATTGGAGTCAAAGAGTTCATTCTTTAAAAGTCTTGAGTTTTGAGCTTAACAAGATATAAAAAGGAACTTGCATCCATGTTTATGTTTCAAGCTCTTGCATATCATGTTTAATTTTCCAAGCTTTGCATAATCATATTTATATTTCAAGTCATCACCTTAATTCTTAAAGATAAGAAAATGGACTTGCATATTATGTTTAATTTTCCAAGCTTTGCATAATCATGTTTATATTTCATGTTATCACCTTGAATCTTAAAGATAAGAAAATGGAGTTGCATATCATGTTTATATTTGAAGCCTTGCATATCATATTTATATTTCCAAGTTATCACCGTATAATGACCAAAATTAAAAATGAAATTGCATAGCATGTTTATGATTCTAGTTATAACCTAAACCTCTAAAGCTTAAAGACTTACCACTTTTATCTTAAATGGAAATTTTGATTATGGACACAATTCAATATATGAGTTTTGGCCTTATGAGGATCTTGGGTTTGAAGTTGGTTTTTACTTTGTCTTGAGACTTGGATCTTGTTTCTATGATGTACAAAGAGAATTTGATTTTAAAGGATGTAATTGTTTTTGATGAGGTGATTGTTTTTATTTGATTAAATATGAGTATAATTTCAAGGGAAAAATTGGAATGAGGCTTTATAATGGTTTTAGAATGAAAGAACAACTCAAAGTATGTTAAAACCTTAGTTTTCAAAATTTTGGAGCTCCTATAATCGATTACCATAGCTTGTTCATGTCTATTTTGAAAATTTGAATTGTGTAATCGATTACCAGCTCTTGCAATCGATTCTAGAAAGAAATGTGCAAATGAGTGTGTTTACATGCAAAATAACATGAATATATGACTATGTATGCTTAGTCTTTGAATTATATAAAATGTGACCTCTTGTATGTTGTATATATCCTATTGAGCATAGCATATGCATTAGCTAAGTCCGGTCATTGATTTCTAGCATCCTGGGTAGAAGCATATTTACTTCTATTAGACAATGATTGGTAATATGCCTATTAAATATGTGCAAGAAATGTGAATGCATATGTAAATAAATGACATGAGGATATTGTGGCATGATGAGTTATTGATCGATCGGTTAAGATGCATGATATATGAAAGTTATGAACATGATATGTGTCATGATGAAATTATGATTACATGCTCACATTGCATCTATAAATTGACATACCATTATTAAGGTGACATAAAGACACATGGAAATAATCCTCTAGACTCCTGAATTAAAGGTTATGAAGGTGATCCAAAAAGGACCCTTTAGACTCCAAGAATTAATGGTTATGAAAGGTGTTCCTATGCCCCCTAACCCGCACTCTGGGAGTTAGGAATTTATCTTATAAGAGGATAAGTGTAAACTAGTGACGACTAGTAAGGTATGAGCTCATAACCAAGAACTCTCAAGAGGAGAGAAGATATAGGGCGACCCAAAGGAAAAGAAAATAAGAAATTTAAGTCACCTAAAAGAATAATTAGGAGAAATCATGCTAGAAAGATTTATGTTCTTTATGTCATGTACATTGGTTGTAATTTCTATGATAACTGGCATATGACATTGACATGCATTCAAAATATAGTATGATGCATCCATGACATTAAGATTCATGCTAAATGTAACACACTAAAATTTAATTAAAAATTAATTTAAGCTTTATTAATCGTAATTTCAAAAATCTAAGAGTTTAGCAATGATGAGGGCGGTCCAACGGAACTATAAAAAAAAAAAAATTTCGGGCCGGTGAATAGTAACTTTGCGGGCCTCCCCGAAATAGTTGAAACCCTAGATTTGGAACCCAGGTGTCCAAAATGAGGAAAACATGGGAATAAGGTTAGAAATAGGTGGGGATGACAATTTTATGCTTAGAATTAATTTCTGGCAATATTGGGTTTTATGGGTAAGGTGTTTACCCGTTCGGTAGATTTCGTGTGCTTTAACACGAAAGATATTTCCATCACAACTAATGGATAATATCCACCTCTTTAAGACACGTGGAAGGCCAAGATTTAATCTTGGAATCCAAGATTAAATCTTAGCCATCCATTATTGCCTTGTCACCTAAATAATGATCACTTTGTAAAATATCTCCATTTTATTTATTAAAGCAAGCCAAGTCACAACTTCTTCTCCAAGACAAGAGCAATTTTGTGGTCAGCAAGAGGAAGAAGAGAGCAGCCACCATTGTTGTCCTCAAGAGCTTGTTCTTGAGTTCCAAGCCCAAAAACTCCAAGCTAGAGTTGTTGGATCATCAAAAGTTCTTCACTAAGCTTGTTCTACACCCAATTCCCTACAAATCTAACCGAACAAAATCTCAATCACTCATCAATCCTTACCTTTCTCCCTCACACCTCACTGATATCAAAGGGTTTTGAAGTTAGATTGGGAGCTTTGGAGGAGAAGGAATCAAGTTTGGTTAATCTTGAAGCCAAGGAGCTAATAGGTTACTACAAGTAGGGTTTTTGTAGCCTATTCTTGTCAAATTTTTCTGATCTTTTTTGGCATGACCTAGGTCCAAAATTCTATTTTTTTTGGTTGATATTATGTTGATATTGATGTGTGATTTTTGGTGGTGTGTTTGGATAGTTTTAAAAGAGGGTTTTTATCAAAATAAGTTTAGACTAGGTTTCCTGAATTTCTTTGTTCTAGGCAGCAGTGGTTCACAAATTTTCTGGTATATTTGTGGGTGTTTTTATGAGCTATAAAAATTATATGTTGAACAGAACAACTTAAAATAATTACATGAATTTTCTTGGGTGTTAGTTTTAAGGTTTGATGCCTCAGAAAATCAGAAACCGAAATGGCAATGGTCTCCTGATTGTTGAAGCTGGACAGTAAACTTGTCAGAATTTATTATCATAGCAATTGATTGAATGACCCTTTGAAATTTTTACACGAAGTTAAGGACATATTGAAGTATCACTGTAAATTTTATTGTTCACATTTTCTAGGGTTAAATATTATGAGAATTCTGGTTAAGCTTGAATTGGTGGTCCTTGACCATGAATTTGTACAATTTATTGAGGAAGTTAGAGACCTCCGTTGGTGTTGAAATTTTTATGGGACCTTTAGGACACATTGACGTGTCCTTGAGAATTTTTATAGCTTCGGAATTGATTGTTTTATGTGTAAATAAATTGTGCTACAATGTTGTGAAATCTGCCATTATCCTGGAAATGCAACAATGCTTTGAATTGATGAGATAATGGTATTTTGGGTCTCTAGTATGACATGGATACTTGATGTTGATTGTTTGGCTATGTGACTTGTGACATATGATTGCATATTGGACAGTTTAGAGATTGATGTATTGGACAAAAATGAGAAGTCCATTGTGAATGGATGCCTGAATGTGTTTTACGCATGCAGTGAATGATGTACTGAATTAAATTCTATAGTCAAAAGAAACTTGGGATCCTTTTTGACTTGTCAAGGGAAAATAATGAAACATTATCCTTTTGACTTGTTAAGGCAAATAGAAAGTTGAGATCCTTTTGGCTTGTCGAAGGCAAATAGAGTGAGTTGAGGTCCTTTGGACTTTAGCAGGAAAATAGAGAGGGTGTGATCCCTTTGATTCATCAAGGGCAATCAAAGATAATTTCATTATATTGGGCATATACATATTTATACATATTGGTTCTTTTTGTTTGCCATTACTTACTATGAGTATGAGTTGGTGGTAAGGGTGTACTAAGTGATTGATATTTTTTTTAAAAGCAACCCACTTCAGAGATTGACTTTGAACTTTAAAAATGAATAGTTATTATGTAATGCATGATCACCTTTTGTTAAGTAAACTGAAGTGGCTGGTGGTGACGATGACATGAATTTTAGTATATGTTTTGGGACGCCCTTAGAATTTTAGGATTCTCACCCATATTTGTTTTGTGTCATCCAGGTTGACCTAGAAGACGGTGAGGCCGCTCAGGAAAAAGATCTAGTGGATTTTGCGGTAGTTAGTAAGGACTTGTGTTTGTTGTACTTAAGTGTATGCATATATTTGTAAAACATAAAAGATAACATATGTACTATAAAGCTCTTATAAGAGCTCCCTCTTGTACTTAACTTGTATTAAATAAATACGTTGTTTTCTTGCAATATATTTTGATAGAACCACGAGTTAATTGATACACGATTCGAACCAATTCTCTTTATAGATAATTAAGAAAGGTCCTAATTAACAAGTAACAACTCTCAAGTATGAAAACATGGCTTAAGAATGGGGTTGTACTTGGGAGGATGTTACATTATGGTAGAGGTCATCCTTGTAGGACCTTGAGGAATGGACTGGCTATGCTTCCTTAGTAAATGTCATGCATCATGATTCTATATATGTGTATGACATTCTATTTTGAATGTTGTGGATTGCTGCCACACTTAGCTTGGTATTGAGCCTGATCAACTCAATAATTCTTGTTTGGTGTGACAGGAATTGATGACTTCAAATCGCCAAACTAGGAGCAAGCAGGAAAACGTCAGAATGATGGACACCTTTCGTGAAATGGCAGGCTATGAGAGAACAAGCGCGCCAACCTGATGATGGAAAGGTTGGATCGGAGGCTGAAGGGAATCCAAGGGAATCTTGGAAGAGTAAAAGTGGACATGGAATACCAGAAATTCAGAGTTCAGGAAGGCAAACCCCCCGCCTTTTCGAGGAGCCTTCAATCCAGTAAAGCAGAAGAATGGATTAAGGCCATGGAGAAAATTTTCAGCTCTTCCTTGTCCTGAGATCCAAAGTGGTTTTTGCTACCTATATGCTAGAAGCGACGCCAAATTTTGGTCGTTGGCACCAAGGGATTATTCGAAACTTCTCAAATTGAAGTCACTTGGGATATCTTCAAGGAAGCTTTCTACCACAAGTACTTCCCGCTTCGGAGAGAAATGCAAAGAGCTGGAATTCATGGCGCTTAAGCAAAGGTCTATGGTATAGCAGAATATACGGCCAAGTTTGAAGAACTTTGCAAGTTTTCCACTATCTACCAGCGTAATCCTGATGAAGCCTAGAAGTGCATGAAGTATGAAGGGGTTTATGTGAGGACATTGAAGTTGCTGGGTCTTAGAGATTCAAGATTATGCAACCCTAGTGAACAAGTGCTGGCATGCAGAGGACTCCAACAAGAAGCTAGCAATGGCCCAGTTTGTTAACGACACCTCCAATAAAAGACTTGCACCTGGAGATCAACACTATGAGGATGCCCCGAAGAGAAGCAGTTTCAACCTAATCTATTAGGATAAACCACAACAACGGTCAACCATGAGGAAAGATTGCCCTACATGTGGGAAGAACCATGAAGTTAGACCTTGTAGAGCTGGACAAATGTACGTTACCTTGGAAAACCAGGATATAAGATTTGGGAATGTCAGAGGTATGCAAAATCTTGGAAAGATACCACCTAAGGGTACCAAGAGTTGAGGAGACATCACTACCTAGCAATCCGATTAGAGGTAGGAATGTTTAGGATTTGATTAAATTGTTTGGACTATATGTGTGAATTCCTTGTGTGATTTATGAAAGTTTGTCTTTTGAAAATTGTTTTCAAATGAATTTTGAGGGTAAAATTCTTTTTAAGGTGGGTGGTAATGTAACACCCTAAAATTTAATTAAAAATTAATTTAAGCTTTATTAATCATAATTTCAAAAATCTAAGAGTTTAGCAATGATGGGGGGCCCAACGACCTTTGAAAAAAAAAAAATTTCGAGCCTGTGAATAGTAACTTTGGGCCCTAGAGCAGGAACAGCTGAAAACCCTAGATTCAGGCCCAAAGGTGCCTGAAATTAGGAAAACATGGGAATAAGGTTAGAAATAGGTGGGAATGACAATTTTATGCTTAGAATTAATTTCGGGCAATATTGGTTTATCAGGTAAGGTGTTTACCCGTTCGGTGAGATTTCGTGCGGTTTCTAACACGAAAGATATTTCCATCATAACCAATGGATAATATCCACCTCTTTAAGACATGTGGAAGGCCAAGATTTAATCTTGGAATCCAAGATTAAATCTTAGCCATTCATTATTGCCTTGTCACCTAAATGATGATCACTTTGTAAAATATCTCCATTTTATTTATTAAAGCAAGCCAAGTCACAACTTCTTCTCCAAGACAAGAGCAATTTCGTGGTTAGCAAGAGGAAGAAGAGAGCAGCCACCATTGTTGTCCTCAAGAGCTTGTTCTTGAGTTCCAAGCCCAAAAACTCCAAGCTAGAGTTGTTGGATCATCAAAAGTTCTTCACTAAGCTTGTTCTACACCCAATTCCCTACAAATCTAACCGAACAAAATCTCAATCAATCATCAATCCTTACCTTTTTCCCTCACACCTCACTGATATTAGAGGGGTTTGAAGTTATATTGGGAGCTTTGGAGGAGAAGGAATCAAGTTTGGTTAATCTTGAAGCCAAGGAGCTAATAGGTTACTACAAGTAGGTTTTTGCTGCCTTTTTGTCAAATTTTTCTGATCTGTTTTGGCATGACCTAGGTCCAAAATTTCTGTTTTTTTTTGTTGATATTATGTTGATATTGATGTGTGATTTTTGGTGGTGTGTTTGGATGGTGTTAAAAGAGGGTTTTTATCAAAATAAGTTTGGACTAGGTTTCTGGAATTTTTGTTGTCCTGTAGGCAGCAGTGGTTCACGAATTTTCTGGTATATTTTTGGGTGTTTTCATGAGCTATAAAAATTATATGTTTAAGGTAACACCTTAAAATAACTACATGAATTTTCTTGGGTGTTATTTTTAAGGTTTGATGCCTCAGAAAAATCAGAAACCGAAATGAGGTAGATGCTGTCCTGATTGTTGAAATTGAAGTAGTAAACTTGTCCGAATTTATTATCATAGAAATTGATTGAATAACCCTTTGAAATTTTTACACGAAGTTAATGACATATTGAAGTATGACTGTAAATTTTATTGTTCATTGATTCAATCATTTGCTAGGGTTAAATATTATGAGAATTCTGGTTTGAGCTGTGAATTGGTGGTCCCTGACCACTGAATTTGTACAATTTATTGAGGAAGTTAGGGACCTCCGTTGGTGTTGAAATTTTTATGGGACCTAGGACACATTGAAGTGTCCTTGAGAATTTTATAGCTCCGGAATTGATTGTTTTATGTGTAAATAAATTGTGCTACAATGTTGTGAAATCTGCCATTATGCTGGAAATGCAACAATGCTTTGAATTGATGAGATAATGGTATTTTGGGCTATTATGACATGGATACTTGATGTTGATTGTTTGGCTATGTGACTTGTGACATATGATTGTATATTGGACAGTTTAGAGATTGATGTATTGGACACAAATGAGAAGTCCGTTGTGAATGGATGCCTTTATGTGTTTTATGCATGTAGTGAATGATGTCCTGAATTAATTCTATAGTCAAAAGAAACTTGGATCCTTTTGACTTGTCAAGGGAAAATAATGAACACGAATCCTTTTGACTTATCGAAGGCAAATAAGTGAGTTGAGATCCTTTTGGCTTGTCGAAGGCAAATAGAGTGAGTTGAGGTCCTTTCGACTTTTAGCAGGAAAATAGAGAGGGATATGATCCCCTTTGATTCATCAAGGGTAATCAAAGATAATTTCATTATATTGGGCATATACATATTTATACATATTGGTTCTTTTTGTTTGCCATTACTTACTATGAGTATGAGTTGATGGTAAGGGTGTACTAAGTGATTGATATTTTTTTTAAAAGCAACCCACTTCGGAAAGATTGACTTTGAACTTTAAAAACGAATAGTTATTATGTAATGCATGATCACCTTTTGTTAAGTAAACCGAAGTGGCTGGGCGTGATGATGACATGAATTTTAGTATATGTTTTGGGGACGCCTTACTAGAATTTTAGGATTCTCACTCCTATATATTTGTTTTCCGGTCGTCCCCAGGTTGACCTAGAAGACGATGAGGCCGCTGGAAAAAGATCAAGTGGATTTTGCGGTAGTTAGTAGTAGGACTTGTGTTTGTTGTACTTAAGTGTATGCATATGTCTTAAAACATAAAAGATAACATATGTACTAAAGCTCTTATAAGCTCCTTCTTATACTTAACTTGTATTAAATAAATATGTTGTTTTCTTGCAATATATTTTGATAGAACCATGAGTTAATTGATACATGATTCGACTAATTCTCGCTAAAGATAATTAAGAAAGGTCCGCTAATTAACAAGTAACAACTCTCAGTATGATAACATGGCTTAAGAATGGGGTTGTACTTGGGAGGATGTTACACTAAAAGATGCGGACCTCGGCTAAGGGTATTTGAAACTTATTGAAAGAACCTTATATGTGTTTACATTTTCATAGAAACCCAGGTTCCTGAGGACGATGATGATGACACGCATTAGGAGGTGAAAGCCCTACCTGATTCTTTTATAAGTTTCTCATTCCCTCTTCTTTCTTTCATCTCGTCTTCAAAGATAAATGATGACGTTCGTGATCTATGCTAACGCCCACGTGGTGAAATGCACTTGACCCTTAATCGGTCCTATCATTTTGTGGTGATTGTAGTTCATTTGTACGTCTTTATGGATCGTCCTTTCCCACACCCTATTTCTAGCGTGGTTTTCCCCCACCCCCTTTCCTATGATCTTGCCTTGATTACCGCCCTATGCTCGATGGTTTTCATATACTCACTCTGCTACATCATCTATTGAGACTTCCCTGGTTACATACCCCGATTACCACCTCGTCTCCTGGGTCATGGTTAACCCATCAGGATCTACCCTCCATCACTCTTCAGGTAGGTCTGCCCTTTTGTCCCTATGGAGGTGGGAGGTGATAGTGATGGAAAGACTACGGTTATGCAACTAATGAGAGGACTCAGCCTTAGGCGCTAAGCCGTCCTTAGGTGCCCATGTTCAACCCAGGGACTTTATGCCACACAAGATGAATTGATCTGTGGATTTTACTTTAGGTGCTTTGAGAAGGAGTGGTGAGAGGAAAGATCCTATGTAATGCTCCAATTTTCCTGTAATTTTTATTGTCATTAGAATTACCGAATTACCGTAGGTAAATATTATATAAAATTTGAGACCAAACAATCCTTAATAAAGGAATATAACGTTAGAAGAGAAGTTAGGAGCAATTTGTGCAAGTATTGCAAACCCGAATTTCTGTACGTGTAAAATGACCAAAATGCCCTTGAGGTTATTTTACTCAGAAAATGAGGATCGTGGGCCCCACCCATCCTCAAGGGGATGTTTTGATGTTAATAAGGGATTGTTTGTGTTATGTGTGTTAATAGAGGAGAAGAATCATAATTTTGAGCTTCGCGAAATGACCAAAATGCCCCGCCTGTTTTAACCGATCGTTTTACTTAGCCCAAACCTCACTAAAATGTTTTAAAAGGTGTTTTTAAGCCATGATTAACCATTGGTTAAGCTCGGTGGTCTCGGGCAATTTTTAAGTAAAATGACCGTTTTGCCCATGTCTTTGTGTAGTTTTACAAATTTTGAGATTTTTGATTCGTCTAACAAAACCTAAGCAATATTAGGCTCAAATTAAAGCTTATTAAATTCTAATTATTAATCTAGAGTCAAAATTATTTATTTAAATTGATTAGAACCTAAAATTGCTTTAAAACACTCAAATTGCTTACTAATTCACCTAAGCCCTTAACCGTAAATTCTCTAAATTGCATGAATACCTTGCCTACACCTAAATAATACATGGAACACACAAAACCCTCTTCCATGAGGCTGTAATGCACGAAATAATTCAGCCATAATCATTAGAATTATTGCAAGATAATGCACTAAAACAAAATGCCAAAAAATTCCCTAAAACATGACATAAAACATGCCTTAAACAAGAAATGATTTTCCTCCCTTTGTTCCCCATGAAAAATCCGAAAATTATGCCTCCTCCTCTTGTCCATACATGAGCTTGAATTCCTCTATAAATATGCATGCTTGAGGAGCCTTAGATCCTTGCTCATAACTTACACAAATTCTAGTTTTAGGAGCACCAAAAGCTTTCTTTCTTCCTCCTCCTTGGCTGAAATTTCTGCTCCCATTTCTCAAAGAGATTTTCTTTCATTTCACTCAAGGAAACCAAGTTCTCTTCCTTTCCTTCAAATCAAATTAGGTAGGGAGTTGTTTTTAAGTTTATTTCTATGCTTTGCTAAGTGTTGTTCTTGGTTCAAAATGATGATTTCATGGATTTTCTCTAGTTTTTCCATTTGGTTTTCTTCTTCCTTTTCTTTGAACAATTCAGCCATATGGCCTAGGTGGGACTAAGATGATGGCTTGATGATGAGGACCTTGAGGGTGGGTTGTGAATCCATCACAAGTTAGGCCTCTAAAGCTTGAAAGTTCCACTTGATGCAAAACTTTAAAGAATAATATTTTTATGATGTTTTTATGATCTTGAGTTTAGAACTTGAAAGATGTATTTCTCACTTTGTCTTGCTAAGATATATATATGGATTGAATTTGTATTTCTATAAAGTCTTGAAGGAGCTCTAGTAAAGAAATCAAATGAACTTGCATCCATGTTTAAGTTTATGCCTTGCATAATCATGTTTACTTTCTATGTCATCACTAAAATTTCAAGAATGAATAAATGGACTTGCATACTCATGTTTAAATTTCCAAGTTTGCATTTCATGTTGTCACTTAATCTCTAAAGATAATAAAGAAGTTGCATCTCATATTTATTTTATGTTCTCACTTTATTTTATAATGGCTAAAAGAATCAACGCATGACATGTTTATTTTTATGTCATCACCTAAAGATCCTAGAGCTCAAAGACTTGCCAAGTATCACAAGCAAAGAAATAAGATTATTGGAGTTAAAGAATTGATTCTTTAAGAAGTCTTGAGATTGGAGCTTAAAAAGATGTAATAATAATTCTCTTCTCCCTTCACGGTCAGTGCGATTACGCCGCTCCGGTTTCTTAGATTCTTCTCCTCCACGGTCCTGCGGACTACCGCGCTTCAAGTTTCTTGCATCATGTTTATATTTCAAGCTCTTGCATCATGTTTAATTTTCAAGTCATCACCTTAAATCTTAAAGATAAAGAAATGGATTTGCATATCATGTTTATAATTCCAAGTTATCACCTTATAATGACAAGATTAAAATGAGGTTGCATAGCATGTTTATGATTCTAAGATATCACATAAATCTCTTAAGATCAAGACTTGCTCCTTTTATCTTAAGTGAGAATTTTAATCATGAAGATTCTTTCAAGTTTAGCAAAAAGAATTAGTTTCTAAAAGAAATTTGAGGCCTTGCAAAGACTTTACAAGAAACTAGTATTCCATGTACACTTAAAATGTGATTATGATAGGTTTATGATTCAGCCACTAATCTGAGTTTATTACCAATGTATGATGATGATTTAATATGTTTAAAGTTGTGATTATTATGTTTATTGATGAGGGAACAATTATATGCAAGTTAGAAGAGAAACTAGCTATATAATGTAACATCCTAAAATTTAAATAAAAAATTAATTTGAGCTTTATTAATCATAATTTCAAAAATATAATAGTTTAGTAATGATGAGGGCGGCCCAACAACCTCAAAAAAAAAAAATTTTCGGCCGGTGAATAGTAACCTTGTAAGCCTCACGGGCCGCGCTGAAACCCTAGATTCGGGCCCAAGAGGTGCTTGAAATTAGGGAAACATGGGAATGAGGTTAGGAATATCTGAGAATGATAATTTTATACTTAAAATTAATTTTTGGGTAATATCGGTTTTGATCGGGTTTACCCGTTCGGCGAGATTTCGGTGTGTAGTTCTTACACAATGAAACTTCAGAGCAAGTTGCCACCTAAGGAGGACAAGTGTGTGGCTTGAGATGTGCCACACAATTACACCTTTATGACTAACCAATAGGAATTGCACAAAATTACACTAATTATCTTCAAAGAAAACATTTTGGACTTGAAAATTCTATGTATTTTTCCCTAAACTCAAAATATCAACATCTTATCATTCCCTTCATCACAATTTCGGCCAGACCTCTCTAAGCACCCTTCCTCCATTGTTCTTCCTCTCAAACTCCATTAACAAGCTTCAAGCTTGCAAAACCTAGCTCAAAGTCACTAAAACCACAAACTCTCTTCACTAAACTTATTCTATTCATCATAACCTACAAATCTAACCGATGAAATCCATCACTTTTCCAACTTTGAGGGCACACAATCAGAGGTTAAAGGAAGGGTTTGATGTTGGTGGGGAAGCTTTGAAGTGAAGCAAAAGAATTCTAGAGCATCCTTTGGAGCATAGAGCTCAAGAGCTCTCAAAGTAGGGTTTTCTGCCTTCCTTGTGAAATTTTTCAATTCTATTTTGGCTTGCCCTAATTTGAAAATTTTGATGATATTGATGGTTAACATATTGATATTGATGTATGAATTTTTGTGTTGTGTTTGGATGGCTTTAAAATGGGTTTTCTCTAAAGTGAAATTGGAACTAGGTTGCTGACTGATTCTGTTCTGTAATCAGAACTTTTCACGAATTTTCTGAAAATTTTGTGGGTGGTTTCATGAGCCATGAAAATTATATGTTGTATTTAACCTCTTAAATAAACACACGAATTTTCTTAGGGTTAATTCTAAGGTTTGATGCCTCAAAAAATTTAGAAACCGATTGTAACTGTTGCCTCGAATTGTTGAGCTGAAGTAACAAATTGCAGAATTTTCATCATAGCAATTGATTGAGATAGCTCCTGAAATTTTACACAAGACTAATAACATGTTGAAATATCTCTGTGAATTTTCTTGTACCATGATTCCATCGAATTCTAGGGCTAAATATTTTGAGAACACAAGTCTGGACTATGAATTTGTGGCTTCTGACCACCAGATTTGCCTATTTATTGAAGTGGTTATATAATTCTGATTGCCCTGAAATTTTTACAGGTTGTTTTAGACACATTGAAGTGTCATGTGAAATTTTTATAGCCTCTGAATTGATTGTTTGAGGGGCAACATAATTCGTGTTACAATGGTGTAAAATCTGCCATTATGCTGGAAATGCAACAATGGTTTGAATTGATGAAGTAATGGAATTTTTGGTTCTAGAATGACATGAGTACTTGATGTTACCTTTTTGGCTGTATGTCTTGTGACATATGAATGCATACCAGATAATTTAAAAGGTTGATTTATAAGATACAAATGAGAATTTCGTTGTGAATGGATGCCTGTATGTGTTTTATGCATGTAGTGAATGATGTCCTGAATTAAATTCTATGATCCCAAGAAACTTGAGATCCTCTTGACTTGTTAAGGGCAAATAATGAAACTTGAGATCCTCTTTGACTTGTCAAGGGCAAATAATGACATACGAGATCCTTTTGACTTGTCAAAGGCAAATGGAGTGGATTGAGATCCTTTTGGCTTGTCGAAGGCAAATAGAGAGGGATGTGATACTTTTGATTCATCAAGGAAAATCAAAGATGAATTTCATTACATTGGGCATATACATATTTGTGTATATTGGTTCTTCTTGGTTGCCATAACTTACTATGAGTATGACTGACGGTAGATGTATTAAGTGATTGGTTTTTCTTAAAAGTAACCCACTTCGAAAAGATAGATTTTGAACTTTAAAAATGAATAGTCATTATGTAATGCATGATCACCTTTTGTTAAATAAATCGAAGTGGCTGGGCGGTAACGATGACATGAACTTCAGTATATGTTTTGGGGACGCCCCTGAGAATTTTAGAATTCTCACCCCTATATATTTGTTTTTCCGTGTCCCAGGTTGATCTAGAAGACGGTGAGGCCTAGGAGAAGATCAAGTGGATTTTGCAGGAGTTAGTAGAGAACTTGTGTTTTTGTACTTAAGTGTATGTATATGTTGTAAAACATAAGAGATAACGAATGTACTGTAAAGCTCTTAGAAGAGCTTCCTTTTGTACTTGATTTGTATTAAATAAATAAGTTGTTTCTGCTATATATCTCGATAGAACCACAAGTTAGTTAACACGCAATTTGATCGACACTTATTATAGATAATTAAGAAAGGTCAGAATATAAGTAACAACTCTTGAGTATGATACCATGACTTAAGGATGGGGTTGTACTTGGGAGGGTGTTACATTATGGTATCAGAGTCATCCTTGTAGGACCTTGAGGAATGGACTGGCTATGCTTCCTTAGTAAATGTCATGCATTATAATTTTATATATGTGTATGACATTTGTAGTGTTGTGGATTGCCACACTTAGCTTGGTATTGAGCCTGATCAACTCAATAATTCTTGTTTGGTGTGACAGGAATCGATGACTTCAATTGGCAAACTGGAGCGGAGATGATATAACGCTGAAATGATAAACTTCAGATAGATGGCGGCAGCTATGAGAGAACAAGCTACTAGCCAATAGGATGATGGAAAGGTTGGATCGAGAGTCAAAGGAAATCGTTGGGAATCCTGGAGGAGTAGAAGTGGACATGGAATACCAGAAATTTGCAAAGTTCAGGAAGGCAAACTCCGCCTTTGAGGAGCCTTCAATCCCAGAAAGTAGAAGAATGGATTAAGGCCATGGAGAAAATTTTCTCAGTCCTTCCTTGCACTGAGATCCAAAAGGTGGCTTTTGCTACTTACATGTTAGAGGCGGATGCAGAATTCTGGTGGGTTGGCACAAGGGTTATTTGAAGCTTCTCAGACTTGAAGTTACCTGGGAAGTTTTTAAGGAGGCTTTTTATCACAAGTATTTTCCGCTTCAGAGAGAAATGCAAAGGAGTTGGAGTTTATGGCACTCAAACAAGGGTCCATGAGTGTAGCTAGTACACAGCCAAGTTTGAAGAGCTTTGCAAGTTTTCTACCATTTATCAACGTGACCCAATGAAGCTTGGAAATGCATGAAGTATGAAGGAGGGTTACGTGAAGACATTGAAGTTGCTGTGGGTCTAGAGATTTCGGGACTATGCAACCCTAGTGAACAAGTGCCGACGTCAGAGGACTCCAACAAGAAGCTAGCAATGGCCAAATCTGCTAAGGACATTTCTAATAAGAGACTAGCACTTGAAGCCGAGGTTATGAGGAGGCCCGTCCCAAAGAAGCAGTTTCAATCCAACTTGCACGAGGATAAACAACAACAACGATTACCCATGAGACAAGATTGCCCAAATGTGGGAAGAACTGTAACACCCTAATATTTAACCCTAATACGCCTAGGACGTATCAAGACTAATTATTAGTTATTACTTCTCTTTAAATTCATTTATAAAATACTTAGCGGAAAATACGGGTATTTTTTTTTGAAATGATTTATATAAAACAAAGTGCGAGCCTTTGCGCGTAACATAAACAACGTGAAGCGGAAGAATAAATAAAACATACAAAACATAAGCATTAAAGAACACATCCATCATAAACATCATTCCTCATCACATTAGATAATATAGTTTAGTACATCACAACGAAATATAACAGAAACATAAAGTCTTACCCATACTAGTGGAGAGCTTCAGGACAATAAGAAACATAAAGACAAATACATGAAATAACCCCAAAAGATAAACACCCAACTATCACTACCCTCCCACTCCAAGCCTACTGGTGACGCCGATCCTCGTTGGGGAGATGTAGCCCGCGACTGACGAAGCTCCTCGGATGTAGCCCAACGAAGCGGAGATCTAGGCATGGGAATCGAGGGAACGCGTGGCCTCCACGTCGTGGTCGCCTCTCGGCGTCGACGCGCCTCGCATGCCTTGGCTGGGTGACCGTGTCCTCGCTCCTCCTCCGTGACCCATAGGAAACGAAGGGAAGAGCCCTCCAAAGGGTCAGCCTCTGATCGAGAGGGAACATACTCGGGATCTCGCGTGCCTCCGACGAGGAAGGTTGGGCACGGTCGTCATCTCGGGTCGTGTCCTCTCAAAGATCAAGTCGTCGCCAAAGGGTGAAGTCGGATCGAAGCGAGCTGGAAACGGGGAAAGCAAAAGGGCGTCCCACGTATGCAAAACGCGCACCTCGCAATGACCCTTGAAGTGGTAGGACTGATGCTCGGGGTCATAGTGCACCTCCCATGTAGGCGGGTCAATGAAAATCACGAACGACGCCATCGATATCTGAAGACGTAACGGAAAGAAAGAGAGGGGTGAGAATTCTTACTAAAGAATCTCAGGAGGAAGTCCTCTATCCTAGTGTCATCGTTTACGTCCCAGGAACCTTGGGTTTATTATGAAAAGGTTAAGCATGCATAAGTTCATTATGAGGTTTTCACAAAGGTATTTATCCAAGGTCCATGTCTTTTATAATGATTCTTAATGCATGTATGCAACATAATATTTCATGGATGCATGGCAGCACTTTAGGTAAATCAAACAATAATTCAAACAACATTTGAGTGGCATGAAACTTTTCTTTGAACATCTTTCCTTTCTCATACTTGTGACACCAATAATATAGTAACCGCACCCCTTAAACTAGGCTATGAGCTCATACCTTAACTAGTCGTCACTAGTTCTTACTTATCCTCTTGATAAGCGAATCATAAACATAATCATCATAATCCCGACTCCCAGAGTACGGGTAGGGGCCTAAGGATCACCCATCATGGGACTTTTTCCTTCTTCGAAACGCATCGACTGGTTAAGACCAGCGACTTTGTCCGCTTTGGCAGGCTAATGTCTATGCCCTCACGGTTTTACCTTCTCCTCAAGCAGGAGAAGTACGTCTGTGTGTCACCTTAAACATCATATACTTTCATTCTTCGAAACGCATCGACTGGTTAAGACCAGCGACTTTGTTCGCTTCGGATGGCTCGACGTCCATACCCCCCATGGGTTTACTTTCTCTCATTCAGAGGAGACGTCTCGGCATATAACTTTAAACTTCATATTTCTCAAAAACTTTCTTTTGTCCCTCAAATTTGACGGAAATTCGGAACGAACGACGCACCACGAATTTCCTCAAATTGAGTCATGCCACATAACTTACATAATGCATGTTATCTCACAAAATCCTCCATCAAGAAAACTTTTCAATCATGACAACATATTTCTCTAATTCATTTCTATCACATAGTCTCATGCATTATGCTCATAATATACCGAAACATTCACAACACCATATCACAAATCCATATATTCTCATACTCATGATATTAACACATTCATTCATATCACAAGCATACTCACTTGGTCTCATTCTCACATCACACTTCCTATCTCATATTGTCTTATGCTTTGGCCCTTACGGGTCTTAAACTTAAGTTCCAATCATTCTAATGCTCATAGTACATCTTTATTCCACTTAAGAGATCATTACTTATAATTCTTACTAAGATTTAGGCTTACTAAAAATTCCAAACAGCATTATGCATCTTGGGCAGAAAATATCATATGATTACGGGGTTCTAAAATCTTCGTTTTAAACCCTTTTTAGATCCGTCTTCGCTAAGGCTTCATAATCAATCCCTAAACCAATTATGAGGGATTCCTAGGCATGTTTACTAAGTTATAATTCACTTTTCCTCAATTTAGCTTTGCTGGACAGAATCACATTTTGCCATGTCTAAGTGTGCTAGAATTCCTATTTTAAGTCCTTATCATCACCTTAAGCTTAGTAATTAATACCTAATCATTTATGAAAGGTTTTTATGCATATCCTACTGATTATGAACCAATTACACTTGAATTAATTATGCTGGAACAGAATTGCATTTTTGTGCATTAAGGTGTTCTAGAATTCTCATTCTTGATCCTTTTAAGTTACTTATTCTTTTCTAACTTCTCTAAATCGATCCTCCCTTCACTCAAACATAATTTTACACATTTTAATACCTTAGAACAACATTTGTACAGCAGCCAATCATGAAGGGCAGAACTGAAATCATAAGCCCATAAAATCACATAATCTTGTGAATTAAAATGCATACAAGTTACTAGTTTTCTCTTGGAACAATTTTAGGAACTCAAACTCTTTTAGAAACCAATTTATCTCATTAAAATCATTAAAGTCCAAGCAAGATCAGTAGCTAAATTAATTTTCTCATAAAATAGATTTAAAACATATAATCTCATTCATAATGCTCCTTAGGTACTCCTAAGCTTAGAAAAATTTCAAAACATGGCTATGGGCACTTGTGATTAGATGAACTCACACCAAGCCCATCATCATCACCACAAGGCCAAAATGGCTTCATTGAAAAACCAACGTTTTCTTAAAACTTTACATTGGATACTTGGGCAAGTCTTTGAGCTCTAGACCATTTAGGTGGTGACATAAATTTAAACATGCTATGCAACTCATTTTACTCTTCTTTTAGAAAATAAAGTGAGAGCATAAAATAAATATGAGGTGCACTCATTTATTATCTTTAGAGTTTAAGTGATGGCGTAAAATATAAACATGATAGACAAGAAAGTAAACATGAAATGCAAGGTTCAATTCTTTATTTTAGTGCTCTAGGCCTCTTGGTGTTTACCCAAATCAACAATCAACTTTAAGGTTGAAATAGGTAGGCTTTGAGATTTATTAAGTGATGATGCACATTCTTGTTTTAATCTTTAAGTTGCTTAGTGATAGCTTGAAAATAAACATGCTATGCAAAGCATAAAAGTAAACATGAATGCAACTCCTTTTTAATCTTAACTAGAGCTCTTACAAGACTTTAAAGGAACATAAAAACCTCAACCCATTATGTATCATAAAGTGAGCTTTAGAGTTCTTAGCATCAAGACACCAAGGAAGTCTTATGTTCTTCGAACACCATCATCAAGCTCAAGGAAACGATTTTTCAAGAGACAACCTTTCAAACAAACATAAAAGGGCTACCTTAACATTTTTAGCAAACTTTGTTCAAGAGAGGAAAGGAAAACCGAAACCATTGAAGAAAAAAAATAAAAACCAAAGCTTGGACAAGGCAAAAGGAAAACCGAAACCTTAGAGGAATGAAGGCCAAAACTTTGAACTAGGAAAAACCAAGGAGGAACCGGAATCATAAAGGAAAGGAAATGAAAAACCAAAACTTTGAACTTGCAAAGAAAAGGAGAAACCGAGTTTGTATATGGTCCTAGACCAAGATCCAAGCTTTAGAGGTTTCTCTCATGGCAAACACCAAACTATCTCCATGAGACCTCATCATCAAGCTAAAGATTGGTTTGTAAAATGGCCTCATGGCCGAAAATACAAAGGGGAAGAAAAAGAGTTTGAAACCAAGAGAAAACTAGAAACTTTTCTCAAAGAAAGTAAAGAAAACTTGAAAGAAAACCCCTACCAAGTGAAATCTTGAAAGCTTTGAAAGAAAGCTTGAGTTTGCAAGGAAATGAGAAGACAAAATCTTCTCTTGGTGAGCAACAAGGATTCGGCCTTCAAAGGTTCTCAAGGAAGATGATTTTTCCTTGAGGATGCAAGCTTGGAAATGGTGAGGTTTGGTGTTTAGGAGGTGTTCTAAGGTATGAGTGGTGGATTGAGGTGGTTTGTGGTGGCTCAAGGTGGTGGTGGTGGTTCTTTGAGGAAGGAAGAAGAACTTAGAGGAAGGGAAAATGAGAGAAAGTGCAAGGAAACTCAACTTAGCAAATGATCAAAAAGGTGTCCAAGCTTTCCAAGGTGTGGTATTTATAAAGAATGAAATGTTGTGGCTAATTTAGGGGAGGGCTGGCCGAAATTCATTGGCCTTGGAGGGAAGGAAAATATCTTCCAAAGCTTGTCTTGGAAGCTTGGTTAAAGTGCTAGCTTAGGTGTAGTCAAATCCTAGCTTTTGCATAGCCTTTTTGGATGAAATTTGAACTCAAAATTTGTGGCTTTTGGGGGAAAATTCTAACTAGATTAACAATTTTAAAATAATTCTTTTGGTCAAAAAGGTGGTAGACAAATTTCCTTGATCTAAGGAAATTGGAGAGAGAAAACACTATTCATTACTTTTTGATTAGACATCTTGAATTAAAGAATGTAATTAGAACTTGACTAAGCAATTTTAGTTTCTAATCAACCTTAATAAATCATTTTGACTCTAGATTAATTATTGAAATAAATTAATCTTCTATTAGAGCCTAATATTGCTTAGGTTTGCTTATTGCTTCATTAGGCGCACTGTACACGTTCTAGGGGTAAAATGGTAATTTGCAACTAAACCTCTGGACCTTTGGGTAAACATCAAATGTTACTCTAAAACATCATTCTAAACTTCCTGGAAAATTTGGGCTCAAACGGCACCTTTTACCGTGTAGAGCACGACAGGGTATTTTGGTCATTTTGAGCCGAAAGTTTAGAAAACGAGATTTTCACCTCGGATATCAAACAGAACAGTACAATCCCCTTCAAACATTGAGTTGACCCATTCGAGGATGGCCGTGGTCCTGCCCTCGAATTCAGGTGAATGGCCTCAGGCATTTGGTCATTTGCACTCAGAGGAAAATTGGGGTATTACAAGAACCATGAAGGTAGACCTTGTAGGGTTGGACAATACGTATGCTACCGTTGTGGAAAGCCAGGGCATAAGATTTGGGAGTGCCCAGAGAAGTACACCAAACCTCTGAGAACCCACCACACCAGAGCACTAGGAGTTAAGCAGACCTCGCCTGATAATTTAATTTAAGGTAAGAACGTTTAGGATTTAATCGTTATCTTTTGTTTGCGTATAAATTCCTTGTTTGACATATGAATTTGTCTTTTGAAATTGTTTTCAAAGGAATTTTGGGGGCAAAATTCTTTTTAAGGTGGGTGGTAATGTAACACCCTAAAATTTAAATAAAAAATTAATTTGAGCTTTATTAATCATAATTTCAAAAATATAATAGTTTAGTAATGATGAGGGCGGCCCAACGGACTTGTCAAAAAAAAAATTTCGGGTGGTGAATAGTAACCTTGTGGGCCCCAGCCCGCCCGACAGCTGAAACCCTGTTCGGGCCCGAAGTGCTGAAATTAGGGAAACATGGGAATGAGGTTAGGAATATATGAGAATGATAATTTTATACTTAAAATTAATTTTTGGGTAATATCGGTTTAATCGGTACGGTGTTTACCCGTTCGGCGAGATTTCGTGTAGTTCTTACACGAATGAAACTTCAGAGCAAGTTGCCACCTAAGGAGGACAAGTGTGTGGCTTGAGATGTGCCACACAATTACACCTTTATGACTAACCAATAGGAATTGCACAAAATTACACTAATTATCTTCAAAGAAAACATTTTGGACTTGAAAATTCTATGTATTTTGCCCTAAACTCAAAATATCAACATCTTATCATTCCCTTCATCACAATTTCGGCCAGACCTCTCTAAGCACCCTTCCTCCATTTTTCTTCCTCTCAAACTCCATTAACAAGCTTCAAGCTTGCAAAACCCTAGCTCAAAGTCACTAAAACCACAAACTCTCTTCACTAAACTTATTCTATTCATCATAACCTACAAATCTAACCGATTATAATTTGAATCCATCACTTTTTCCAACTTTGAGGGCACACAATCAGAGGTTAAAGGAAGGGTTTGATGTTGGTGGGGAAGCTTTGAAGTGAAGCAAAAGCATTCTAGAGCATCCTTTGGAGCATAGAGCTCAAGAGCTCTCAAAGTAGGGTTTTCTGCGCCTTTCTTGTGAAATTTTTCAATTCTGTTTTGGCTTGCCCTAATTCCAAAAATTTTGATGATATTGATGGTTAACATATTGATATTGATGTATGAATTTTTGTGTTGTGTTTGGATGGTTTTAAAATGGGTTTCTCTAAAGTGAAATTGGAACTAGGTTGCTGGACTGATTCCTGTTTTGTAATCAGAACTTTTCACGAATTTTTTGGAAATTTTGTGGGTGGTTTCATGAGCCATGAAAATTATATGTTGTATTTAACCTCTTAAACTAAACACACGAATTTTCTTAGGGGTTAATTCTAAGGTTTGATGCCTCAAAAAATTTAGGAACCGAATTGTAACTGCTGTCCTGAATTGTTGAGACTGAAGTAAAAGATTGCCCGAATTTTTCATCATAGCAATTGATTGAGATAGCTCCTGAAATTTTTACACAAGACTAATAACATGTTGAAATACCTCTGTGAATTTTCTTGTACCATGATTCCATCGAATTCTAGGGCTAAATATTTTGAGAACACAAGTCTGGACTATGAATTTGTGGCTTCTGACCACCAGATTTGCCTATTTTATTGAAGTGGTTATATAATTCTGATTGCCCTGAAATTTTTACAGGTTGTTTTAGACACATTGAAGTGTCATGTGAAATTTTTATAGCCTCTGAATTGATTGTTTGAGGGGCAACATAATTCGTGTTACAATGGTGTAAAATCTGCCATTATGCTGGAAATGCAACAATGATTTGAATTGATGAAGTAATGGAATTTTTGGTTCTAGAATGACATGAGTACTTGATGTTACCTTTTTGGCTGTATGTCTTGTGACATATGAATGCATACCAGATAATTTAAAAGGTTGATTTATAAGGTACAAATGAGAATTTCATTGTGAATGGATGCCTGTATGTGTTTTATGCATGTAGTGAATGATGTCCTGAATTAAATTCTATAATCCCAAGAAACTTGAGATCCTCTTCACTTGTTAAGGGCAAATAATGAAACTTGAGATCCTCTTTGACTTGTCAAGGGCAAATAATGACACACGAGATCCTTTTGACTTGTCAAAGGCAAATGGAGTGGATTGAGATCCTTTTGGCTTGTCGAAGGCAAATAGAGAGGGATGTGATACTTTTGATTCATCAAGGAAAATCAAAGATGAATTTCATTACATTGGGCATATACATATTTGTGTATATTGGTTCTTCTTGGTTGCCATAACTTACTACGAGTATGAGCTGATGGTAGAGATGTATTAAGTGATTGGTTTTTCTTAAAAGTAACCCACTTCGAAAAGATAGATTTTGAACTTTAAAAATGAATAGTCATTATGTAATGCATGATCACCTTTTGTTAAATAAATCGGAAGTGCTGGGCGGTAACGATGACATGAACTTCAGTATATGTTTTGGGGACGCCCTCCGAGAATTTTAGAATTCTCACCCCTATATATTTGTTTTTCCTGTCGTCCCAGGTTGATCTAGAAGATGGTGAGGCATCAGGAGAAGATCAAGTGGATTTTGCAGTAGTTAGTAGAGAACTTGTGTTTTTTTGTACTTAAGTGTATGTACATGTCTGTAAAACATAAGAGATAATGGATGTATTAAAGCTCTTAGAAGAGCTTCCTTTTGTACTTGATTTGTATTAAATAAATAAGTTGTTTCTGGCTATATATCTCGATAGAACCACAAGTTAGTTAACACGCAATTTGATCGACACTTATTATAGATAATTAAGAAAGGTCCGCAGAATATAAGTAACAACTCTTGAGTATGATACCATGACTTAAGGATGGGGTTGTACTTGGGAGGGTGTTACATATAACAACCGTAAAGCAATATTTCTAGAACTCTAGATAATGAAATTCATGCAATCTGTCCAGAACCTTTAGTGGCCTTAAGAACCAGATTTTATTATGTTTAGATAAGGAAAAATGATTCATAATTGGGTTAGTAATTAATTTTGGCATCGTAAGGAAAGATGGTAACGAAAAAGGTTAAAACGCAACTTCTAGCATAAAACCTTAAGAATGACTTCCTGCCTATGCTGCCCCATATAGTCTAATAATGTTCCTAAGGCTTATAATTAATGGTAATGATGGTAATGAATCCCTTAGATGCATAATTAATTAGTTCAATAATTGAGGTTGCCCGATTCTAGAGTTTATTGTTGAGACGCTTTTGGTAAGAATTGATGATGATGCCTCCTTGAAGTTTTAAATGATAAGTCTATGTAGAGATTTGATGCTTATTAAGTATTTGATAATATTAAATGATTTCATGGCTTGCATGTTATAGTTGCTATTGCAAACAATGAGAATACTTACGTATGAAATAAAGAAATATTCTTTGTTATTTAAAAATTACCCTTGTTCCTGGAAAAAGTGTACTCCTGTAAAAGTGTAATTTGGAAAGGTTCGGGCTAGGAAAGACTTGGTATTTAAGCATGTCCATTTGTGACCCACCTCTCTTTCCTGGGAATCTCCAAGATGCATGATTACAGTTGGTATATATTATTTCGGCATAAGACTAAAATGAGAAAATGTTATGATGATTATGAATGAAGAATTGTATTATGATATAACATACAAAGATTTAATGGTGACTTAAACTTATGAGAAAATGATCCTTTGGACCCATCAGACTATAGGTGATGAAAAGGTGATTCTTGCCCCCTAGCCTGTTCTCTCAAAAGGGTAGAGTCGGATTTTATCTTATCAAAAGGGATAAGTATATGCTAGTGACGACTAGTAAGATATGAGCTCATAACCTAGATTACTCCAAAAGGGTGGAGTATAAGGTGGCCCAGGAAAATGATGATGAAAGTAACTTTAAGTCACCTAAGGAACTAAGTAATGCATGATGTAAATATGATATTCTTCTATGCATAGTATTTATGATATGATGATGAGAAATATGATGTTCTTCTATGCATAGTATTTATGATTTGATGATGAGAAATATGGTGTTCTTTTATGCATAGTATTTATGATATGATGATGAAGAATATGATGTGTTGATAAAAGGAAAAGTTCATTATAAATATGACATGTTAAGTTACATTGCATTATAAGACGCATGATTAAAACCGATGAATCTCGATAAAGTATATTTTCGAAGATTAATAAATGAGTCTTAACATGCTCGCATTTTCATAAAGAAACCGAGGTTCCTGGGACGATGATGATGACACAATGCATCATGAGGTGAGTACCTACTAGAGATTCTTTTTATAAGTTTCTCACTCCCTCTATTTTTTTTTCTTTCCATCTCGTCTTCAAAACAGGAAGTGTTCGTGAATCACGTTGAGGCTTTCACCTGTAGCTGAACTTGATCCTGCTGGTTTCACTCGTATATTTCAGATATCTATCCCTATCCCTAAGTGTTATTACTAGGTGCCATTAATGGATGTCCTTCCATCCATATATTATTTATGTTTTATTAGATTGCCTACACTTAGTCTTATTCGTTAGTAGGCAAAATATCTATGTGATATGTAATTATGGATGTCATATGATGGAGCCAATATGATGTGTTCTTCATGATATGTCTATTCGTTTTCTGCTTTATTCGATTATCGTTCACGTTATGTGCGGCTCACGTTTTCAATTATGTTTTAAAAAAAAATGGCTCGTAATTTCACTAAGTATTTTCAAAGCATGATTAAGGAACTGAAGCAAAGAGTAAAGTCTAGTAATTAATCAGATCCTTCTACGTGTATTGGGTTAATTATTAGGGTGTTACATCCTATGCTAGTGTATTTTGCATTCGTTTGCATATTATTCGTCTTGGACTACATTACTTGATTTATCCTTTGTTAGTACTGATGTTTGTATGTTTTGGTGTAAGATGTGGAACGATCAGTATTTACTTTGGTAATATTATAATATGGTGCTGGAATTTAAGGTACCATGATTTGTTTATATCCTCTCTCTCTTTCATACGTAAGGTGAATAACATTAACTATTTAGTACGTGGCTCACGCTTTATTTAAAAAAAAAATTACCCATAATTTCATTAAAGTATTTCCAAGAGTTTAAATTAAGAACTGGAACAAAAAAGTAATAACTAATAATTAACTTAAATACGTCCTAGGCGTGTTGAGTTAAATATTAGGGTGTTACAAGTATATCATCTATGAAAAGAACCACAAACTGATCTAATAGGGTCTAAAGATCCTATTCATGTAGTCTATGAACACAGCAGGAGCATTAGTCAATCCAAACGACATCGCCAAATGAAAGTGGCCATACCGAGTGCTAAAATCTTGGGTATGTCCTCATCCCTTACTCTAATTTGGTGATATCCTTACCTCAAATTGATCTTTGAAAACACCACCGCTCCTCTCCAATGATCCATCAAATCATCAATCCTAAGCAAAAGGTACTTATTTTTCACCGTTATGCGATTCAATTACCTATAGTCTATACAAAGCCTCATACTCCTGCCTTTCTTTTTAACGAACAATCCTGGGGCTCCCCATCGTGATGTACTGGTCTCACAAACTTTTTCTTTAATAGCTCCTCTAACTGTGCCTTCAACTCGGTTAACTCCCACTAACTCTATAGAGAACTCCTCTTATCAGGGAACTCGGGTATCTCATTCAAAACGAGGATAGTCTCTTACTAGGCACATCGTTAATATTTTACTCAAAGTCTACTTTGCTAGTGGCTAGGAGAATTGTAACATCCCCCTAAGTACAACGTCATCCTTAAGTCATGACATTATGCTTAGGAGTTGTTACTTATAAATTAGCGGACCTTTCTTAGTTATCTATAGCAATATTGATCGAGTCGAGTAGTAACTAATTCGTGGTTCTACTAAATATATACAACAAATACACAAAACATTTTTTTATTTCATAAATAAATACAAAAGGAAGCTCTTTTATGAGCTTGAATACATACATGTTCTCTACTTCGTTTACAAACATATACACACCACTAAGTACAATATAATAAAAACACTAACTACTAAACTACTGCGATACGATTCCTTTAGTGTAGCAACCTCGTAGTCCTCTGATCAACCTGGAGGCGACAGGAAACACAAAAACGTAGGGGTGAGAATTACACAATTCAGTAGGATAACTCCCAGATACACAATCATAAATGTCATCGTCATCGCCCCAGCCACTTCGGTTTATTAGAAAAATATGATCATGTAATGTAAACTAAAGATTCATTTTAAAGTTTCAAAATCATCTTTCCGAAGTGGGTAGCTTTTATTATTCAATCACTTAATATACACACATAATACTACTCAATAGCATAGTATTACATTTTGAAATATATGTGCCCTCAGTACATCGAGGAACTTTTTCTTTCATGCCCATTAAAAGAGGCTTTCCCGTGCCCATTAAAGAGGATCTTTCCGTGCCCAAAAAAAGGGGACTTTTCTGTGCCTTTACTCATTTAGGGGACCTTTCTCGTGCCCTTCACATAATAGAGGGACTTTCATTTCTCTACTCGAACATGTACCATCATCAAATTCACATATAAACAATCAATCACAAGTGATTTTCATTCATTTCTCATAAACCAAACCTTAAAGTCACTATCATGCATTCATATACCATAGACTTGGAATAATATCAAACTATCACAAATTTCCAGTCATTCTCACATTCCAGCACTTTGGGAGAGTTATTGTTCTGGGTGCAACATTTAATTGCCATATCAAACAACTATTCCAAGAGCCACAAAAATTCTGTATGACTATAATGTGTCTAGGACAACCTGTAAAAATTTCAAGGCAATCAGAGTTATATAACCACTTCAATAAAATAGGAAAATCTTGTGGTCAGAAGCCACAAATTCATAGTCCAGACTTGTGTTCTCAAAATATTTAGCCCTAGATTTCGATGGAATCATAGTACAAGAAAATTCATAGAGATATTTCAACATGTTATTAGTCTTGTGTAAAAATTTCAGGAGCTATCTCAATCAATTGCTATGATTCAAAATTCGGGCAAGTTTGTCACTTCAGCTCAACAATTCGGACAGCAGTTACAATTCGGTTTCTAATTTTTTTGAGGCATCAAACCTTAGAATTAACCCTAAGAAAATTCGTGTGTTTAGTATAAGAGGTTAGCTACAACATATAATTTTCATGGCTTATGAAACCACCCAAAAAATTTCCAGAAAATTCATGAAAAATTCTGATTCCAGAACGAAATTAGTCAAGCAACCTAGTTCCAATTTCACTTGAGAAAACCCTTTTAAAACCATCCAAACACAACACAAAAATTCATACATCAATATCAATATGTTAATCATCAATATCATCAAAATTTTTGGAATTAGGGCAAGCTAAAACAGAATTGAAAAATTCCACAAGAAAGGCGCAAACCCTACTTTGAGAGCTCTTGAGCTCTATGCTCCAAAGGATGCTCTAGAATGCTTTTGCTTCACTTCAAAGCTTCCCCACCAACATCAAACCCTTCCTTTAACCTCTGATTGTGTGCCCTCAAAGTTGGAAAAAGTGATGGATTCAAATTATAATCGGTTAGATTTGTAGGTTATGATGAATAGAATAAGTTTAGTGAAGAGAATTTGTGGTTTTAGTGACTTTGAGCTAGGGTTTTGCAAGCTTGAAGCTTGTTAATGGAGTTTGAGAGGAAGAACAATGGAGGAATGGTTCTTAGAGAGGTCTGGACGAAATTTTCATGAAGGAAATGATAAGATATTGATTTTATGAGTTTATGACAAAATGCATAGAATTTTCAAGTCCAAAATGTTTTCTTTTCTTAAAGATAAATGTAGAAATTTTTTGTAAGCATCCTATTGGTCCTAATAAAGTGGAAATGGTGTGGTTCTTCTAAGCCACACACTTGTCTAGATGGGTGGCAAACTTTCACTGGAAGTTTCATTCGGTGTAAGAAACTGCACAGAAATCTCACGAACGGGTAAACACATACGATTAACCGATATTGCCCGAAAATTAATTTTAAGTATAAAATTATCAATCCCACCTATTTCTAACCTTATTCCCATGTTTTCCTAATTTCGGCACCTTCAAGGCCCGAATCTAGGGTTTCAGCTTCCGCGGCCTCGGGCCCGCAAGGTTACTATTCACGGGCCCAAATTTTTTTTTTTTAAGAGGTCCATTGGGCCACCCTCATCATCGTTGTACTGCAGATTTTTGAAATTATGAATAACAAAGCTCAAATTAATTTTTAAATGATTTCGGGTGTTACAAGAACATATCCCTTACTCTCTTCCCCATAACTGCGACTTCTATAGGATTTAGGTGAAGACTTAAATGTTTAATAGGCATAACGGGGTAGGGAAAAGATAATAGGCTTTGTATAACGGTTTAACATTACACGGTTGGCATAAAACCAATCCATTCCGAGAATCATGTCTAGACTATGCATAGGCAAACAAACTAAATCAGAATAAAAGGTCTACTTTCAACAATGAAATGACAATCTAAACAACACCTACAAGTCTTAAAGTTTGCCAGTGGGTAAAAAGGTAAGATCAAAAGGAAGTTCGACACATAGAATTGCAAAGATTCGACATTAGCATGTGATATGAATGAATTAGTTGTGCCAGAATCAAATAGTATAGTTAAGGCTCTACCGTTCATTTTACACTTACCTTCTATGAGGTTTCTGGACTTTGCCGAGTCTTTCGCATTGAGGGTAAAAACCCTCCCTTGGTGTTGTGATCTGGGATGAGGGGTCATTAGGTTCCTCTCAAAGCATTCCTTAGTGTAGTGGCTGGTCTTCCCGCACTTGAAGTAAACTCCCTGCCCATCAAGCATGGTCGATCTTGTGACTTTCCACATTTGGGCATAAAGGAGGCGGGGTCTCTGGGTGCAACCTTCCTTTGGAATACCTTGCCTTTGGGACCACTTGATCCCCCATAGTGGAAATTCCTCTTAGGGCCTTGTGGCCTAACTATGGTATAAACTAGGGCCTTCCTTGGCTTGAAACTCGGAGCTTGCCCGCTTCTTGGTGAAGTTCTAAGACCTTGGTGCACTCAGCTTTGTCCATCCTCGATGATGCGGCACTTATTGACTAGGGTGGAAGTCCCTAATCTCCAAGTGTGCAATGGCAACGTTGATCTCTGCCTTCAGCCCAGCCTCGTACTTGATGCATTTCCAGGTTTCATCAAGATTCCCTTGAAAAATCCGAGAACTTGACAGCTCTTCAAACTTCATGGTGTACCTGCGATATTCATTCCTCCTTAAACTAGCTGCATGAACTCTATGTCCTTAGCATTCCTCAACAGACGCTGGAAGTACTTCATAGAAATAGGTCTTGAATATCTCAGTTGATCAATGTGCCACATGCCTCTAACAATCTCCGGTGCCAAGTCCACCAGAACTTGGTATCCGCCTTCATGTACATGCAAAGGTCACTTTTTGCTCCTCAGTGTAGGTTGTAACATCCTCCTCAAGTACAACTTCATCCTTAAGCCATGACATCGTACTCGAGAGTTGTTATTTATTAATTAGTGGACCTTTCCTAAATATTTATAGCAAGCTCGATTAACGTGTGAAATAACTACGCGTAATTCTATTAAAACATATTACAAAGAAACGCCACATTTATTGAATACATGACTAAGTACAAAAGGAAGCTCCTCTATCTGTCTCTAATACGTTTACATACGTATCCATTCCACTAAGTATAACATAATAAAAGCATTAACTACTACACAATTTCAATTTCCAAGTTCTTTTGCGTAGTAGCATCATAGTCCTCGGATTAACCTGGAGACGACACGGAAACACAAACACAAACACATAGGGGTGAGAATTATAAAATTCTAGGGCATCCGCAAACATATACTAAAAATCCATGTTATCATTGTCGTCCCAGCCACTTTGGTTTATTAACAAAATGTGAGCATGCAACATATATCAATGGTTCATTTTAGAGTTCAGAAACCATTTTTTCTAAAGTGGATTCCTTTTAGTATTCACTCACTTAATGCACATATATCATGAAGCCCAAACACATAATAAGTAACTATAATCAAGAGGTTACATATGATATGATTATATGCATATGTCAAACATAGGGAAATTATCTCAAAGTAACCTAGTTTCACTTATGGCCCTAGAAATTAAATCAGTGCATTTTCTCTTTTCGTCGACATAGGAAAGACTTAGTTTATACCCAACGGGTATTTTCCGGGACAAGTCCATAATAGATAGTTTATACCAAATGGTATTTATAGTGGATCAAACTACATAAGGTAAATAGACGCTTATCAAGGACTGAGCTCATTCCTATATGTGATCATCGAACTTCATTTTTTTCCATTTCCAAATCACACACAGACTTTTCATAGCCAATCTACCAACTCAAATATTTGGGAAGTTTCCCTTTCCTTTCCTTCCCTCATTCAACCTAAGTCTTATTTCTGTTTTGTCTATATGTCAGAACATACACAATTTAAGTTTATACATTCTCTTTCCTTTTCCAAATGGATGCATAAAGCACATGTAGGCATTTCACTCACAATGAAATTTCAATCATGCTTCATAAACCACTATTTACTTCCTCTTGCATGGATTTATATGTCACAAGTCATATCGCCAAATATGTAACATCAAGTATTTATGTCATACTAAAACCAAAATGCCATTGTTTCATCAATTCAAGACATTGTTTCTTTTCCAAGCATAATGGATTTCACACCTTTTTATCACAAATTAAGTTGCCCATCAAACAATCAATTTAGAGGCTTTAAAAATTCTCAGGAAACTTCAATATGTCCACAAGGTTGCATAAAAGTTTTAGAGTAAAAAAATCAAAAATTGTGCTTAGAAGCCACTTAAACTTAGTCTTAGAGCCCAAAATTCATAATTTTTAACCCTAGCAAATGATTGAATCAAATCAAAAGAAAAATCACAGTTACACATCAAGATATTATCAACACTCTGTAAAAATTTCAAGTCATTATTCAATCATTTGATGTGGTAATAAAATTAGCAAAGTTTATAGCTTCAGATTCCAATAATCCAGGCAGCACATAGTTCACTTCGGTTTTTGATTTTTTTAAAGCATTAGGAGTCCAAATCAGAGCCTAGGAAAATTTCTGGAACTAGCTAGGATGTTAGCTTCAACATATACTTTTTCTAGCTCATGAAAATAGCCTCAATTCTCTCAAAAAATTTGATTGTGCTGCCCGTAAAACCAAAAAACCAGCAGTAAGGTTCAAAATCGCTTTTCACAAAAATGACTTCTAACCTCATCCAAACACTCTAGAAAAATTAACACATCAATATCAATGTATCGTCAACCAATACATTGAAAGATTTTGGACCTAACTCAATAAAAAAATTATCAAAATAAATTTGAAGAGAAAGGGCAAAGAAAACCCTACTTTTGGTGACCTAATAAATCCTTGGTCCCAAGGTGCTCCAAGGTAGCTTCCTTCCACCCCCAAGCTCCCCAAATCAACTCCAATTCCTTCCTAACTCAGTGAAAGCGAGGTAGCAAGGTAAGGTTTGGTGAAGAACAAAGATTTTAATCGGTTAGATTTGTAAGGTTAAGGTGTAAAACAAGTTTAGTGTAAGGAACTTTGAAGTTTCAACAACTCTAGGTTAGTGTTTATGGGCTTAGAACTCAAGATGAAGCTCTTGAAGATGGAGATGATGGCTAGTTCTTCTTCCTCCTTGCTGGCCGAAATTGGTTTGGCTTAGTGGAGAAGATATGAACTTGAATATATCTTGTATTTAATGCATGAATATCATACTATATACTTAGATAATGCTTAATCTAAGAAAGTAAAATGGATGGCTAGGATTTAATCTTGGATTCCAAGATTAAATATTGGCCTTCCACATGTCCTAAGTGGATAAACATTATCCATTTGTGGTGATTAAATTGCCTTTTGGTGTTAGAAATGGATAGAAATTTCACCGAATGGGTAAACTCAATCATCTTAACTGTATTATCCGAAAATTAATTATAAGTATAAAGCATTCATGTCCACTTATTTCTAACCTTATTCCCATGTTTTCCTAATTTCGGCAACCTCCTGGGCCTAATCTAGGTTTTAGTGTTGACGGGCCCATAGGACCCGCAAGGTTACTATTCACCTCGGCTTGAAATTTTTTTTTTTAACACGTTCGTTGGGCCATCCTCATCATTGCTCAACTATCAGATTTTTGAAATTATGACTAATAAAGCTCAAGTTAATTTTTAAATAATTTTTAGGGTGTTACATTACCACCCACCTTAGAAAGAATTTTGCCCTCAAAATTCATTTGAAAACAATGTCAAAAGACAGATTTCATAAATTAAACAAGGAATTCACACACATTCAAATAATTCAATCAAATCCTAAATGTTCCTACCTCGGATTAGATTATTAGATGGTGAGGTCTACTTAGCTTGTAGCCCCTAGTGGCTTTTCAATAGGCTTTGGATATCTTTTTGGACACTCTCAGATCTTATGCCTCGGTTTTCCACAATGGTAGCATACGTATTGCCCTGCCAAACAAGGTCCGCTCCCATGATTCTTTCCATATTTTGGGCAATCCGCTCACGTTGACTTTGGGTTTGTCTTCATATGGGATGGCTGAACCTTTCTTTTTGGCTAAAGCCTTGTCAAAACTTTGGTTTTCAAGTGCCAATCTTTTGTTAGAAGTGTCCTTAGTATATTTGACGATTGCTAGCTTCTTGTTGGAGTTCTACACGTCAACACTTATTCACTAGGGTTGCATAATCCTAAATCTCTAAGAGATCCAGCAACTTCAATGTCTTCATTTAACCCTCCTTCATACTTCATGCATTTCCAAGATTTATCAGGATTTGCACTTGGTAGATAGTGGAAAACTTGCAAAGTTCTTCGAACTTGGCCGTATATTCTACTATACTTAGGGACCCTTGCTTAAGTGCCATGAACTCCAACTCTTTTCATGAGATAGGGAAATACTGTGTAGAAAGCTTCCTTGAAGATATCCTAGATGACTTCAGACTAGGACAGCTGGAATAATCCCTTGTGCCGACCACAGGAATTCAACATCTACTTCTAACATGTAAGTAGCAAAAGCCACCTTTTGGACCTCTGCAAGGAAGAATGAAAAATTTTCTCCATGGCCTTAATCCATTCTTCTGCTTTACTTGGATTAAAGGCTCCTCAAAAGGCAGGGGGTTCGAATTTTGAACTCGCAAATTTCTAATATTCCACATCCACTTTATTTCCTCCAGGGTTACCAACTAGGTTCTACTCTTCATTATGGCTAACCTTTCCATCATTCGGTTAGCAATCGCATGCCCTCTCCACTGGAGCCATCTCGTGGAACGTACCCATCATATAAGCTTCGTTCCCAACTCTTGGTCTTATTATGCCGATTTGAAGTCATTGATTCCTATCACACCAAACAAATTTTGAGTTAATCAGGCTAATACCAAGCTAAGTGTGGCAGGAACCTCCAACATTTCTAACCAATGTCATACACATATAAAATTATAATGCATGACATCTATGAGGAAGCATAGCCGAGTCCATTCTTCAATGTCCTATAAGGATGACCTCTATACCATAATGTAACATCCTCCCCAGTACTTCATCCTTAAGCTATGACATCATACTCGAGAGTTGTTACTTATTAATTAGCGGACCTTTCCTAAATATCTAGTAAGCTCGATTAACGTGTAAAATAACTAAGCGTAATTCTATTACAACATATTACAAAGAAACGCCACATTTATTGAATACATGGCTAAGTATAAAAGGAAGCTCCTCTATGAGCCTTAACAAATATTCTTTAATAATACGTTTACATATGTATCCATTCCACTAAGTACAACATAATAAAAGCATTAAATACTACACTATTTCAATTTTCGAGTTCTTTTGTGTAGCTACATCATAGTCCTCTAGATTAACCTGGAGATGATATGGAAACACAAACACATAGGGTGAGAATTATAAAATTTCAGTAGGGCATCCCCAAACATATACTAAAAATCCATGTCATTGTTGTTGTCCCAGCCACTTGGTTTATTAAGAAAATGTGAGCATGCAACATATATCAACGGTTCATTTTAGAGTTCAAAAACCATTTTTCCAAAATGGATTCCTTTTAGTATTCACTCACTTAATGCACATATATCACGAAGCCCAAACACATAATAAGTAACTCTAATCAAGAGGTTACATACGATATGATTATGCATATGTCAAACATAGGGAAATTATCTCAAGGTAACCTAGTTTCACTTATGGCCCTAGAAATCAAATCAGTGCATTTTTCTCTTTTCGTCAACATAGGAAAGACTTAGTTTATACCTAATGGGTATTTGTCGAGGACAACTCCATAATAGATAGTTTATACCAAATGGTATTTATAGTGGATCAAACCACACAAGGGAAATAGACTACTTATTAGGACTGAGTTCATTCCTATACGTGATCATTGAACTTCATTTTTTTCCATTCCCGAATCATACAGATCTATTCCTAGCTGATACGTCTATCGACTCAAAATATTTGGGGAAGTTCCTCTTTTCCTTCCTTCCCTCATTCAACCTAAGTCTTGTTTCGTTTTGTCCGTATGTCAGAACATGCACAATTTAAGTTTATACATTCTCTTTTCCTTTTCCAAATGTATGCATAAAGCACATGTAGGCATTTCATTCACAATGAAATTTCAATCATGCCTCATAAACCACTCTTTACTTCCTCTTGCATGCATTTATATGTCACAAGTCACATGGCCAAATATGTAACATCAAGTATTTATGTCATACTAGAACCAAAATGCCATTGTTTCATCAATTCAAGACATTGTTTCTTTTCCAGCATAATGGCAGATTTTACACCTTTGTATTACAAATTAAGTTGCCTATAAACAATCAATTCAGAGGCTTTAAAAATTCTCACGACACTTCAATGTGTCCACAAGGTTGCATAAAATTTTGGAGTAAAAAGAGTTTTCTAACTAGGTTAAAAAATTATACAAATTAGTTTTAGAAGCCACTTAAACTTGCTTAAGCCTGAAATTCATAATTTTTATCCCTAGCAAATTGAATTAACTCAAAAGAAAAATCAATTGAAATTAAAGATTTGTCAACACTTTGTAAAAATTTCAAAGGAAAAATCATTTGCTATGTTAAAAAAATTAGCAAAATTCGCAGCTTAAGACTAGAAATTCAAATAGCACATATATAGTCTCTGTTCATGATTTTTTTTTTCAGGTAGTTAAAGTCTTTATCATGCTATGAAAATTCTCAGAGTTGCCTTAGGATGTTACCTTCAACATATATTTTTTATAGCTCATGAAGATACCCACAAATATATCAAAAAATTCGTGATTCACAGCTTGCCAGGACAAATCCGAGAATTCCAACACATGCTTCAAAACTTGTTTTGCCAAAATGGGTTTACTAACATCATCCAAACACTCCACCAAAATTCATACATCACTATCAATCTATTGTCAATCAATACAATCAATTTGGACCTAACTCAATCAAAAATTATTAGAATAAATTTGATGAGAAAAGGCAAAGAAAACCCTACTTTTGGTGACCTAATGAATCCTTGGTCCCAAGGTGCTCCAAGGTAGCTTCCTTCCACCCCCAAGCTCCCCAAATCAACTCCAACTCCTTCTGAACTCAGTGAGAGTGAGGTAGTAAGGTAAGGTTTGGTGAGGAACAAAGATTTTAATCTTGTTAGATTTGTAGGAATTAATGTGTAGAATAAGTTTAGTGAAGGAACTTTGAAGTTTCAACAACTCTAGGTTAGTGTTTATGGGCTTAGAACTCAAGATGAAGCTCTTGAAGATGGAGATGATGGCTAGTTCTTCTTCCTCCTGCTGGCCGAAATTGGTTTGGCTTGGTGGAGAAGATATGAGCTTCTATATATCTTGTATTTAATGTGTAACACTCTAGTAATTAACCAAATACACCTAGGTTGAATTTGATTAATGACTAGACTTTACTCTTTGCTTTGGTTCTTTCATCATATTTTGAAAATACTTAGTGAAATTACGAGCCTCTTTTTTTTTTAAACTTGAAAGAAGCCTAACTTAATCATGGGACCGATTTATAACTTGAAAGAATGTTCATAGTTAAATCTTTCACTTAAGATAAAAGGAGCAAGTCTTGAGCTTTAGAGATTTAGGTGACATCTTAGAATTATTACCATGCTATGCAACCTTATTTTAATCTTATCTTTATAAGGTGATAGCTTGGAATTATAAACATGATATGCAATTCCATTTCTTTATCTTTAATATATAAGGTGATGACTTGAAAATTAAACATGACTTGTAATATAAACATGATGCAAGAAACTGGGCGGACCGCATAGGACAGGATAAGAAGAACTTAAGCAACCTGAAGCGTAGTCCGCATAGGACCTGAGGAGAAGAGAATTATATATATATATATATATTTTTTATAAGCTCCAATTCTAAGACTTCTTAAAGAATAAATTCTTTAACTCCAATTATCACATTTCTTCGCTTATGATTCATAGGCAAGTCTTTGAGCTCTAGGATTTTTAGGTGATGACATAAAATAAACATGCCATGCATTGATTCTTTTAGCCATTATAAAATAAAATGAGAGCATAAAATAAACATGAGATGCAACTTCTTTATTATCTTTAGAGATTAAGTGACAACTTGAAATTTAAACATGAAATGCAAGCTTGAAATTTAAACATGAGATATGCAAGTTCATTTATTTATTCTTGAGAATTTAGTTATGACATAAAATAAATATGGCTGTGCAAGGCATAAACTTAAACATGGATGCAAGTTCACTTGATCTCTTTACTATAGCTCCTTCAAGACTTTAAGAGAATTATGATTTCAACCCAATATATGTATCTTAGCAAGACAAAATATATAAAAAAAATATACATATTTCATATTCAAACCTCAAGATAAAAACATTATTCCTTAAAGTTTTTCATTAAATGGAATGTTCAAGCTTTAGAGGCCTAACTTGTGATGGATTTACAACCCATATTCAAGGTCCTCATCATCAAGCCATCATTTCATTCCTTCCTAGGCCATTTGGCCGAAACCATGAAAGGAAAATAAGGAAAGAAAAACTGAAATTTTAGAAGCTTTGGAAACTAATGAAACCTTCAAGTTTTAGAGATCTAACTTGTGAAAGCTTTGCAACCAACACTCAAGAATCTCATCATCAAACCATGATCTCATCATAAGCTAGGCCATATGGCTGAAATACTTTAAAAATAAAGGAAGAAGAAACTGAAAATGAAAACTTAAAAGAAAGCTCATAAAAACATCATTTTTGAGCTAGAAACATAACTTGTCTTAGCATAAAATGAACTTAGAAACACCTCCCTACCTAATTTGATTTGAAAGAAAGGAAGAGAACTTGGTTTCCTTGAGTGAAATGAAGCAAAATATTCTTGAAAACTTGAAGAAAGAAATCAGCCAAGAGGAGGAGGAAATGAGAGCTTTTGGTGCTCCCAAAACTAGAATTTGTGTAAGTTATGAACTAAGCATCTAAACTATCTTCAAGCATGCCTATTTATAGAGATTTTGCAACTCATAAATGGACAAAGGAAGGAAAGAAATCTGACCAAAAATTAAAGGAAAAAAATAAGGAAGAAAAAATCATTTTGTTTGGTGGCTTAAAACATGGAATCATGTTTCCATGTTTTCATGATTCTTTGTTTTCATTCTTTGGATTTTTGTGTAATAATTTTCTGACTTATTACTCAATAATTTCGTGCATTACAGCCTTGTGGAAGAGGATTTTGTGTGTTCCATGTATTTTTTAGGTGTAGGCAAGGTATTCATGCAATTTAGAGAATTTACGGTTAAGGGTTTAAGTGAATTACTAAGCAATTTGGGTGTTTTAAGCAATTTTAGGTTCTAATCAATCTAAATAAATAATTTTGACTCTAGATTAGTAATTAGAATTTAATAAGCTTTAATTTGAGCCTAATATTGTTTAGGTTTCGTTAGACAAAATCTAAAATTTGCAAAACTCACAAACAGTGGCAAAACGTAATTTAACCCAAAATTCCGCTGACCATCGAACTTAACCAAAGGTCATTCATAACTTAAAAACACCTTTTAAAATATTTTAGTGAGGTTCGGACTCTCGGCACACAAATCGAAGTTAAAACAGCCGTAGGGCGTTTTGGTCATTTCGCACGTTGAACTCAAAATTGAGATTCTTCCTCTATTAACACACATAGCACAAACAATCCTTTATTATCCTCAAAACATCCCCTTGAGGACGGGTGGGCCACGATCCTCATTTTCTTAGTAAATAACCTCAGGGCATTTTGGTCATTTTACACATACAGAAATTGGTTTGCAATGCTGTACGAATTGCTCCTAACTTTTCTTCTAACATTATATTCCTTTATTGAGAATTGTTTGATCTCAAATTTTATATAATATTTACCTACGGTAATTTGGTAATTTCTAATGACAGTAAAGATTACAGGAAAAATTGCGTTACATAATGCATGAATATCATACTATATACTTAGATAATGCTTAATCTATGAAAGTAAAATGGATGACTAGGATTTAATCTTGGATTCCAAGATTAAATCTTGGCCTTCCACATGTCCTAAGTGATAAACATTATCCATTTGTGATTAAATTGCCTTTCTGTTAGAAACCACACATTGAAATTTCACCGAATGGTAACGTTGTCCCATTAACCCAATATTACTGAAAATTAATTCTAAGTATAAAACTTTCATGTCCACTTATTTCAAACCTTATTCCCATGTTTTCCTAATTTCGAGTATCTCGGGCTGATCTAGGGTTTTGGCTGCCTGCTGGCTGGGCGTAAGCTCACTATTCACCCCTGCCTAGAAATTTTTTTTTTAACACGTTCATTGGGCCATCCTCATTATTGCTCAACTATTAGATTTTTGAAATTATGACTAATAAAGCTCAAATTAATTTTTAAATAATTTTTAGGGTGTTATAGAGGTGATTACCAAAGATCTTCTCCATGCTCTTGATCCATATGTCAGCTTGTTCGGGTTCAAGGTGGCTTAAACGGCGGGTTCGCCTTATTGAATTCTCCGAACTAGACATGCTTGAGTCCTTCTATAGCATTACGACCGGCGTACCTTGACGGTTATCCGCTCGAATAACATTTGCATGGCCCTTGCCACGTCCCGAGGGCTTCTGCCGTCTTACTCTGATCGGTCAAGCTCTGTTTTCCTGTCCGCGATCACACTATTTGTTCCTAAGCACATGAAACAGGAAGACTGAGGTGATCAGGCTCAATACTTCATGTAAAGTGGGCTAGTTACCATGGCACACATGTATATATAGGGGTCATGCATTGCTATCCTATAGCTTATTCTATTAATAAAGCACTGCACATGACATAACTATCGCATCATGCTTGAGAAGCATAGTCACTCCAATCCTCAGGCTCCATGAGAACGAATCTATACCAAAATGTAACACCCTAATATTTAACCCAACACGCCTAGGACGTATTCAGTTAATTATTAGTCATTACTCTTTTGTTCCAGTTCTTACTTTAATGCTTTTAAAAAATACTTTAGTAAATATACAGGAATTTTTTTTTTAACTTTAAAAAGCAAAACATGAGCTGCATACTACATCTTATCTCGTGCATAAAAGGGAAGAAGACAATAACCAATCGCGGTATGCATAAAGAGCAACATCACAAATCATAAACATATATATATTTAAAAGTTAACCATTTAACTTTGCATACCCATCATATACCTAAAGAAGTTATGATATGCCCCACCAACAAAGGTTGGGCTCAAAATGTACAGTCATCCCGTAATACCCATGAATCAAAAGCAAATGTAAACTAAAACCAGGCATAAAGGACCTCCTCCCAACTCCTGGGGACGCCTAGGATAGATAATCTCTAATAAACAAAAGCAAAATAAGTCTATCCTTTCTATTGTACACGCATAGGCGCTCCAAGCTGAACTTGCCACTACCTGTTGCTCCTTGGAGGGAGAAAGGTAACCAATCCTGTAGGCCAGCTCATGGGTGTGGCAAGACAGTGGAGGGCAAGCAAGGGTACCTCGGAGGGTCGGATGGCTCCTCCATGAACAAGTGCGGCTCCTCACATGACTCACTACGTAGCCTCACCGTCGCTACCAACCCCTATCATCATAGGAATGGTGGGAGAACCACCAGAGGAGAGCTGGGTAGGTGAATCCTCGGATGGGTCTAACCATGGCTCGGATGGCGAGAGTTGACGTGGCACGAGATCGGGATGTTTGGAAGTTGAAGGAGGAGTGCGTGATCCGCTCACGGACGAGCACACTCAAGATGAGGTCATCAGAAAACGGAGAGAACTATAGCTTGGTAACCGAGTGTGCAAAGTGTAACACCCCAATTTTTACTGTAATTTTACTGTCATTAGGAATTACCGAATTCCGTAGGTAAATATTATATAAAATTTGAGACCAAACAATCCTTAATAAAGGAATATAACGTTAGAAGAGAAGTTAGGAGCAATTCGTGCAAGTATTGCAAACCCGATTTTCTGTACGTGTAAAATGACCAAAATGCCCTTGAGGTTATTTTACTCAAAAATGAGGATCGTGGGCCCCACCCATCCTCAAGGGGATGTTTTGATAATAATAAGGGATTGTTTGTGTTATGTGTGTTAATAGAGGAGAAGAATCATAATTTTGAGCTTCGCGCGAAATGACCAAAACGCCCTGCGTTTTAACCCCGATTTGCATGCCGACTGAGCCCGAACCTCACTAAAATGTTTTAAAAGGTGTTTTTAAGCCATGATTAACCATTGGTTAAGCTCGGGTGGTCTCGGGCAATTTTTAAGTAAAATGACCGTTTTGCCCCTTTTGTAGTTTTACAAATTTTGAGATTTTTGATTCGTCTAACGAAACCTAAGCAATATTAGGCTCAAATTAAAGCTTATTAAATTCTAATTATTAATCTAGAGTCAAAATTATTTATTTAAATTGATTAGAACCTAAAATTGCTTTAAAACACTCAAATTGCTTACTAATTCACCTAAGCCCTTAACCGTAAATTCTCTAAATTGCATGAATACCTTGCCTACACCTAAATAATACATGGAACACACAAAACCCTCTTCCATGAGGCTGTAATGCACGAAATAATTCAGCCATAATCATTAGAATTATTGCAAGATAATGCACTAAAACAAAATGCCAAAAAATTCCCTAAAACATGGCATAAAACATGCCTTAAACAAGAAATGATTTTCCTCCCTTTGTTCCCCATGAAAAATCCAAAAATTATGCCTCCTCCTCTTGTCATACATGAGCTTGAATTCCTCTATAAATAGGCATGCTTGAGGAGCCTTGGAAGCCTTGCTCATAACTTACACAAATTCTAGTTTTAGGAGCACCAAAAGCTTTCTTTCTTCCTCCTCCTTGGCTGAAATTCTTCTCCAATTTTCAAAGAGATTTTCTTTCATTTCACTCAAGGAAACCAAGTTCTCTTCCTTTCCTTCAAATCAAATTAGGTAGGGAGTTGTTTTTAAGTTTATTTCTATGCTTTGCTAAGTGTTGTTCTTGGTTCAAAATGATGATTTCATGGATTTTCTCTAGTTTTTCCATTTGGTTTTCTTCTTCCTTTTTCTTTGAACAATTCGGCCATATGGCCTAGGTGGGACTAAGATGATGGCTTGATGATGAGGACCTTGAGGGTGGGTTGTGAATCCATCACAAGTTAGGCCTCTAAAGCTTGAAAGTTCCACTTGATGCAAAACTTTAAAGAATAATATTTTTATGATGTTTTTATGATCTTGAGTTTAGAACTTGAAAGATGTATTTCTCACTTTGTCTTGCTAAGATATATATATTGGATTGAATTTATATTTCTATAAAGTCTTGAAGGAGCTCTAGTAAAGAAATCAAATGAACTTGCATCCATGTTTAAGTTTATGCCTTGCATAATCATGTTTACTTTCTATGTCATCACTAAAATTTCAAGAATGAATAAATGAACTTGCATACTCATGTTTAAATTTCCAAGTTTGCATTTCATGTTTATATTTCAAGTTGTCACTTAATCTCTAAAGATAATAAAGAAGTTGCATCTCATATTTATTTTATGCTCTCACTTTATTTTATAATGGCTAAAAGAATCAACGCATGACATGTTTATTTTTATGTCATCACCTAAAGATCCTAGAGCTCAAAGACTTGCCCAAGTATCACAAGCAAAGAAATAAGATTATTGGAGTTAAAGAATTGATTCTTTAAGAAGTCTTGAGATTGGAGCTTAAAAAGATGTAATAATAATTCTCTTCTCCCTTCACCGGTCCATGCGGATTACCGCCGCTTTCTAAGATTCTCTCCCTCCACTGGTCCTATGCGGACTACCGCGCTCCAATTTCTTGCATCATGTTTATATTTCAAGCTCTTGCATCATGTTTAATTTTCAAGTCATCACCTTAAATCTTAAAGATAAAGAAATGGATTTGCATATCATGTTTATAATTCCAAGTTATCACCTTATAATGACAAGATTAAAATGAGGTTGCATAGCATGTTTATGATTCTAAGATATCACATAAATCTCTTAAGATCAAGACTTGCTCCTTTTATCTTAAGTGAGAATTTTAATCATGAAGATTCTTTCAAGTTTAGCAAAAAGAATTAGTTTCTAAAAGAAATTTGAGGCCTTGCAAAGACTTTACAAGAAACTAGTATTCCATGTACACTTAAAATGTGATTATGATAGGTTCATGATTCAGCCACTAATCTGAGTTTATTACCAATGTATGATGATGATTTAATATGTTTAAAGTTGTGATTATTATGTTTATTGATGAGGGAACAATTATATGCAAGTTAGAAGAGAAACTAGCTATATAAAACAACGTAAAGCAAGATTTCTAGAACTCTAGATAATGAAATTTATGCAATCTGTCCAGAACCTTTAGTGGCCTTAAGAACCAGATTTTATTATGTTTAGATAAGGGAGAATGATTCATAATTGGGTTAGTAATTAATTTTGGCATCATAGGAAAGACGGTAAGAGAAAGGTTAAAAACGCAACTTCTAGCACAAAAACCTTAAGAATGACTTACTGCCTATGCTGCCCCATATAGTCTAATAATGTTCCTAAGGCTTATAATTAATGGTAATGATGGTAATGAATCCCTTAGATGCATAATTAATTAGTTCAATAATTGAGGTTGCCCGATTCTAGAGTTTCGGTTGAGACAGCTTTCGGTAAGAATTGATGATGATGCCTCCTTGATGTTTTAAATGATAAGTCTATGTAGAGATTTGATGCTTATTAAGTATTTGATAATATTGAATGATTTCATGGCTTGCATGTTATAGTTGCTATTGCAAACAATGAGAATACTTATGCATGAAATAAAGAAATATTCTTTGTTATTTAAAAATTACCCTTGTTCCTGGAAGAAAGTGTACTATTAAAGTGTAATTTGGAAAGGTTCTGGCTAGGAAAGACTTGGTATTTAAGCGTGTCCATTTGTGACCCACCTCTCTTTCCTGGAATCTCCAGATGCATGATTATAGTTGGTATATATTATTTCGGCATAAGACTATAAATGAGAAAATGTTATGATGATTATGAATGAAGAATTGTATTATGATATAACATACAAAGATTTAATGGTGACTTAAACTTATGAGAAAATGATCCTTTGGACCCATCAGACTATAGGTGGTGAAAAGGTGATTCTTGCCCCCTAGCCTATTCTCTCAAAAGGGTAGAGTTGGGATTTTAACTTATCAAAAGGGATAAGTATATGCTAGTGACGACTAGTAAGGTATGAGCTCATAACCTAGATTACTCCCAAAAGGGTGGAGTATAGGGTGGCCCAGGAAAATGATGATGAAAGTAACTTTAAGTCACCTAAGGAACTAAGTAATGCATTATGTGAATATGATGTTCTTCTATGCATAGTATTTATGATATGATGATGAGAAATATGATGTTCTTTTATGCATAGTATTTATGATATGATGATGAAGAATATGATGTGTTGATAAAAGGAAAAGTTCATTATAAACATGACATGCTAAGTTTATGATGCATTATAAGACGCATGATTAAAACCGACGAACCTCGATAAAGTATATTTTCGAACTTAATAAATCAATCTTAGCATGCTCACATTTCATAATAACCCGAGGTTCCTGGGGACGATGATGATGACACAATGCATCATGAGGTGAGTACCCTCTGAGATTCTTTTTATAAGTTTCTCACTCCCTCTTTTTTTTTCTTTCCATCTCGTCTTAGAAAAGAAGGAAGTGTTCGTGAATCACATTGAGGCTTTCACCTGGTAGCTGAACTTGATCCTCTAGTTTCACTCGTATATTTCAGATATCTATCCCTATCCCTGGAGTGTTATTACTAGGTGCCATTAATGGATGTCCTTCCATCCATATATTATTTATGTTTTGTTAGATTGCCTACACCTAGTCTTATTCTGTTGGTAGGCAAAATATCTATGTGATATGTAATTATGGATGTCATATGATGGAGCCAATATGATGTGTTCTTCATGATATGTCTATTCGTTTTCTGCTTTATCTCGATTATCGTTCACGTTATGCGCGGCTCACGTTTTCAATTATGTTTAAAAAAAAATGGCTCGTAATTTCACTAAGTATTTTCAAAGCATGATTAAGGAACTGAAGCAAAGAGTAAAGTCTAGTAATTAATCGATCGCCTAGGTGTATTGGGTTAATTATTAAGGTGTTACATTTTGGTATCAGTAGTTGTTCATAGAGGAGGATTGGATTGGCTATGCTTCTTAAGCATAATACGTTAGAAATGTCATGTGTAAATGTTTATCATTAGGATGAGCTTGAGGATTAGAGATGCATGACCTGTATGTTGCACGTGCCATGGTAACTTGCTCACTTTGCATGGAATGTTGAGCCTGATCACCTCAGTGTTGCTGTTTTGTGTGTATAGGGACCAATGGCACGTCAACAACAGACTAGGAACGCGGCACAATAACCAGGAACAATGAAACCGCCGAAGCACTCCGTGATGTGGCAAGGACAATGAGGATGATGATGGAGCGAATGGATCAGGATCGCCAAGCTAATGCGAATCAAGGCCATGAGATCCCGAACACGCTTGTTTTGGGGAGTTTCGCTGGCAAACCCACTATTCAAGGGGACCCTCAATCCAAATGTTGCAGAGAATGGATTCAATATTGAGAAGGTCTTTGCTTAGTCCCATGCTCAGGAGGAGGAGAAGGTTACTTTTGCCACCCATATGCTCGAGGGTGATGCCGGCTTCTGGTGGACAGGTGCTCGAAGACTCTTGGAGGCGACCGACGTGGACATTGATTGGGAGCTATTTAAGGTCCATTTTTATGAGAAGTATTTCCAGAGTCGTAAAAATGCCAAGGACATTGAGTTCATGCAACTTGTGCAAGGAAACATGAATGTAGCCCAGTACACTGCCAGATTTGAGGAACTCATTAAGTTCTCAAGGATGTATCAAGTAACCCTGACGAGTATTGGAAATGCATTAAATACGAGTCAGGGTTAAAGGCGGAGCTTAATGTGGAGTTGCGCATTTGGAGATTAGGGATTTCTCTACCTAGTTAACAAATGCCGCATCATTGAAGAAGGGCAGAAAGTTGAGCACCTCAAGGTCGGATAATATCACCAAGAAGCTGACACCTCAAGGTCAGCAATTCAAGAGGCATAATCAACCCCTATTCCCACCTCAATCGAGACCCCAAGGTCCACAAAGGAACTTTCAACAAGGAAGGCCGAACAACAACAACAACCACTATAATAGCAACGCTACAACAACAACCCCAACAACAATCACAACAACAACAATAACAACAACAAGGGGAAAGCACCACAAAGGGGTCCGCAGCACCTCCACGACCCCCACCATCCACGGATTGTCCAAGTGCGGCAAGAATCATGGGAGCATGCCATGTCGAGCTGGAACAAATGTATGCTATCGGTGTGGAAAGCCAGGCCACTACTCTAGAGAATGCACAGAAAGAACCCGCCAACCCCCAACCCCAAGCCATAGTACCAAGGAAGGGTCTTTATCGTTAATGTTGAAGAAACGACGAAGTCACGGAATCTCGTGGAAGGTAAGTGTAACATGCATGGTAAAAACTTAATTGTACTATATGATTCTGGCGCTTCCTATTCTTTTATCTCTCACTCATGTGTTAAAAGCCTTAACTTACATGTGACTGAACTTCCTTTTGACCTTGTTGTTTCTACCCTCCTGGAAAACCCGTTAGAACTTGTGAATGTTGTTTAGATTGCAATTTTGTTATAGAAAATAGATCCTTTGTTTTAGATCTTATTTGCTTACCTATGCGAGGTTTAGATGTAATTCTTGGCATGGATTGGCTTGAGGCCAACCGTGTCCTGTTAAATTGCTATGAGAAAACCATTACCTTTCTTCCTTTCCATTGAACCTAAGAAACCCATAAGCCTGTACATAACTATTGTGGAAATGGACTGTGGTAAGGGTGAGACTAAAGGTTATATTTTCTTAGCCGCTAGTAATGTAGACTTTGAGCAAAGTATCGATGAGATACCAATAGTAAGGAATTATCCCGAAATATTTCCAGATGAGATACAGAGTTTCCCCCAAGAGAGAGATAGAGTTTTCCATAGAATTGCTTCCTGGTGCAGGACCCATATCCATAGCCCCATACAGGATGTCCCCATTAGAGTTGACGAGTTAAAAGCTCAATTGGAAGATTTATTGGAGAAAAAGTTTGTTAGGCCTAGTGCATCACCTTGGGAGCCCCTGTGTTGTTTGTGAAGAAAAAGGATGGGAGTATGAGGATGTGTGTTGATTATAGGCAATTGAATAAAGTGACAGTGAAGAACAAATACCCTTTGCCTAGGATAGATGACTTGATGGATCAGCTTAAAGGTGCAGTCGTGTTTTCTAAGATTGATTTGAGGTCAGGTTACCACCAGATTAGAGTAAGAGATGAAGATATACCGAAAATGGCCTTTCGCACTCGATACGGCCATTTTGAGTTTGCAGTAATGTCCTTTGGATTAACCAATGCTCCAGCAATTTTTATGGATTACATGAATAGGATCTTTAGACCCTATTTGATCAGTTCGTGGTTGTCTTCATAGATGATATTCTCATCTACTCTAAGACCCACGAGGAGCATGAATGCCACCTAACCATAGTCCTGGAAATCCTGAAGGAAAAGAAACTATATGCCAAGCTTTCTAAGTGTGAATTCTGGTTGGATGAGGTGAAATTTTTAGGGCATGTAGTGTCTAAGAGAGGAATTGCTGGAGATCCTAGTAAGGTCGAAACGGTGAACTGGAAAGACCAACCACGGAACTGAAGTAAAGAGCTTTTTGGGTTTAGCCAGTTATTACCCGACCCCAATGTGCCTTTCGAAGTATACTATGATGCTTCAAGGAAGGGTTGGGGTTGTGTACTGATGCAAGATAGGCAAGTGGTGGCCTATGCGTCGAGGCAACTCAAGCCACATGAGGCAAATTACCCTACCCATGACCTTGAATTAGCCGCCGTCATGTTTGCTTTGAAGATTTGGAGACACCATTTATATGGCGTTAAGTTTGAGGTGTTCCCCGATCACAAGAGTTTGAAATATCTCTTTGATCAAAAAGAGCTAAACATGAGGCAAAGAAGGTGGATGGAGTTCTTAAAAGATTATGATTTCGGGTTAAACTATCATCCAGGCAAAGCTAACGTTGTAGCCGATGCCCTAAGTAGGAAATCCTTACAAGTATCCCATTTGATGGTGAAGGAGGTTGAGTTAATTGAGTTTAGAGACCTAAACCTAGGGATGACCTTGACCACTAAGGGCATAAGAGCTTGCCATCTTAGTGTGACGAGTGAATTCAAGGAAAGAATTGCTCAAGCCCAAAGGGAAGATACGGAATTTCAAGAGACCTTAGAAGCGGTAAGAGCTAATAAGTTGAAAGGTTTTACCCAAGGAATGATAGTTTGTGGAGGTTTGAAGGTCGTATATGTGTACCTGCTAATGGTGACCTGAAAGGATATTTTGGAGGAAGCCCATAAGAGCCATTTTACCCTTCATCCAGTGCAACCAAGATGTATCAAGATTTGAAGAAGATGTTTTGGTGGCCAGGATTGAAGAAGGATGTGTGCACATGGGTGAGTAAGTGCTTGGTGTGTCAAAAGGTGAACGCCATATGGGTAATTGTGGATCGGTTGACTAAATCAGCTTACTTTTTACCTATTAAGGTGACTTATTCCTTGGATAGGTTAGCACGTTATATATTCAGGAGATAGTAAGATTACATGGAGTACCATCGACGATAATCTCGAATCGGGATCCGCGATTTATGTCACGATTTTGGGAGCTTTTCAGAAGGCGTTTGGTTCAAAGCTCTGTCTGAGCACGGCTTATCACCCCAAACGGACGGTCAATTTGAAAGAACTATCCAAACTTTGGAGGACATGTTGAGGGCATGTGTTTTAGATCAAAGAGGGAGTTGGGATAAGTACCTCACTGATTGAATTTGCATATAACAACAGTTATCATGCAAGTATCGGTATGGCACCATACGAGGCCCTCTATGGACGAAAGTGTCAATCACCTCTATGTTGGTATGAGCCCGAGAGCAAAGTCTACTTGGACTGGATATTGTGAGGGAAACGACGGAACAAATCAAGAAGATTAGGGATAAGATTCTCACTGAAGTCGCAGAAAAACTATGCGGACAAGCGAAAACGCTAGATTTTCAAGAAGGGGACCATGTGTTCCTAAGAATCACCCCCACCAGGCATAGGCCGAGCAATGAAAGTAAAGAAATTGAGCCCAGATTTCTTGGTCGTTTGAAATCCTTAGCAAAATAGGATCTGTAGCCTACCGTATAGCCCTACCCAGAGTCTGTCCAACCTTCATGATGTTTTCCATGTCTCCAGGTAAGGAAATATCATTCTACCAAGTCATGTACTAGAGCCAGAACATGTACAATTAAGAGATGACCTAACGTTTAACTTACCACCCACGAGAATTGTTAACCGAGGAGTTAAGCGGTTAAGAAACAAGGCTTACCCTAGTCAAAGTAGCATGGGGACGAGGTGAAACCGAAGAAGTTACATGGAAGCTGGAATAGATATGCAAGCACAATATCCAGAGCGTTTCTCAGGTAACGAATTTCGAGGCGAAATTCTTTTAAGGAGGGGAGTAATGTAACGCCCCAATTTTTACTGTAATTTTTACTGTCATTAGGAATTACCGAATTACCTAGGTAAATATTATATAAAATTTGAGACCAAACAATCCTTAATAAAGGAATATAACGTTAGAAGAGAAGTTAGGAGCAATTCGTGCAAGTGTTGCAAACCCAATTTCTGTATGTGTAAAATGACCAAAATGCCCTGAGGTTATTTTACTCAAAAATGAGGATCGTGGGCCCCACCCGTCCTCAAGGGGATGTTTTGATAATAATAAGGGATTGTTTGTGTTATGTGTGTTAATAGAGGAGAAGAATCATAATTTTGAGCTCTGACGCGAAATGACCAAAACGCCCTCCGTTTTAACCCCAATTTGCGTGCGACTGAGCCCAAACCTCACTAAAATGTTTTAAAAGGTGTTTTTAAGCCATGATTAACCATTGGTTAAGCTCGGGTGGTCTCGGGCAATTTTTAAGTAAAATGACCGTTTTGCCCCGTCTTTGTGAAGTTTTACAAATTTTGAGATTTTTGATTCGTCTAACGAAACCTAAGCAATATTAGGCTCAAATTAAAGCTTATTAAATTCTAATTATTAATCTAGAGTCAAAATTATTTATTTAAATTGATTAGAACCTAAAATTGCTTTAAAACACTCAAATTGCTTACTAATTCACCTAAGCCCTTAACCGTAAATTCTCTAAATTGCATGAATACCTTGCCTACACCTAAATAATACATGGAACACACAAAACCCTCTTCCATGAGGCTGTAATGCACGAAATAATTCAGCCAAAATCATTAGAATTATTGCAAGATAATGCACTAAAACAAAATGCAAAAAATTCCCTAAAACATGGCATAAAACATGCCTTAAACAAGAAATGATTTTCCTCCCTTTGTTCCCCATGAAAAATCTGAAAATTATGCCTCCTCCTCTTGTCATACATGAGCTTGAATTCCTCTATAAATATGCTTACTTGAGGAGCCTTGGAAACCTTGCTCATAACTTACACAAATTCTAGTTTTAGGAGCACCAAAAGCTTTCTTTCTTCCTCCTCCTTGGCCGAAATTTCTCTCCAATTTCTCAAGAGATTTTCTTTCATTTCACTCAAGGAAACCAAGTCCTATTCCTTTCCTTCAAATCAAATTAGGTAGGGAGTTGTTTTTAAGTTTATTTCTATGCTTTGCTAAGTGTTGTTCTTGGTTCAAAATGATGATTTCATGGATTTTCTCTAGTTTTTCCATTTGGTTTTCTTCTTCCTTTTTCTTTGAACAATTTGGCCATATGGCCTAGGTGGGACTAAGATGATGGCTTGATGATGAGGACCTTGAGGGTGGGTTGTGAATCCATCACAAGTTAGGCCTCTAAAGCTTGAAAGTTCCACTTGATGCAAAACTTTAAAGAATAATATTTTTATGATGTTTTTATGATCTTGAGTTTAGAACTTGAAAGATGTATTTCTCACTTTGTCTTGCTAAGATATATATATTGGATTGAATTTGTATTTCTATAAAGTCTTGAAGGAGCTCTAGTAAAGAAATCAAATGAACTTGCATCCATGTTTAAGTTTATGCCTTGCATAATCATGTTTACTTTCTATGTCATCACTAAAATTTCAAGAATGAATAAATGGACTTGCATACTCATGTTTAAATTTCCAAGTTTGCATTTCATGTTTATATTTCATGTTGTCACTTAATCTCTAAAGATAATAAAGAAGTTGCATCTCATATTTATTTTATGTTCTCACTTTATTTTATAATGGCTAAAAGAATCAACGCATGACATGTTTATTTTTATGTCATCACCTAAAGATCCTAGAGCTCAAAGACTTGCCCAAGTATCACAAGCAAAGAAATAAGATTATTGGAGTTAAAGATGTAATAATAATTCTCTTCTCCCTTCACCGGTCCTGTGGATTAGTTTCTTCTAAGATTCTCTTCTCCCTTCACTGGTCCTATGAACTACCGCTTAGTTTCTTGCATCATGTTTATATTTCAAGCTCTTGCATCATGTTTAATTTTCAAGTCATCACCTTAAATCTTAAAGATAAAGAAATGAATTTGCATATCATGTTTATAATTCCAAGTTATCACCTTATAATGACAAGATTAAAATGAGGTTGCATAGCATGTTTATGATTCTAAAATATCACATAAATCTCTTAAGATCAAGACTTGCTCCTTTTATCTTAAGTGAGAATTTTAATCATGAAGATTCTTTCAAGTTTAGCAAAAAGAATTAGTTTCTAAAAGAAATTTGAGGCCTTGCAAAGACTTTACAAGAAACTAGTATTCCATGTACACTTAAAATGTGATTATGATAGGTTCATGATTCAGCCACTAATCTGAGTTTATTACCAATGTATGATGATGATTTAATATGTTTAAAGTTGTGATTATTATGTTTATTGATGGGGGAACAATTATATGCAAGTTAGAAGAGAAACTAGCTATATAAAACAACTTAAAGCAAGATTTCTAGAACTCTAGATAATGAAATTTATGCAATCTGTCCAGAACCTTTAGTGTCCTTAAGAACCAGATTTTATTATGCTTAGATAAGGGAGAATGATTCATAATTGGGTTAGTAATTAATTTTGGCATTGTAGGAAAAGACGGTAACGAGAAAGGGTTAAAAATGCAACTTTTAGCACACGTAAAACCTTAAGAATGACTTACCGCCTATGCTGCCCCATATAGTCTAATAATGTTCCTAAGGCTTATAATTAATGGTAATGATGGTAATGAATCCCTTAGATGCATAATTAATTAGTTCAATAATTGAGGTTGCCCGATTCTAGAGTTTCGGTTGTTGAGACAGCTTTGGTAAGAATTGATGATGATGCCTCCTTGATGTTTTAAATGATAAGTCTATGTAGAGATTTGATGCTTATTAAGTATTTGATAATATTAAATGATTTCATGGCTTGCATGTTATAGTTGCTATTGCAAACAATGAGAATACTTACGCATGAAATAAAGAAATATTCTTTGTTATTTAAAAATTACCTTGTTCCTGGAAGAAAGTGTTCTCCTAAAAGTGTAATTTGGAAAGGTTCTGGCTAGGAAAGACTTGGTATTTAAGCGTCTCCATTTGTGACCCACCTCTCTTCAGGAATCTCCAGATGCATGATTATAGTTGGTATATATTATTTCGGCATAAGACTATAAATGAGAAAATGTTATGATGATTATGAATGAAGAATTTTATTATGATATAACATACAAAGATTTAATGGTGACTTAAACTTATGAGAAAATGATCCTTTGGACCCATCAGACTATAAGTGGTGAAAAGGTGAATCTTGCCCCTAGCCTATTGTCTCAAAAGGGTAGAGTTGGGATTTTAACTTATCAAAAGGGATAAGTATATGCTAGTGACGACTAGTAAGGTATGAACTCATAACCTAGATTACTCCCAAAAGGGTGGAGTATAGGGTGGCCCAGGAAAATGATGATGAAAGTAACTTTAAGTCACCTAAGGAACTAAGTAATGCATGATGTAAATATGATTTCTTCTTTGCATAGTATTTATGATATGATGATGAGAAATATGATGTTCTTCTATGCATAGTATTTATGATTTGATGATGAGAAATATGATGTTCTTTTATGCATAGTATTTATGATATGATGATGAAGAATATGATGTGTTGATAAAAGGAAAAGTTCATTATAAATATGACATGTTAAGTTACATTGCATTATAAGACGCATGATTAAAACTGATGAACCTCGATAAAGTATATTTTCGAAGATTAATAAATGAGTCTTATCATGCTCACATTTTCATAAAGAAACCAAGGTTCCTGGGACGATGATGATGACACAATGCATCATGTGGTGAGTACCCTACTGAGATTCTTTTATAAGTTTCTCACTCCCTCTATTTTTTTTTCTTTCCATCTCGTTTTCAAATAGAAGTCCTGGGGTCAACTTGGGGTAAATACAAAGTAAATGAACTTAAGAATACATAGGGCCAGTCTGGAATAGGCCACGACGTACAGGAGTTAGGTCCTGTTCGTAATGCCACTCCACTTGAGGCGAGTCAAGGAAAAGAATCACCGATGGCATTGAATGCAATATAACATATATGCACATAGGATGAGAATATTATAAAATTCTCAGTATGGTAATCCGTCATATACAATACAGAAATCAACACTAACTGAATTCACATAAGAATACTCATGCAAGAATTATAAGCACCACCACCAAAGTATGTACATTATGTGAAATCAAGATACAACCACAATGATGAATTATGCATTGCTATTTGGAACCATGGAATCCCATTTCGTGCATTTTCTCTTTTTATTAACATAAGGAAGGCTTACTATCACATCAAGAGGTGTCTATATTAGACAATTCCACAAAGGACAATAGATCCAGGACATGAGCTCATTCCTACTCGTGATATCAACTTCATTTTTTTCCATTTCTGAATCACACACTTATTCCTAGCCGATATGCCTACCGACTGAAAGTCCTGGGGAGCTCTTATTCTTGCCTTCCATCTCTCACCCATATAAGCCTTGTCTCTCTTTTTCCCGTATGTTAAAACATGCACAAGGGAAATTTATACATTCTCTTTTTGGCATATACTCGCATTATGTACTTTTCCTTTTCTTTTCTCAAATGCATGTATAAGCAATATGTAGGTATTCATTTTCAAGGAATTTCCCATTCTTTTCTCATGAAGCAATCATTAAGGTCCATGGCATGCATTCATCTACATCCTAGTTGAATCACAAGTCATTATATCACTAAATCAATACTTGGATTCTATTTTAGCATGTTGGCAGAATTTATGCTGAAAGTAGCAAGATTTATTTTCCCTACCATATGGCCGATTTAAGGGCCACAAAAATTCGCCATGACACTTCAATATGTCTAAGAAGCCCTGTAAAAATTTCAATATAAACGGAGCTTTCTAACTCCTTCAGTAAATTGTACAATTTCAATGGTCAAGGACCATCAATTCATTGATTAGACAAGGGTTCCCACAATTTTTAACCCTAGCAAATGATTGAATCAGGTCACAAAAAAATTTACAGTGACACTTCAATGTGTTATGACTTCGTGTAAACATTTCAAAGGTTTATTCCATCATTTGCTATGGTAATAAAATCAGGAAATTTTATTGCTTCAGTTTCAATATTTCAGGCAGCATCTATACAATTTCGGTTCCTGATTTTTTTAAAGCAGTTTTACCCAAAATTAGAACCCAAGAAAATTCAGGGGAATAGTTCAAGATGTTAACTTGGACATATAATTTTTTTAGCTCATGAAAATGACTACAACATATCCAGAAAAATTGTGATTATACACTGCCTGCAAGAAACTAAAAATCAGGCATAGACCAAAACCCCTTTTGACAAAACTGATTTTTAACATCATCCAAACACACCACCAAAATTAATACATCAATACAAACATAATATCAACCAATATAAAGAGAAATTTCAGACTTAGCTCACTTAAAACACATCAGAATAAATTGGACAAACAAAAGTAGAGAAAAACCCTATTTTGAGGGTTCTTGAGCTCTATGCTCCAAGGGATGCTCTACTTGATTTCTCTTCACCTTGAGGAATCCCAATCAAACACCAAACCTCCCCTAGGCAGTGAGGAAGTGAGGGATCAAAGTGAGAATTGGTGTAGGATTGAAATTTTAATCGGTTAGAATTGTGGGATTGAAGTGTAGATGAAGTTTTGTGAAGGAAGTTGGTAATTTTGACAACTCTAAACTAAGGTTTTTGGGTTTGCAAGTTTAGAACTCCTAAGGAATGAAAATGGTGGCTGAAACTCCTCTTGATGATGATGGCCGAACAAGGAGGATGGATTTAATGGAGTTAGGTGGTTTGAGTTTATCTTATATCAAGTGATATCATTATTGTAACATAAAGTCAAATTGCTTTATAAAAGAAACTAATATAAATGGCTAGGATTTAATCTTGCTTTAAGATTAAATCTTAGCCTTACACTTGGCTAAGAAAGATAAACATTATCCATTAGTAAGAATTAAACCGTCTTTCTGTTAAAAATCGCAACGAAATTTTACCGACAGGTAAACCGTACCCAATTAAATCAATATTACCCGAAAATAAATTCTAAGCATCAAATTTTCATTCCCACTTATTTCTAATCTTATTTCTCATGTTTTCCTAATTTCGGGAACCTCTGGGTCCCAAATCTAGGGTTTTGGCTATCCAAAGGCCTGGCCTGCAAAATACTATTTATATATATTTTTTGCTCAAACATATTGTCATTCTCATCATTACTTCGTATGTTAGAATCTTAATATTTGCATTAACAAATCCTCCATTAATTTCTAAAGAAAATTAGGTTATAAAATTAGGGTGTTACATATATCAAGACCAAAAACACACTCAATAGTCATGATCAAGATTTCCATTTTAAGATACAAGGGAAAGTCTTTGAGCTCTAGAGATTTAGATGATGAAAAGAACAATAAACATGCTATGCAAACCTCATTTTAGATCTTTATCATTAGTAGGTGATGACTTGAAATTTAAATATGATATGCAAGCATAAATATGAGGACGCAAGTTCATTTTTAAGTTTTCAAAGTTTAGGTGATAACTTGAAATATAAATATGAAATACAAGGCTTCAAATTTAAACATGGGAATGCAAATCCATTTCTTTAGTCTTCAAGATTTAAGGTGATGACTTGAAAATCAATATGATATGCAAGGCATTGAAACATAAACATGAGATGCAAGAGCTTGAAATATAAACATGATGCAAATCCATTTTTTTTATATCTTGCTAGAGCTCATTTCAAGACTTTAAAGAATCAAACTCTCAACTCCAATCAATCTTAACAAAATGGAAATGAGCCTTAAAGTCTCTTGACACCATGGTTCCAAGAACCTCATTTTTTTAGACTTACCATCAAGCTCAAAGAAAACCCAACAAAGACAACCAACAATAAACCATTTTCCATACTCTTGTGAAACTAAAAAAAAAAATCAAACCTTGAGCTTTAGAGGTCAAGCACATGATGGTTTCACAACCAACATCAAAAAGCCCTAATCATCAAGCTATGGCCTTGGACATCAAAGAAAGGAAATATTTCAAAAGAACTAACAACATTTCATCTTTACCATTCTTTAAAACCAAACAAAATAAACCAAAACTTGGGTTCTAGAGGTCAAGCACATGATGGTATCAAACCATTGTCAAGATCTCTCATCATCAAGCCATGGTTTTCAATCATCCATCAATATCCAAAACTGAAAAAGAAAGAAAGAAAAAGGAAGATTTAAATTGAAAAGGGAGAGAAAAAGAACAATAACTCAATCATTCAATCCATTATCACAATCCGAAAATGGAGAAAAGAAATAAGAGGAAGAACTCAAAATAAAATCCCTACCAAGTTATTTCTTTAGTTGAAAATAAGGAAGCTTGATCTTGTGTCTTGGAAAGGTTATGTGTTTGAGAGTTAATCTAAGGTGGAGGTGTGGTGGCTTATGGTTGAGAAAAGGTTGAGAATGGAAGTGGAAGAGGAAGAAGAGAAAGCTTTGAGTTGAGAGAAGATGAGAGGATTTTTGGCCAACTTCTTGAACAAGATTACAACAAAAAAGTAAATGGTGAAAGTGAGAGTGTTTTGTGAGTATTAGTGTGTAAAAGAATTAAAATATGAGGGTGCATTTGGGGGGAGGTGGCCGTAGCCTTCTTGGCCCTTGGAGGGAAGATTTTCATCTTTCATTTGTGTTAGGACATAGATTTAGAGATAGATTTGATTGAGGAATAGGTTAGGAATTGGTAATTGGGTGTTTGGGTTGGTAACCAAGTGTTTAAGGCTTTTCAAGACATGATTAGGAGTGGTCTTGTATGCTTAGTTTGAATTAAACTTAATTAGTTTGAAATTCAAACTCCAATATGTTCCTTGATTTAGGGAATTGAGAAAATACTATTTGGCTTGATATGACATAATGTCTTTAGTTTAAGAAGGGAATTTGATCTTTCTTAAGCAATCTTAGGCCTCAATTAACCTCAAACAATTATTTAGACTCAAAATTATTAATTAAAATTAATTTATTTTTAATTAGAGCCTAATATTGCATGTATTACATTAATCGTTTAGTTGGACTCATTTAGCACCAATCAAGGACAAAAATGTAAATTTACACAAGGACTTCCCAGACCACCCGATGTTCAGGACATCATGCAACACTTATCGTTAACATTTTCGAACTCCTAGGTGATACCGAGTTCATTGTTACTTAATCTCGCGTTAAATTACCTTAGGAGTACTTCGGTAATTTCACATACGATGAAAAATCAGGAAATTGAGATTTTCATCTCTAACACATCCATAACACATTCAATCCCCTTCAAACATTAGAATAACCCCTTGAGGATAGCCTGATTTGCTTCCTCGATTTCCAAGTAGAAATAACAGGGCATTTTGGTCATTTTATTTTGCACAGGGAAAATCGGGCATTACATCCTCCCCTCCCTTTCCCTCCAAAATATAAACTCACAAACATATCATAAATCTCTAAAAATAGGCTATAGATAAACATAAAGTAATGTGATACATGAATATTTATAATTGCTATAAGAGTAGAAACTTCCTACTCTAAGCAATATAGGACTTGAATTATTTATAATAGTTTCAATAGTAAAAAGCTTATAATTAATTTAAAGAATGTGACATTTAATGAGTACTCTATATTTCAACTCTCTATTTATATCTTTAATATTTTTATCTATTTTATAATATATATTTCATCTAATGTCACTATATTTATATATAGTTTATTATACATTGATTAAACCAGTAAACCAATGTTATGTGTAACATCCCTACTGCTTTATGGATTAACGACTATCCCCATAAACTAACATGGGTCTTTTCAGTGTGCTTTGTCCTCACATGCTTCCTTAGAAAACTTCCTAGGAGGTCACCCATCCCAAATTACCCCAAGTCAAGCATGCTTAACTATGGAGTTCTTTTGATGGGCTACCGAAGAAAGATGCATCTTTGTGGCATAGGAGTACTCGTCAATTCATATGAGCCCTCCTTAACTGGATAGTCCCATACCTGACAGACTCAGGATCCTCTCATTTGGGTGTGTAATTGGTTCATTCATGTACCTCTCCGCTTGGAGGCAGGAGCCGTTCCTTGTCCATGACTTCTCACATCGGCGATCACTTTTTGCCTCGTCCCAGGTGTTACATGCCCACCAAGCTTCCACTTAGTTCGTCCCGAACCACATCGTACTTGGAGAGGTGCATGCTTTGATACCATTTGAGACATCCCGCCTTTATGGATTGACGACTCCCACAAACCAACACGGTTTTTCACGCGCTTTGTCCTCACTCACACACTTCCTGGAAAACTTCCTAGGAGGTCACCCATCCAAAATTACCCCAAGTCAAACATGCTTAACTTGAGTTCTTCGTGATGGGCTACCGAAGAAGATGCAGTCCTCACTTACACGCTTCCTGGGAAGTTTTCCTAGGAGGTCACCCATCAAAATTACCCAAGTCAAGCACGCTTACTATGAGTTCTTCGTGATGGGTTACCGAAAGAAAAAATGATCTTTCTTTTTAGTAGCCCATCACGAAAAACTTCAGTTAAGCATGCTTAACTTGGGGTAATTTTGGAATAGTTGACCTCCTGGGAAAAGCGTATGAGTAAGGACAAAGCGTGCTGAAAAGACCTGTTTGTTTGTATGGACAGTTGTCAATCCATAAAGCAGGAGGGATATTACACTATGTCCAATCAATATCCAATATGATTTTTAGAACCTTGTATGTAACTAAAACTTATATAGTCCACATCAAATTATCAACAATACAAAGAACTAAAACTCATGGAGTAAAAGGACTAAAACTACATAGTCCATATTTTCAAAACAAAAGGACTAAAACTTAGCTATCACAAAAAAAATCCAAAGCATAAAGTAAATAGGCGATTGGATATGAATCAAAGATCTTCCACCACATATATTATCTTGTCACAATAATAAATAATGCACCAAAGGTAACTTCAATCATTCTTTTTTTTGGTATTAAAGATGCCAGCCAGGAAGGGGAAGCACCCCAAATACCAATGGGTAAGGTGCGAGTGCCCGAATTGGGTGTCAAACCAGCGAGGTGATGGGCACTTACTATGTCTTAGCCTAGCTATAACACCCTAACTTTTAACCTAATACACTCGAGTCACATTCAAATTAATTATTAGTTGTTATGCCTTCGTCTCAGAACTTAACTTATTCTTCTTTAAAATATGAGTAATAAAAATATGACTAAATTTTTTTTTTAACTTTAAAACTAAAATGCGAGCCGCGAATGTACATAGATACCGATCAATACACGCATAATAATAACAATCATATAAACCTTATCATAATATATGTGTAAATCATAGCATAGCAGATGCACAAACCAGATTAGCATGTCATAACCATAGCGTAATAGGGACGTCCTATAAACATGAAGGACATCCTAAGATACTAAACTTAACAATAAAGGTTGAACATATAATAGTCCGATGCCAAACATATCTATAACAAAACTAAACGTCCGCGGTACATATCAAAAGACTAGGCTACGAACGGGTATAAGGGGCATGACAACCCTTCAGCTAATGCCGAAAGGAAAGCTATCTCTGTGCTTCTGTGATCCTCCTATCTAGTAGCACGACTCCTATATTTGCGCCTCAAAGAAGATCCGAACAACACCATCATCCATGTCTGGAGACGATACAGGAGAAAGAAAATGGATGAGAAACTTATTCAAGATTCTAGGAGGCTCCCTGAACTTTAACACAAGTGTTATCCATCGTCCAACCACTTCGGTTTTCATTATGAAGGAAGCGTACATGCATAAGGTTCAATTTTAAACTTCTCAAAATCTCTTTATCCAAAGTAGTTATCTTTTAGCATGGGTCTTAATGTCATGAATGCAATAGATATCTCATGTATGCATGGTAACACCTCAAGAGCATAAGTAACACATGTAAATAGCACATATCACATTATTAAATGCACAAATAGAACAATAATGTAACGTATGTATATACATCTTTACTGTACTTTCTTAGGTGACTTGACACTCAAATTTCATGATTTAGTGACAAGTGAGTGAATGCATAATAGTACAAACATGATGAGTCATATGACATTTAACATGCATGGGAGAGCAAGGGAACCCATGGTACTTTACTTTATCATGATTGAACTCTCAAGTTTTTTTCTTAATAACCACCTTCTTACATAACCACATAAACTAACCATCTCACCTTCCTCGGCGATTTTACAATAACCACTAAAACTTCACCTCACCAATCGCTTAAGATGAGCTCAACCAAACTAGCCGTCGCTAGATTTAATATGGGATAATAGAGGGGGAAACACATCACTTCCTTGCTTTAATTTATCTTTCTTATCATGAGTATGCAACTTCTTTGGGTCATTCTAACCATTAATTCCTAAGTCTAGAAGATCATCTTTACTGGATCATCTCTCATAACCATTAATTCCTAGAGTCTAGAGGATCATTTCCATATGTCTTATGTCACCTGTAATCTTAATACATTATTTGCAGGTGCATATGCGAGCATGTAATCATAACTTATTATCTAACATATTATGTTTATAATTCTTATAGATCATACGTCTTAATCATTCATTTATAACCACATCATGCCATAAAATCATCATGTTATAGATCACACAAGCATGCATCACATTCTTTGCATATATCCATAGGCATGTCATCAATCACTATCTTATAGCAGGAAACATGCTCCTACCCAGGATGCCGAAAATCAAGGACCAGACTCTTAGTTAATGCATATGCTATGCTTAAAATTTATATATATATATATATATATACACACAACATACTAGGGATCATCATTCACACAATTCAAAACTTAAGCATGTATGGTCATTAATCCACATAATCTCGCTTGGAACACACTTATTTGTACATTTGGGGTCCTGTACGATTACCAAAATCAAAAACTTTTTCCAAGCACAAAAAGCATCCTGGTAATCGATTACATAGGCTGGTAATTGATTACCAGAACCAAAAACTTGTGAAGAAACATCCTGGTAATCTATTACATGAGCTGGTAATTGATTACCAAATTCCCGAAAAAAAAACCAAAGTTTTAACACATTTTATGTAACACCCCTAATTACTACATTTTACTCGAGTATTGACATAGTAATTAGTAGAGTATTACTTACGTTTCTAATCTATACTAGTCGAGATATAGGAATAAGGAAATTTTGACACATATATTTCCACAACCATATTCACATATATGAACATCATGTCTGGTTGCAATATGTACATCATAAAAGAAAAGCCAATGAAACAACCCCTAACTAGTCAAACACTCTTGTCAATAAGGCTAGTCCCCCTACCTGATACCTAACCTTGAATATTCAGCCGACAAAAAGTCATATAGGTACAATCTAGCAAAGAAAACTAATAATATCAGGCATGCTGGTAAAGCCCTAACACTATACTACCTATGTACATGCCAACAGTCCTCCAAGATCTCGCCTCCTCCTACAGGAAGCCGTTGGCCATTGGCGCGATGACCTTGCCTCCACCTGGCGCTGCAATGGGGTCCGAGTCTGAAGAGGAGGATGAAGAAACGGGTGCATCTCTGGTGGGTATGCTTGTGGAGCAAGTGGAACCTCAAATATGTCAGGGTGTGCCACATGGAGAGGCATTCTGTCGTAGGGGAAAGGTTAAATCTGCCAAAAATCAACATACTAAAGGAACGGTCGAAAACATATATACGCGAACTGAGAGTAACCTACGGCATACAAAGAGTCAAGTGCTCAAGTTTGTCTGCCACACCCATTGTGGCGAGTCAAGGAAGAATACCAGTGATGGCATCTCCTGAATTGAGTAATAGAATACATACAGTTGCAAGGGTAAGAATACTATAAAATTCTTAGTAGGGAATTCCCAATATACAGAATACAGGTAAGGAATTTATGCATATAAATCATTCATATAAAGATCGTAAGCATCAATGCTAAAATATATAGATTATGGGAACTTAGAATGGCACCATTACAATCAACCATGTACTATTATTTGCATCCATAGGTTCAATTCCATGTATTTTCCTCAATTTGTCAACATAAGGAAGGCCTAATTCCACATAGAGCCATCTGGAATTAATAATTCCACAAAGAACAATAGGTTGGACATGAGCTCATTCCTATTCGTGATTATTTGACTTCATTTTTTTCCATTTCAGTCACACACAGTTTATTCCTAGCCGATACATCTACCGACTTATAAACTTTCTAGGGAAGTCCTTACTTTTGCCTTCCCTCTCTATTCCATTTAGGCCTTGTTTGTTTCCCCATATGTTCAAACATGCAACAGGAGAATTTATGCATACTATTGCTTGCTTTTCTCACATAGCTTGCATCATGTACTTCTTTTTCCTTTCTCAAAACATGCTTACCTTACAAATAGGTATTCAATTATAGTAGAGGTTCCTTTATGTCTCATGAATAAGTAATTGGAATAATCAGCATGGATTCATATGCCATAGACTTGGAATAGGTATCATACTATCATAAATTTTCAACCACTCTCACATTCTAGCACCTTGGTAGAATTACTTAGGTACAACTTTTAATTTCTATAACAAACCTATTTCAAGAGAAACAAAAGTTCTGAATGACACTTAAATGTGTCTAGAATAACCTATAAAAATTTCAGGGAAAACAAGCTCTATAGCTACTTCAGGAAATGTACAAATTTAGTGGTCAGGGCCACTAATCAAGTTAAGTTGAGTTCCCAAAACCCTAGTAATTGATGGAATCAAGGCACAAGAAAATTTACAGTGATACTTCAATATGTTGCTGACTTCGTGTAAAAATTTCATGGGCTAATTCAATCAATTTCTATGATAATAAATTCGGACAAATTTATTGCTTCAGTTTCAACAACCAGGCATCAAGTCACATTTCGGTGCTTGATTTTTTTGAGGCAGTAAACTTTAAAATCACCATCCAATAAAATTCATGTAGTTAGTTTAAGATGTTAAATACAACATATAATTTTTATAGGTCATGAAATTACCCACAACTATATCAGAAAATACGTGCATAATAACTTAGGACAATTAGGAATCCATGTTAGTCCCAATTTCCTTTGAGAAAAACCCTTTTCTAACCCCATCCAAACACACGACCAAAATTCACACATCAATATCAACATATTATCCATCAATACAACCAGAAATTTTGGACCTAGGTCATGCCAAAACATATCAGAAAAATTTGACAAGAAAAGGAAGCAAAAACCCTACTTTGAGTAACCTATTAGCTCCTTGGCTTCAAGATTAACCAAGCTTGCTTCCTTCTCCTCCAGGCTCCCAATCCAACTTCAAACCCCTCTGATATCAGTGAGGTATGAGGTACAAGACAAGGTTTTGATAAGGAATGGAAATTTTGTTCTATTAGCTTGGTAGAGAATTAGGTATAAAACAAGTTTAATGAAAGAACTTTGAGGTTTCAACAACTCTAGGCTAGTGTTTTTGGGCTTGGAACTCAAGAACAAGCTCTTGAGGACAACAATGGTGGCTGATCTCTTCTCTCCTTTGGCTGGCCGAATTTTGATGTGTTTTTGGGGAAGAAAATGTGACTAGGCTTCTTATAATTAATGCATGGTGTAACGCCCCGATTTCTGCTATTAGAGTACAAATGACCGAAATGCCCAGGTCATTTTACCGAAATTAAAGGACAGTTGCCCGGCAACCCTAATGGGTCAACTCAATGTTTGAAGGGGATTATGCTGTTATGAATGATATCCGAGGAGAGAACCTCGTTTTCTAAACTTTCGGCTCAAAATGACCAAAATACCCCCTGTGTCTACAGGGGAGGTGCCGTTTGAGCCCAGAACTTTTCCAGGAAGTTTAGAATGATGTTTATGAGCAATGTTTGATGTTTAGTTGGGCCGGAAGGTCCGGGCAGTTTTAGTGCAAAATTACCATTTTGCCCCTAAAACAGTGTACAGTAAGCCTAATGACGCAATTAAGCAAACCTAAGCAATATTAGGCTCTAATCGAAGATTAATTTATTTCGATAATTAATCTAGAGTCAAAATAATTTATTAAGGTTAATTAGAACCTAAGATTGCTTAGATAAACTCTAATTGTATTCTTTAATTCAAGATTCCTAGTCATGGAATCTTGAATAGTATTTTCTCTCTCAATTCCTTAAATTAAGGAATTGAGCCATACCTCATTTGACCAAAAGAATTATTTTAAATTACTAATCTAATAAGATTACCCTCCTAATCAAGTCTTGAACCACCTCAATTAACCATTTTCTCACCTAAACACTTGCTTACAAACTCCTAATCAAAAGCCTAATCATAGAAACACTTAAACACATCCTTAAACCACAATTACATGAACAAAAATCCCTTCCCCTTGGCTGATGTGTTGGCCGAAAATCCCCCTAAAAATGGTGCCACATGTTGATTTTTGATGCACTCAAAGCCCATGCCTTAGGCCATGCTTTGCCCATACCTTGCCCATGCTTCCAACCATGCTTGCCATGCCTAAGCCCATGCTTTTGTAAGAGATATTTTCCTCCTCCATTGACCTTGAAAAGCCATCAGCCATTCCCTCCCCAAATCAGCCAACATGTCTCATTTTTCTATAAATACCAAGCTTTGATGAACCTTGTCACATTTTGGTTCACTTGGTAAGTTCACACTTCTTGCAAATCCTCTCATTTCCTCTCAAACTTCCTCACTTTGGCTGATTTCTCCCTTCAAGTTTCAAGAGGATTTTCCTTCTCCATTTCATCAAAAACTCAAGCTTTCCTTCCTCTCTTCAAGACTTCTTAAGGTAGGGGTTAAGTTTTGATGATTTTTGTTTGTGTTCTTCAAGAAAGTTCTAGTTTTTCTCTTGGTTTCAAACTCCTTTCCCTTCCTCTTTCTTTTTCGGCCAAGAGGCCTTTTTACAAAAAGAATGTGAGCTTGATGATGAGGTTTCAAGATAATGACTTGTTGTTGTCATGTGAGAAACCTCTAAAGCTTGAAACAACTTGGTCTTGGACCATACATGCTTGGATTTCCTTTCTTTTCTTGGCTTAAGTTTCAGTTTTCCTTCCTTTTCCCTTAAGGATTTCAGTTTTTCTTCTTTGGATTTGAACAAAGTTTGTAAAATATGTCTAGTAGATCACAAAAGTTTTGTTAAGAAAGTTAATCTCATGATTTCAAAGAGCTCTAAGCTTACCCTTGCCAACCTTAAAGTTGGTCGGCCGTTCTAAGAATTTTACTCTAGATTGAAGCCCATGAGCAATAAAATAAAGAATATGACTTAGTTCTTGTAGTTTTGTTTAGACAAAGTGATGAACTTTGGGTCCATTTCCTTAAGCTTGATGATGAAGTTCAAACCTTAAGATTTCTCTTGAAGTCTAGGTGCTAAGAACTCTAAAGCTTGCCTTATGATACATAATGGGTTGAGGTTTATGTTCCTCTAAAAGTCTTGCAAGAGCTCTAGCTAAGATAAAAACAAGTTGCATTCATGTTTAAATTTATGTCTTGCATCTCATGTTTATTTTGATGCTATCACTAATTTCACAAGAGTAAATGAATGAACTTGCATTACCATATTTAAATTTCCAAGCTTGCATTTCATGTTTATATTTCAAGTCATCACTTAATCCTTAAAGATAATAATGAAGTTGCATCTCATATTTATTTTATGCTCTCACTTTACTTTCTAATGAAGAGTAAAATAAAGTGCATGGCATGTTTAAGATTATGTCATCACCTAAATACTCTAGAGCTCAAAGACTTGCCCTAAGTATCCTAAAAAGGAAACTCCATTCAAAAAGAAATGGATGAGTTTTGGTATGATCCAATAATGGTTTGATTTTGTAAAATACATGAATAATTTCAAGAAAATGTTGGAAAACTGTTTTATGAGGTCTCAAGATGTTTAAAATAGTTTGGAATGTGTCAAAATCATGTTTTCTCAAATTCTAGGTTCTGGTAATCGATTACCACCCATGTAATCGATTACCAGAAGGTTTTGAAGGACTTTTGGTTTGGTAATCGATTACCAGAGGCAGTGTAATCGATTACTACGGCTTTTTCATGCCCAGAACCTGTTCTAAAAACCTGTAATCGATTACTTATAGTGTAATCGATTACCCTATGTTCTTTATTTTTCCAGAAATTTAACCCAAGTAATCGATTACCATTATATGTAATCGATTACCGTTGTTTTGAAACCCAGAATGAATTGAGCTCCTGGTAATCGATTACTAGGAACATGTAATCGATTACCAGAACACCTTTTGTTTCCAGAACATCCCAAGAGAAAACTAGTAACTTATATGCATTTCAACCCAAGAGATTATGTGATTTTATGGGTTCATGATTTCGGTTCTATGTTTGGCTATTGTATAAATGCTGTTCTAAGGTGTTAAATGTGTAAAATTATGTTGAGTGAAGCAAGGATCGATTTAGAGAAGCTAGAAAAGAATAAGTAACTTAAAAGGGATTTGAGATGAGAATTCTAGAACACCTTAATGCAAGAAGTGCAAATCTGTTCTAGCATGATTAATTCAAGGATAAATGATTCATAATTAGTAAGACATATACAAGATCCCTTCATAAACAATTAGGTGTTAATTTCTAAGTTTAAGATGATGATAAGAGATCTAAAGTGGTTTATAACTTAGAGAACATGCCTAGGAATCCCTCATAATTGATCTAAGAATTAATTATGGAGCCTTAGGCGAAGATGGATCTTAAAAGGGTCACGAATGGAGATTCTAGAGCCCTTAAGCAAATGATATATTTCTTTTATGTTAAGTGCTGATTGGAATTTTGGTGAGTTCAAATCTTAGAGAAAAGTTTAAGTGCCAACCCCTTGAGGGTAATAATGATGCAAATACAAGTTTAAAGCCCGTAAGGGTCAAAGCATAAGACACTATGAGATAGGTGGCCGAGAGAGTATAATTATGATGATGAACCTCGTGCACACTTATGATGATGTGATTATGTTAGTTCCTTGAGCATGAAACTTTATGTGCCAAATTTGATATGGTGATATGATGAAATGTTGTGTTTGAGATGCATAATGTTTCAAAGATATGAATGAAATTGAGAAATATGCTCATGTGAACTAGAAAGTTTTGCAATGAGAAAGTTCCATGAAAATGATGCATGTGATTGAAATTATGTGGCATGACTCAAATTTGAGGAAATTCGGAGAGTAGCTATGCCGCGAATTTCCGTCAAATTTGAGGGACAAAAAGAAAGTTTTTGAGAAATATGAAGTTTAAAGTTATATGCCTAGACGCATTTCTCCTCTCTGAGGAGAAAGTAAACCCGTGGGGTATGGACGTCGAGCCATACCGAAGCGGACAAAGTCACTGGTCTTAACCAGTTGATGCGTTTCGAAGAATGAAAGTATATGATGTTTAAGGTGACACACCGAGACGTACTTCTCCCTCCTGAGGAGAAGGTAAAACCGTGAGGGCATAGACATTAGCCTGAAAGCGGACAAAGTCATTGGTCTTAACCAGTCGATGCGTTTCGAAGAAGGAAAAAGTCCCATGATGGGTGATCCTTAGGCCCCCTACCCACTCTGGGAGTCAGGATTATGATGATTATGATTATGTTTATGATTCGCTTATCAAGAGGATAAGTAAGAACTAGTGACGACTAGTTAAGGTATGAGCTCATAGCCTAGTTTAAAGGGTGCGGTTACTATATTATTGGTGTCACAAGTATGAGAAAAGGAAAGATGTTCAAGAGAAAAGTTACATGCCACTTATATGTTGATTTTGTTTGATTTACCTAAAGTACTGTCATGCATCCATGAATTATTATGTTGCATACATGCATTAAGAATCATTATAAAAGACATGGACCTTGGATAATACCTTTGTGAAAACCTCATAATGAACTTATGCATGCTTAACCTTTTCATAATAAACCCAAGGTTCCTGGGACGTAAACGATGACACTAGGATAGAGGATTTCCCTACGAGATTCTTTAGCAAGAATTCTCACCCCTCTCTCTTTTCTTTCCGTTACGTCTTCAGATATCGATGGCGTCGTTCGTGATTTTTGTTGACTCACCCGTGTGGGAGCTACACTATGATCCGGACCATCAGCCTTATCACTTTGAGGGTCGTTGTGCTATACGTATTTTTGCATATGTGGACGCCCTTTTGCCTTTCCAGTCTTCAGATCACCTCGACCTCCCCTTTTGGCGACAATATGACCTTTGAGAGGACGACCCCGTGACGAGCGGACGTCGCCCCGTTCGGCATCTTCAGCGGTGCAAGGCTACCCCAAGTACGTGCCTCGCCCGAGACGTTCGGAGACCGACCCATCAGAGGATCCCCCTTCTCATTTTTCTCTGAGGGTTCGCCCCCGCCGTACCCATGGATATGTACCATCGAGGGATGGGTAGGAGCGTCATCCATGGCTCGAGGGGAGAGTTGGGTATTTATCTTTTGGGGTTGTTTCATGTATTTGTTATCATGTTTCTTATTTTATGTTATTGTACTGCAAGCTCTGCCCACTAGTTTGGGTAAGACTTTATGCTTCTGTTATATTTCTGTTATGATGTACTAAACTATATTATCTAATGTGATGAGGAATGATGTTTATGATGGATGTGTTCTTTAATGTTTATGTTCTGTATGTTTTATTTATTCTTCCGCTTCACGTTATTTATGTTACGCGCAAAGGCTCACACTTTGTTTTATATAAATCATTTAAAAAAAAAAATTACCCGTATTTTCCGCTAAGTATTTTATAAATGAATTTAAAGAGAAGTAATAACTAATAATTAGTCTTGATACGTCCTAGGCATATTGGGGTTAAATATTAGGATGTTACACATGGTGGATATTTAGTAAAGTAATCATTATTTATGTAATAAAGTAAAATGGATGGCTAAGATTTAATCTTGGATACCAAGATTAAATCTTGGCCTTCCACATGTCCTAATTAGATAGATATCACCCATTTGTGGTGATAGAAATATCCTTCGATGTTAAAAATCACACATCGAAATCTCACCGAACGAGTAAACACCTTACCCGATAAACCTATGTTTCTAAAATTAATTCTAAGCATAAAATTGTCATTCCCATACATTTCTAACTTTATTCTCATATTTTCCTAACTTCAGCACTTTCCTGTTTCTACTGGATTTCAGCGTCCAGGCCTTGGGCTCGCAAATACTATTCACTTTTTCTTTTTCTTTTTTTTGTGCTTACTTATAAGTCGTTCTCATCATCATTGCGTCTCGAAACTTTGATATTCCCATTAACCATTCCTCAATCAATTTCTAAAGAAAAGAACTAGGATATTACATTTTAAGCTACTCTTTCATTCCAAGACCATTTTGAAGCATCATTCTAACATTCCTCTAAAATAAAACAAAATCCATTCCAAGATCAACACTATATCATGGCCAAGAAATATATTCAAAGGAAATAGCCATGATCAAAATTTCCATTTAAGTTACAAGGGCAAGTCTTTGAGCTCTAGGGATTTAAGTGATGTCAAGAATCATAAACATGCTATGCAATCTCATTTTTAGTCTTGGTTATTATAAGGTGATGGCTTGGAAACATAAATATAATGTGCAAGACTTGAAATATAAATATGGGAATGAAAGTTTATTTTTTAGTCTTTAAAGTTTAGATGATAACTTGAAATATAAACATGAAATGCAAGACTTGAAATTTAAACATGGAAATGCAAGTCCATTTCTTTAGTCTTCAAGATTTAAGGTGATGACTTGAAAATAAACATGATATGCAAGGCATTGAAACTTAAACATGAAATGCAAGAGCTTGAAATATAAACATGATGCGAGTCCATTTTTATATCTTACTAGAGCTCATTACAAGATTTTAAAGAATCAAACTCTCAACCCCAATCAATCTTAACAAAATGGAAAAGAGCTTTAGAGTTTTTTAACACCATGGTTTGAAGAACCTTATTTCTTGGACTCACCATCAAGCTCAAAGAAAACAACCAACAACAATCCATTTTTTTCATACTCCTTTGAAGTCAAAAGAAAGATCAGGCCTTGAGCTTTAGAGGTCAAATACATGAAGGTTTAACAACCAATATCAAAACCATCATCATCAAGCTATGGCCTTGAACATAAAAGAAAGAAATATTTCAAAACCGAAAAGAACCAAATCTTGGGCTTTAGAGGTCAAGCACATGGTGATATCAAAACTACCATTAAAATCTCTCATCATCAAGCCATGGCTTTTAACCATCCAACAACAACAAAACCACAAAGAGCAAAGGAAGGAAAGGAAAGCTTAAAAGCGAAATGGAAAGAAAGAAAAGAGCAAAAACTCAACCATTCATCCATCATCCAATTAAAAAATGAGAGGAAAATAAAAGAGGAAAACTTTTCCATTTATTCCAACTTAGAAACCGAAAAGCAAAGAAAGGAGAGAACTCAAAAATAAAAATCCTTACCGAGTGTGCTTTCTCTTGCAAGAGAAAACTTGGTCTTTGCAAGGAAGTGAAAAGAACAAATCTTCCCTTGGAATGGAGATGTGTTTTTGGCCAAGAGAGAACAAAGTGAGAAGAGGGTTTTTCTTGTGATTTTGTGTTTTGGAATGGAAAAGATATGTGTTTGAGAGTTGATTTAAGATGGAGGTGTGGTGGTTTGAGGTGGAGAGGAGGTTGATGATGGAGGTGCAAGAGGAAGGAGAGAAAACTTTGAGTTGAGAGAAAAAGAGATAACACTTTTTGACACAAAGCTCTTGCAAAAAAAATGAGTGGTAAAAATGAGAGTTTTTGTGAGTGTGTAAGTTTAAAAATGAAATATGAGAGGGAAATAGGGGAGGGAAAGCCATCAACCCCCAAGGGATTTTGGGGGAAAAATTTCATGTCTCATGTATGTTAGGACTTGGATTAGTGATAGATTTAATTAGGGAAAAAGTTAGGAATTGGTAATTTTGTGTTAGAAGTTGTAATGTGATGATTAAGCCTTCTCAAGACAAGATTTAAGGAGTTGTCTTGCAACTTAGTTTGAATAACCTTAATTAGTTTGAAATTTAAATTTCCAACACATTCCTTAATTTAGGGAATTGGAGAGAAAAAATGCTATTTGCTATGACATGACATAATGTCTTTGATCTAAGAAGTGAATTTAAACTTTCTTAATCAAACTTAGGCATTAATTAACCTCACATAAATAATTTGACTCAAAATTATTTTATCTTTAATTAGAGTCTAATATTGCCTATATTTCCTTAATCGCTTAATTAAGCTCATTTAGCACCAATCAGTGGCAAAAACGTATATTTGCATAAGGACTCCTTGAGACCACCCATACTTTCCAGATATCATGCAACACTTATAGTTAACGTTTGGAACTCCCAGGTGATGACCGGGTTCCGTCGTCACTTAATCCCACGTTAAATTACCTCAGGGGTACTTTGATAATTTCGTGTACGGAAAAACCAAGAAATTGAGATTTTCATTCTCTAAGACATCCATAACACACTTAATCCCCTTCAAACATTAGACTAATACCTTGAGGATAGCCTAGACCGGCCGTTCTTGGTTCAGGAGAATAACCTTAGGGGCATTTTGATCGTTTGCACACGAGAAAATCAGGCGTTTCAACAACAATCACACCACCCCACCAAACTAGGCCAACCTAAGGCCACTTAGAGTATCATTGACGTTGCTTTTAAGCGATAGAGGATCTCCCTATAGGGTTGCTCACCAACTGAAGATTTTAATAGTTGGAAATAATCGAACCAATGAGCATAGAAAGTCACGAATAGTGGATTATTGTCAACCAAAAAAAAAAAAATCAATAGTGTATTATTGATTGAATGTATTATGTAAAATTAAGTAAAAAAGTGAATAGGTCATTCATACATAAGGCAATCATATCTTGATCTTCAATCACTCACTATTCAAACCCACAATAAAATTTTTAAAGATAAAATTACACTAACCTCCCTTGAGGTTTAATGTAATTACACTTAACACCATTCTATTTTGCAAGACTATCACTAAAATTTACTAAAATTATGTTGACCATCTTTGCAGATACTGATTCATTAATACAAATGACAAAAAAAGATAATATGAGATATATACATAATTATTAATGATGAAATTATAATATTTTGACAATTTTTAACATATATTTATTATTTGTCCTCCTTTAGTTTGAATTTCAGTCTATAAGAAGCAATAGTCGTATTAATTGCAAACAATGGCTAATGTATCCAAAAAAAAATTAAAAACACTTGAAAACCTTAGCCAACAATTCTATTTAAATATTTATGTGGTAATAGTAATTGATATCATTGTGTTACTGTACGGTAGAATTAACAAAATTAAATAGAAGCTTTCTTCAATACACTTAAAACTTAAACGTGCATGAATCTTTTAGTAATTTGAGGCTAAAAATTAGCCACTTATTCCACTAATATAATTTATTAAGATATATAAAATCAATAATTAAATCACAACCGTTAAAAATAAAAGAGTACCAACACCCTATGAGTATCGAAGAAAAATCCAACTAATAAACATATTTTTTATCCAACCCATAAAAAAATTAAAAATAACTTTAGTTTTTAATATTCGTATGCTAATAGGCAAAAACTATCTCATACCATCAACAAATAAGATTCATAACCATTTTATTCTTGCATGTTCTGACATTTAAATTAAATTATTATACACTGCGAGTTTGTATAAGAACTTTTTTTTGGTACTACAATAGATAACTTATTTTTTGTACATCAATAGATATTTAGTTTCAACGGATTAAAACCATAAATTAAATTAGTAAAATACACCCTAATTTAAATTAATAACTTAATTAAGTGACATACTAATAATTTAGCTTGGTGATAACTTTGTTTTTAAAAAATAATATTGCAAGTGTTTAATTAATTCACCCCTTTATTAAATTTAATTTCTTTGCCATCCTAATATTTTATTTGATCACATCAAATAAATTATTGTTTTTACTAGCCTTTTGATTTAAAACAATTTAATAACATAAGCAAAAAATCTAAAATACATAGTAATGGAAATTAATAATATTATTCAATCACATGGTCGAAAAGTTGGTTAATAATTTTTTTTGACGTACTTTTTTTTCCAGAATTTCCTAAAAACAAAGGTACATTTGGATTTCGTAAAAAAATGAAATAAATTTATTTGTTAAAATGTAAATAAAATATTTGATATAAATGCATAACCTCATCAAATCAATGCTAAATGTTTAGAAATGTTTAACCTTTTATAAGTTTAACAGATCAATGATGAATCAGAAAAATCAAGGCCGATCCTTGTATTGAATGTAAACAAAAGAAGGTTCCAAATACATAATTTTAAATTATGCATGTTCTTACTATGCTGGCTCCCAATCAGTATCAAAGTGACTAGAAAAAAGAATTTGACTTTATATACAACATACATCAAGTTCATCAGGTCTTTATCATATCCTTTCTTAAAAATATATAAGATCATCACTTGTATGTGTTAGCTCCAAAATCCTTCAAAAAACATCATGCTTAATGTTTTGAGTGATAACAAAATCAATATCGTGAAAATATTTGAAGAAGAAGTTATCTTTTTCCTGAGTTTCTTGAAGCACTAAACAAGACTATTCATATTAGCATACATGTTCCTAAAACGAGATTATTTTTACAATGACATATGCAAACATCATTAATTTCATTTAAAGAGATTTAGAAGTCAAAGAAAGTCAAAAATAAATCTTGAAATGAACGTGTCTATGCTCAACGCATGAAAGGAAATTTTCAAGAATAAGAAACCAAGGTTCAGATCTTCATAAAGCATGCCACAACTAAGAAAGAAAGTTCAAGTGAAGATTTTGTTACCCTTGAATACCATGGACAAGTGTTTCCTATGGTGACCTCAGAATATCGAAACTGTATAACCCTTGGTGCCTTGCCAATCGGACATACGAACATGAGACATAGCCCCAAACCTTACCATCTACCCAATAGAACCAAAAGTCCCGAGGAGACTTCAAGGACGAGAGATCCCCGAATAGCGACCTCTGAGTTCGTTATGACTCCTAGTCGAGTAGTATGCGAGTTCAAGGTAAGTGGAGGATAATAACGGAACTTGGTAACCCTTTAGAAGAATCTTTATGACGATTTATATGCCCTCCGTACTATAGTCCTATAGTTAGCCCTAAAAATGCCATCTTTGGATACGTTTGTGGAGTATAAAAGGAAAATGAAAGGATAACATGGGTAAGCCTAAAAATACTACACATTTCCTCATTTTCCCCATCATTATTGACTTAGGTATCTGTAACGCCCAATTTTTACTGTAATTTTTACTGTCATTAGGAATTACCGAATTACCGTAGGTAAATATTATATAAAATTTGAGACCAAACAATCCTTAATAAAGGAATATAACGTTAGAAGAGAAGTTAGGAGCAATTCGTGCAAGTATTGCAAACCCCGATTTTCTGTACGTGTAAAATGACCAAAATGCCCTGAGGTTATTTTACTCAGAAAATGAGGATTGTGGGCCCCACCCATCCTCAAGGGGATGTTTTGATGTTAATAAGGGATTGTTTGTGTTATGAGTGTTAATAGAGGAGAAAAATCCTAATTTTGAGCTCCGACGTGCGAAATGACCAAAACGCCCCTTGCCGTTTTAACCCGATTTGTGTGCCGACTTAACCCGAACCTCACTAAAATGTGTTAAAAGGTGTTTTTAAGCCATGATTAACCATTGGTTAAGCTCGGGTGGTCTCGGGCAATTTTTAAGTAAAATGACGTTTTGCCCTCTTTGTGTAGTTTTACAAATTTTGAGATTTTTGATTCGTCTAACGAAACCTAAGCAATATTAGGCTCAAATTAAAGCTTATTAAATTCTAATTATTAATCTAGAGTCAAAATTATTTATTTAAATTGATTAGAACCTAAAATTGCTTTAAAACACTCAAATTGCTTACTAATTCACCTAAGCCCTTAACCGTAAATTCTCTAAATTGCATGAATACCTTGCCTACACCTAAATAATACATGGAACACACAAAACCCTCTTCCATGAGGCTGTAATGCACGAAATAATTCAGCCATAATCATTAGAATTATTGCAAGATAATGCACTAAAACAAAATGCCAAAAAATTTCCTAAAACATGGCATAAAACATGCCTTAAACAAGAAATGATTATGCCTCCTCCTCTTGTCCATACATGAACTTAAATCCTCTATAAATAGGCATGCTTAAGGAGTCTTAGATGCTTGCTCAAAATTGTACACATTTCTAGTTTTTCCAAAGCACCAAAAGCTCTCATTTCCTCCTCCTCTTGGCTGAATTCTTTCTTCAAGTTTTCAAGAATATTTTCTTTCATTTCACTCCAAGAAACCAAGTTCTCTTCCTTTCCTTCAAATCAGATTAGGTAGGGAGTTGTTTTTAAGTTTATTTCTATGTTTTGCTAAGTGTTGTTCTTGGTTCAAAATGATGATTTCATGGATTTTCTCTAGTTTTTCCATTTGGTTTTCTTCTTCCTTTTTCTTTAACCAATTCGGCCATATGGCCTAGGTGGGACTAAGATGATGGCTTGATGATGAGGACCTTGAAGGTGGGTTGTGAATCCATCACAAGTTAGGCCTCTAAAGCTTGAAAGTTCCACTTGATGCAAAACTTTAAAGAATGATGTTTTTATGATGTTTTTATGATCTTGAGTTTAGAATTTGAAAGATGTATTTCTCACTTTGTCTTGTTAAGATATATATATTGAATTTGTATTTCTATAAAGTCTTGAAGGAGCTCTAGTAAAGAAATCAAATGAACTTGCATCCATGTTTAAGTTTATGCCTTGCATAATCATGTTTACTTTCTATGTCATCACTAAAATTTCAAGAATGAATAAATGGACTTGCATACTCATGTTTAAATTTCCAAGTTTGCATTTCATGTTTATATTTCATGTTGTCACTTAATCTCTAAAGATAATAAAGAAGTTGCATCTCATATTTATTTTATGTTCTCACTTTATTTTATAATGGCTAAAAGAATCAACGCATGACATGTTTATTTTTATGTCATCACCTAAAGATCCTAGAGCTCAAAGACTTGCCCAAGTATCACAAGCAAAGAAATAAGATTATTGGAGTTAAAGAATTGATTCTTTAAGAAGTCTTGAGATTGGAGCTTAAAAAGATGTAATAATAATTCTCTTCCTTCACCGGTCCAGTGCGGATTACCGCTCTCTTTTAAGATTCTCTTCTCCCTCCACTGGTCCATGCGACTACGCAGTTTCTTGCATCATGTTTATATTTCAAGTTCTTGCATCATGTTTAATTTTCAAGTCATCACCTTAAATCTTAAAGATAAAGAAATGGATTTGCATATCATGTTTATAATTCCAAGTTATCACCTTATAATGACAAGATTAAAATGAGGTTGCATAGCATGTTTATGATTCTAAGATATCACATAAATCTCTTAAGCTCAAGACTTGCTCCTTTTATCTTAAGTGAGAATTTTAATTATGAAGATTCTTTCAAGTTTAGCAAAAAGAATTAGTTTCTAAAAGAGTTTTAAAGCTTTGCAAGGATTCTACGGGAAACTAATATTTTATGTTCACTTAAAATGTGATTTTATACAATTATATGAGGTTCATGATTCGGCTTCTGATATGAGATTAGTACCAATAAATGATGATGATTTAATATGTTTGGAGTTGTGATAATTATGGTTTATTGTTAAGAGAATGATTCTATGCATGTTAGTGACAAAACTAGCTTCCTAGAACAACCGTAAATCTAGAATTTACCTAGTCTTTGACCCCTTTAAGTTTATCCAATGCCAAATCTGTTTTAGTATGTTATAATTTTGTCTAAGATTAGTTAGCCACGAAAAACTTGGTATCAATTAGTGTAGGATTGATCCCGAACACTAAAAATGAAACTAGTAACTAGAAAACCGTAAAAGCAAGATTTTTTTTAGAACTCTAAAGAATGAAATTTATGCATTCTGTCCAGAATTATCAACTATAAGAACCAGATTTTATTATGTTTAGATAAGGGAGAATAATTCATAATTGGTTTAGTAATTAATGTTAGCATCGTAGGGAAAGCTGGTAGCAAGAAAGGGTTAAAAATGCAACTTCTAACACATCGTAAAACCTTAAGAATAACTTACTGCCTATGCTGCCCCATAGAGTTTAATAATGTTCCTAAGCCTTATAATTAATTGTAATAATGGTAATGAATCCCTTAGATGCATAATTAATTAGTTTGGCAATTGAGGTTACCCGATTCTAGAGTTTCTGTTTAAGAAGTTTTCGATAAGGATTTATGATGATGCCTCTTTGATGTTTTAAGTGATAAGTCTATAAAGTGATTTGATGCTTATTAAGTATTTGATGCCATTGAATGATTTCCTAGCTTGCATGTTATAGTTGCTGTTGCAAACAATGAAAATGCTTATGCATGAAATAAAGAAATAATCTCTGTTATTTAAAAAATTACCTTTGTTGCTGGAAAAAGTGTACTATTGTAAAAGTGTAATTTGGAAAGGTTCTGGCTAGGAAAGACTTGGTATTTAAGCGTGTCCATTGTGACCCACCTCTCTTTCCTGGAATCTCCCAGATGCATGATTTCAGTTAGTATATATTATTCCATCATAAGACTATAAATGAGAAAATGTCATGATGATTATGAATTGAATTATGATATAACATGCAAAGATTTAATGGTGACTTAAATGTAAGAGGAAATGATCCTTTGGACCCATCAGACTATAGGTGGTGAAAAGGTGATTCTTGCCCCCTAACCCGTTCTCTCAAAAGGGTAGAGTTGGAACTTTAACTTATCAAAAGGGATAAGTATATGCTAGTGACGACTAGTAAGGTATGAGCTCATAACCTAGATTACTCCCAAAAGGGTGGAGTATAGGGTGGCCCAGGAAAATGATGATGAAAGTAACTTTAAGTCACCTAAGGAACTAAGTAATGCATTATGTGAATATGATGTTCTTCTATGCATAGTATTTATGATTTGATGATGAGAAATATGATGTTCTTTTATGCATAGTATTTATGATATGATGATGAAGAATATGATGTGTTGATAAAAGGAAAAGTTCATTATAAACATGACATGCTAAGTTTATGATGCATTATAAGACGCATGATTAAAACCGACGAACCTCGGTAAAGTATATTTTCGAACTTAATAAATCAATCTTAGCATGCTCACTATTTCATAATAAACCCGAGGTTCCTGGGGACGATGATGATGACACAATGCATCATGAGGTGAGTACCCTAGATTCTTTTTATAAGTTTCTCACTCCCTCTATTTTTCTTTCCATCTCGTCTTCAGAAATAGAAGGAAGTGTTCGTGATTCACATTGAGGCTTTCACCTGGTAGCTGAACTTGATCCTAGTTTCACTCGTATATTTCAGATATCTATCCCTATCCCTGAGTGTTATTACTAGGTGCCATTAATGGATGTCCTTCCATCCATATATTATTTATGTTTTGTTAGATTGCCTACACCTAGTCTTATTTTGTTGGTAGGCAAAATATCTATGTGATATGTAATTATGGATGTCATATGATGGAGCCAATATGATGTGTTTCTTCATGATATGTCTATTTGTTTTCTGCTTTATCTCGATTATCATTCACGTTATGCGCGGCTCACGTTTTCAATTATGTTTAAAAAAAAAATGGCTCGTAATTTCACTAAGTATTTTCAAAGCATGATTAAGGAACTGAAGCAAAGAGTAAAGTCTAGTAATTAATCAGATACGCCTAGGTGTATTGGGTTAATTATTAGGGTGTTACATTTTGGTATCAAGTTTTTCTCATGGAGCCTTAGGATTGGACGGCTATGCTTCTAAAGCATAATACGTTAGAAATGTCATGTGTAAATGTTTATCATTAGGATGAGCTTGAGGATTAGAGATGCATGACCACTGTATGTTGCACGTGCCATGGTAACTTGCTCACTTTGCATGGAATGTTGAGCCTGATCACCTCAGTGTTGCTGTTTTGTGTGTATAGGGACCAATGGCACGTCGACAACAGACTAGGAACGCGGCACAAAATAACCAAGACAACGAGACCGCCGAAGCACTCCGTGATGTGGCAAGGACAATGAGGATGATGATGGAACGAATGGATCAGGATCGCCAAGCTAATGCGAATCAAGGCCATGAGATCCCCGAACATGCTCGTTTTGGGAGTTTCGTAGGGCAAACCCACCAGGATTCAAGGGACCCTCAATCCAAATGTTGCAAAAGAATGGATTCGGAATATTGAGAAGGTCTTTGCTAGTCCCATGGAAGGAGAGAAGGTTACTTTTGCCACCCATATGCTCGAGGGTGATGCCGGCTTCTGGTGGACAGGTGCTCGAAGACTCTTGGAGGCGACCGACGTGGACATTGATTGGGAGCTATTTAAGGTCCATTTTTATGAGAAGTATTTTCCAGAGTTGGTCAAAAATGCCAAGGACATTGAGTTTATGCAACTTGTCCAAGGAAATATGAATGTGGCCCAGGACACTGCCAGATTTGAAGAACTTATTAAGTTCTCAAGGATGTATCAGGGTAACCCACGAGTATTGGAAATGCATTAAATACGAGTCAAGGCTGAAGGCGGAGCTTAATGTGGCAGTGGCGCATTTGGAGATTAGGGATTTCTCTACTCTAGTTAACAAATGCCGCATCATTGAAGAAGGGCGAGAAAGCTGAGCACCTTAAGGTCGGATAATATCACCAAGAAGCTGACACCTCAAGGTCAGCAATTCAAGAGGCATAATCGACCCCATTCCCACCTCAATCGAGACCCCAAGGTCCACAAAGGAACTTTCAACAAGGAAGGCCGAACAACAACAACAACCGCTATAACAGCAACCGCTACAACAACAACCCCAACAACAATCGCAACAACAACAATAACAACAAGGGAAAGCACCACAAAAGGTCCAGGAGCACCTCCACGACCCCCACCATCCATGGACTGTCCCAGTGCGGCAAGAATCATGGGAGCATGCCATGTCGAGCCGGAACAAATGTATGCTATCGGTGTGGAAAGCCGGGCCACTACTCTCGAGAATGCATGAGAGGAACCCGCCAACCCCCAATCCCAAGCCGCAGGACCAAGGAAGGGTTTTTACCGTTAATGCTGAGGAAACGACAAAGTCACGGAATCTCGTGGAAGGTAAGTGTAACATGCATGGTAAAAACTTAATTGTACTATATGATTCTGGCGCTTCCCATTCTTTTATCTCCCACTCATGTGTTAAAAGCCTTAACTTACATGTGACTGAACTTCCTTTTGACCTTGTTGTTTCTACAGACGGAAAACCGTTAGGACTTGTAGATGTTGTCTAGATTGTAATTTTGTTATTGAAAATAGATCCTTTGTTTTAGATCTCATTTGCTTACCCATGCAAGGTTTAGATGTGATTCTTGGCATGGATTGGCTTGAAGCCAACCGTGTACCTGTTAACTGCCTATGAGAAAACCATTACTTTTCTTCCTGTTCCCTTGAACCTAAGAAACCTATAAGTCTTACATAACTGTGGAAATGGACTATGGTAAGGGTGAGAGTAAAGGTTATATTTTCTTAGCCTTAGTGATGTAGACTTTGAGCAAAGTATCGATGAGATACCAATAGTAAGGAATTATCCCGAAGTATTTCCAGATGAGATACCAGAGTTTCCCCCAAGAGAGATAGAGTTTTCCATAGAATTGCTTCCTGTGCAGGTCCCATATCCATAGCCCCATACAGGATGTCCCCATTAGAGTTGACCGAGTTAAAAGCTCAATTGGAAGATTTATTGGAGAAAAAGTTTGTTAGGCCTAGTGCATCACCTTGGGAGCCCCTGTTGTTTGTGAAGAAAAAGGATGGGAGTATGAGGATGTGTGTTGATTATAGGCAATTGAATAAAGTGACAGGAAGAACAAATACCCTTTGCCTAGGATAGATGACTTGATGGATCAGCTTAAAGGTGCAGTCGTGTTTTCTAAGATTGATTTGAGGTCAGGTTACCACCAGATTAGAGTAAGAGATGAAGATATACCGAAAACGGCCTTTCACACTCGATACGGCCATTTTGAGTTTGGAGTAATGTCCTTTGGATTAACCAATGCTCCAGCAATTTTTATGGATTACATGAATAGGATCTTTAGACCCTATTTAGATCAGTTCGTGGTTGTCTTCATAGATGATATTCTCATCTACTCTAAGACCCACGAGGAGCATGAATGCCACCTAACCATAGTACTGGAAATCCTGAAGGAAAAGAAACTATATGCCAAGCTTTCTAAGTGTGAATTCTGGTTGGATGAGGTGAAATTTTTAGGGCATGTAGTGTCTAAGAGAGGAATTGTTGTAGATCCTAGTAAGGTGAAAGGTCGTAACTGGAAAGACCAACCACGGAATTGAAGTAAGGAGTTTTTTGGTTTAGCCGTTATTACCGTCGGTTTATCAAGGGATTTTCCCAGATTTCCCTACCTCTGACCAAGCTAACTAGGAAGAACACCCCTTTTTCATGGACCCTGAGAGTGAAAAGAGCTTTCAAGAGCTAAAACACAAGCTAACCTCGACCCCGTTTTGGTATTACCCGACCCCAATGTGCCTTTCGAAGTATATTGATGCTTCAAGGAAGGGTTTGGGTTGTGTACTGATGCAAGATAGGCAAGTAGTGGCCTATGCGTCGAGGCAACTCAAGCCACATGAGGCAAATTACCCCACCCATGACCTTGAGTTAGCCGCGTCGTGTTTGCTCTAAAGATTTGGAGACACCATTTATACGGAGTGAGGTTTGAGGTGTTTTCCGATCACAAGAGTTTGAAATATCTCTTTGATCAAAAAGAGCTAAACATGAGGCAAAGAAGGTGGATGGAGTTTTTAAAAGATTATGATTTCGGGTTAAATTATCATCCAGGTAAAGCTAATGTTGTAGCTGATGCCCTAAGTAGGAAATCCTTACAAGTGTCCCGTTTGATGGTGAAGGAGGTTGAGTTAATTGAGCAGTTTAGAGACCTAAATCTAGGGATGACCTTGACCACTAAGGGCATAAGAGCTTGCCATCTTAGTGTGACGAGTGAATTCAAGGAAAGAATTGCTCAAGCCCAAAGGGAAGATACGGAATTTCAAGAAACTTAGAAGCAGGAAGAGCTAATAAGTTGAAAGGTTTTACCCAAGGGAATGATAGTTTGTGGAGGTTTGAAGGTCGTATATGTGTACCTGCTAGTGGTGACCTCCGAAAGGATATTTTGGAGGAAGCCCATAAGAGCCATTTTACCCTTCATCCAGTGCCACCAAGATGTATCAAGATTTGAAGAAGATGTTCTGTGGCCAGGATTGAAGAAGGATGTGTGCACATGGGTGAATAAGTGCTTGGTGTGTCAAAAGGTGAAGATTGAGCACCAAAGACCCTGGAATGTTGCAACCCCTACCAATCCCCGAGTGGAAGTGGAATAGTATCTCCATGGATTTTGTAACTGGACTACCGAGGACCCAAGCGAATCATGACGCCATTTGGGTAATAGTGGATCGGTTGACTAAATCAGCCCACTTTTTACCTATTAAGGTGACTTATTCCTTGGATAGGTTAGCAGTTATATATTCAGGAATAGTAAGATTACACGGAGTACGTCGACGATAATCTTGATCGGATCCGCGATTTACGTCACGATTTTGGGGAGCCTTTCAGAAGGCGTTTGGTTCAAGCTTGTCTGAGCACGGCTTATCACCCCCAAACGGACGGTCAATCTGAAAGAACTATCCAAACTTTGGAAGACATGTTGAGGGCATGTGTTTTAGATCAAAGAGGGAGTTGGGATAAGTACCTGCCATTGATTGAATTTGCATATAACAACAGTTATCATGCAAGTATCGGTATGGCACCATACGAGGCCCTTTATGGACGGAAGTGTCAATCACCTCTATGTTGGTATGAGCCTGGAGAGCAAAGTCTACTTGGACCGGATATTGTGAGGGAAACGACGGAACAAATCAAGAAGATTAGGGATAAGATTCTTACTGCTCAAAGTCGACAGAAAACTATGCGGACAAGCGCGAAAACCGCTAGATTTTCAAGAAGGGACCATGTGTTCCTAAGAATCACCCCCACCACAGGCATAGGCCGAGCAATGAAAGTAAAGAAATTGAGCCCCAGATTTCTTGGTCCGTTTGAAATCCTTAGCAAAATAGGATCTGGAGCCTACCGTATAGCCCTACCCCCGAGTCTGCCAACCTTCATGATGTTTTCCATGTCTCCAGTTAAGGAAATATCATTCTGACCCAAGTCATGTACTAGAGCCAGAACATGTACAATTAAGAGATGACCTAACGTTTAACTTACCACCCACGAGAATCGTTGACCGAGGTTAAGCGTTAAGGAACAAGGATGTACCCCTAGTCAAAGTAGCATGGGGACGAGGTGAAACCGAAGAAGTTACATGGGAGCGGGAATATGCAAGCACAGGATCCAAGCTCTTCTCAAGTAACGAATTTTGAGGGCGAAATTCTTTTTAAGGAGGGAGTAATGTAACGCCCCAATTTTTACTGTAATTTTTACTGTCATTAGGAATTACCAAATTACCGTAGGTAAATATTATATAAAATTTGAGACCAAACAATCCTTAATAAAGGAATATAACGTTAGAAGAGAAGTTAGGAGCAATTCGTGCAAGTATTGCAAACCTGATTTCTGGACGTGTAAAATGACCAAAACGCCCCTGCGCGTTTTAACCAATTGCGTGCCGAGCCGAACCTCACTAAAATGTGTTAAAAGGTGTTTTTAAGCCATGATTAACCATTGGTTAAGCTCGGGTGGTCTCGGGCAATTTTTAAGTAAAATGACCGTTTTGCCCCTTCTTTTGTGAGTTTTACAAATTTTGAGATTTTTGATTCGTCTAACGAAACCTAAGCAATATTAGGCTCAAATTAAAGCTTATTAAATTCTAATTATTAATCTAGAGTCAAAATTATTTATTTAAATTGATTAGAACCTAAAATTGCTTTAAAACACTCAAATTGCTTACTAATTCACCTAAGCCCTTAACCGTAAATTCTCTAAATTGCATGAATACCTTGCCTACACCTAAATAATACATGGAACACACAAAACCCTCTTCCATGAGGCTGTAATGCATGAAATAATTCAGCCATAATCATTAGAATTATTGCAAGATAATGCACTAAAACAAAATGCCAAAAAATTCCCTAAAACATGGCATAAAACATGCCTTAAACAAGAAATGATTATGCCTCCTCCTCTTGTCCATACATGAACTTAAATCCTCTATAAATAGGCATGCTTAAGGAGTCTTAGATGCTTGCTCAAAATTGTACACATTTCTAGTTTTTCCAAAGCACCAAAAGCTCTCATTTCCTCCTCCTCTTGGCTGAATTCTTTCTTCAAGTTTTCAAGAATATTTTCTTTCATTTCACTCCAAGAAACCAAGTTCTCTTCCTTTCCTTCAAATCAGATTAGGTAGGGAGTTGTTTTTAAGTTTATTTCTATGTTTTGCTAAGTGTTGTTCTTGGTTCAAAATGATGATTTCATGGATTTTCTCTAGTTTTTCCATTTGGTTTTCTTCTTCCTTTTTCTTTAACCAATTCGGCCATATGGCCTAGGTGGGACTAAGATGATGGCTTGATGATGAGGACCTTGAAGGTGGGTTGTGAATCCATCACAAGTTAGGCCTCTAAAGCTTGAAAGTTCCACTTGATGCAAAACTTTAAAGAATGATGTTTTTATGATGATTTTATGATCTTGAGTTTAGAATTTGAAAGATGTATTTCTCACTTTGTCTTGTTAAGATATATATATTGAATTTGTATTTCTATAAAGTCTTGAAGGAGCTCTAGTAAAGAAATCAAATGAACTTGCATCCATGTTTAAGTTTATGCCTTGCATAATCATGTTTACTTTCTATGTCATCACTAAAATTTCAAGAATGAATAAATGGACTTGCATACTCATGTTTAAATTTCCAAGTTTGCATTTCATGTTTATATTTCATGTTGTCACTTAATCTCTAAAGATAATAAAGAAGTTGCATCTCATATTTATTTTATGTTCTCACTTTATTTTATAATGGCTAAAAGAATCAACGCATGACATGTTTATTTTTATGTCATCACCTAAAGATCCTAGAGCTCAAAGACTTGCCCAAGTATCACAAGCAAAGAAATAAGATTATTGGAGTTAAAGAATTGATTCTTTAAGAAGTCTTGAGATTGGAGCTTAAAAAGATGTAATAATAATTCTCTTCTCCCTTCACCGGTCCATGCGGTTACCGCTTGGTTTCTTAAGATTCTCTTCTCCTCCACTGGTCAGTGCGGACTACCGCCGCTTCAGTTTCTTGCATCATGTTTATATTTCAAGTTCTTGCATCATGTTTAATTTTCAAGTCATCACCTTAAATCTTAAAGATAAAGAAATGGATTTGCATATCATGTTTATAATTCCAAGTTATCACCTTATAATGACAAGATTAAAATGAGGTTGCATAGCATGTTTATGATTCTAAGATATCACATAAATCTCTTAAGCTCAAGACTTGCTCCTTTTATCTTAAGTGAGAATTTTAATTATGAAGATTCTTTCAAGTTTAGCAAAAAGAATTAGTTTCTAAAAGAGTTTTAAAGCTTTGCAAGGATTCTACGGGAAACTAATATTTTATGTTCACTTAAAATGTGATTTTATACAATTATATGAGGTTCATGATTCGGCTTCTGATATGAGATTAGTACCAATAAATGATGATGATTTAATATGTTTGGAGTTGTGATAATTATGGTTTATTGTTAAGAGAATGATTCTATGCATGTTAGTGACAAAACTAGCTTCCTAGAACAACCGTAAATCTAGAATTTACCTAGTCTTTGACCCCTTTAAGTTTATCCAATGCCAAATCTGTTTTAGTATGTTATAATTTTGTCTAAGATTAGTTAGCCACGAAAACTTGGTATCAATTAGTGTAGGATTGATCCTAACACTAAAAATAAAACTAGTAACTAGAAAATCGTAAAAGCAAGATTTTTTTTCTGAACTCTAAAGAATGAAATTTATGCATTCTGTCCAGAATTATCAACTATAAGAACCAGATTTTATTATGTTTAGATAAGGGAGAATAATTCATAATTGGTTTAGTAATTAATGTTAGCATCGTAGGGAAAGCTGGTAGCAAGAAAGGGTTAAAAACGCAACTTTTAACACATCGTAAAACCTTAAGAATAAATTACTGCCTATGCTGCCCCATGGAGTTTAATAATGTTCCTAAGCCTTATAATTAATTGTAATAATGGTAATGAATCCCTTAGATGCATAATTAATTAGTTTGGCAATTGAGGTTACCCGATTCTAGAGTTTCGGTTGTTTAAAAAGTTTTCGATAAGGATTTATGATGGCTCTTTGATGTTTTAAGTGATAAGTCTATAAAGTGATTTGATGCTTATTAAGTATTTGATGCCATTGAATGATTCCCTAACTTGCATGTTATAGTTGCTGTTGCAAACAATGAAAATGCTTATGCATGAAATAAAGAAATAATCTCTGTTATTTAAAAAATTACCTTTGTTGCTGGAAGAAAGTGTACTACTAAAAAGTGTAATTTGGAAAGGTTCTGGCTAGGAAAGACTTGGTATTTAAGCGTGTCCATTGTGACCCACCTCTTTCCTGGAATCTCCAGATGCATGATTTCAGTTAGTATATATTATTTCATCATAAGACTATAAATGAGAAAATGTCATGATGATTATGAATTGAATTATGATATAACATGCAAAGAATTAATGGTGACTTAAATGTAAGAGGAAATGATCCTTTGGACCCATCAGACTATAGGTGGTGAAAAGGTGATCCTAGCCCCTTAACCCGTTCTCTCAAAAGGGTAGAGTTCAAACTTTAACTTATCAAAAGGGATAAGTATATGCTAGTGACGACTAGTAAGGTATGAGCTCATAACCTAGATTACTCCCAAAGGGTGGAGTATAGGGTGGCCCAGGAAAATGATGATGGAAGTAACTTTAAGTCACCTAAGGAACTAAGTAATGCATGATGTAAATATGATGTTCTTCTATGCATAGTATTTATGATATGATGATGAGAAATATGATGTTCTTTTATGCATAGTATTTATGATATGATGATGAAGAGTATGATGCGTTGATAAAAGGAAAAGTTCATTATAAACATGACATGCTAAGTTTATGATGCATTATAAGACGCATGATTAAAACCGACGAACCTCGGAAAGTATATTTTCGAACTTAATAAATCAATCTTAGCATGCTCACTATTTCATAATGAAACCGAGGTTCCTGGGGACGATGATGATGACACAATGCATCATGAGGTGAGTACCCTACTGAGATTCTTTTTATAAGTTTCTCACTCCCTCTATTTTTCTTTCCATCTCGTCTTCAGAAAGAAGGAAGTGTTCGTGATTCACATTGAGGCTTTCACCTGGTAGCTGAACTTGATCCTTAGTTTCACTCGTATATTTCAAATATCTATCCCTATCCCTGAGTGTTATTACTAGGTGCCATTAATGGATGTCCTTCCATCCATATATTATTTATGTTTTGTTAGATTGCCTACACCTAGTCTTATTTTGTTGGTAGGCAAAATATCTATGTGATATGTAATTATGGATGTCATATGATGGAGCCAATATGATGTGTTTCTTCATGATATGTCTATTCATTTTTTGCTTTATCTCGATTATCATTCACGTTATGTGCGGCTCACGTTTTCAATTATGTTTAAAAAAAAAATGGCTCGTAATTTCACTAAGTATTTTCAAAGCATGATTAAGGAACTGAAGCAAAGAGTAAAGTCTAGTAATTAATCAGATACCGCCTAGGTGTATTGGGTTAATTATTAGGGTGTTACAGGATCGGAGTCCATTTTGTAGGTACCCCAAGGCGCCTCTTCCACCGCAAGGAGAAAAGATTCTACTAACCTTGCCATCTTCTTTACAACAGAAATACGCCTAGTATTGCCTCAGGTAACATTGCGCGTGCCGGGACTCACTCACCACTATATCACCTTCCCACCACTATATCACCTCACCACTATATCAGCTCACCACCAAACCCAACCATAGATCCTCACCATTATCACCTTCCCCCTAGTATGTAGCGCCCCGATTGTTTGTGTACAAATGACCAAAATGCCCCTAGGTCATTTTGACTGGAAATGAAGATCGCGGTCCTGCCATCCAGGGACGTTTTGATGATAATAGGGGATTATATGTGTTGTGTATGGTAATAGAGTAGAAGAATCTCATTTTGAGTTCGAACGCGTGAAATTATCAAAACGCCCCTGCTTTTTAACCTCGATTGTGTGCCGATTAAACTCGAATTTCACCAAAAGGTTTTAAATGATGTTTTTAAGTTATGTTTAATGACTGGAAAGCTTGGGTGGCCCAAGTTTGTGAAAAATTACCGTTTTGGCCCTAGCTTAGTGCATTTTGGGCCTAATGATGTAATTAGTAAAACCTAAGCAATATTAGGCTCTAATTAAATATTATCAAATTCTAATTACTAATCTAGAGTCAAAATAATTAATTAAGATTAATTAGAACCTAAAATTGCTTAGAGAAACTCAAAATCCTTTTCTTTGATTTAAGACTTTATGTTATATTTTTATGAATAGTAAGATTCCAATCAATTTCCTTAAATCATGGAAGTTGTCACATGATGAGATTCCTCCCTAATAAAGGTGGATTTGCACTAATCAAGCAAGACTACTCTCTAATCTTGTCTTGAACCACCTTAATTACCCATTATCTCACCTAAACACTACTTACAATTCCTAATTCATGTCCTAACCAAATCAACTCCTAAACACACACCTAAACCAACATTAAGATGAGATTTTTCTCTATTAGGCCTTAATACAATCAGCCACGCCTCTCCCATAATCATCCATCACATGTTGAAATTTCATTAAAAATTGTTTAAAGAAACATGGTTGCCCATGCTTTTATCCATGCTTGCCGATGCTTTGAGCCATACCCAAAACCATACCTTGTAAAGAGATATTTTTCTCTTTTTCTCTCCTCATGGCCGACGGTTTCTCTTCCCCTTGGCACCTCCATTGTGTTTCATTCTTCTATAAATTAGCATCTAAGAAAGCTTGCAAATTTTTGCTTAGTTGTGCAAAGCTTAAAGACCTCCTTTCTTTGAGTTCTAAGAGTTCTCTACTTCTTCTTCTTCCTTTCAAAGGATCATCACCATCCACCATTTCCCAAACATAAACCTTCCATTAAACACATATACTTTTCATTCCCAAGCTTAAAAACTCAAAGCAAACCTTTCTCCCTTTTCTTTTTCTCTTGGCCGAATTCCTTTAAGCATCAAGGAATGAGTTGTTCTTCTCATCTTGTTTCAAGATCAAGCTTCCATCTTTCAAAAAGAAAAATATCTTTGGTAGGGTTTATTTTCCAAGTTTTGCTTACTTTCTTTAAGAAAAGTTCTAGTTTTCTCTTGGTTTTCAAAGCTCTTCCTTTTCCTCTTTTCATTTTCGGCCTTAGAGCCTTATGATGAGAAAACTTGGCTTGATGATGAGGTTTCAAGATAATGGTCTTGTGATGCCATGTAAGAAACCTCTAAAGCTTGAAAACTTGGTCTTGGACCATACATGATTTTGATTTTCCTTTCCTTTTCCTTACTCAAGATTTCAGTTCTCATTTCCTTTCCTCCTCAAAGATTTCAGTTTTCATCTCTTTATTTGTACAAAGTTTGATAAAAATGTTAAGTAGCTCACTAAAGGTTTTGTTTAAGAAAATTAATCATATGTTTTCAAAGAGCTCTAAGTTTACCCTTGCCAACCTTAAAGTTGGTCGTCCATTCTAAGAGTTTACTCTAGATTGAAGCCCATGAGCAATAAAATGAAGAATATGAGAGTTCTTTTTATGTTTGCTTTGATAAGTGTTAATGTTTACCTCTTAGTCCATTTTCTTGAGCTTGATGATGAAGTTCAAACCAAAGACTTCTTTGAAGACTTGGTGCTAAGAACTCTAAAGCTCACTTTATGTTGTTAAGATACATGTTGGGTTAAGGCTATTAATGTTCCTCTAAAGTCTTGCAAGAGCTCTAGTTAAGATAAAATAAGTTTGCATTCATGTTTAAGTTTATGCCTTGCATATCATGTTTATTTTGATGCCATCACTAAGCTCTCAAGAATAAATAAATGAACTTGCATTTCATGTTTAAATTTCCAAGCTTGCACTTCATGTTTATATTTCAAGTTATCACTTAATCTTTAAAGATAATAATGAGGTTGCATCTCATATTTATTTTATGCTCTCACTTTACTTTATAATGAAGAGTAAAATAAAGTGCATAGCATGTTTATGTTTATGTAATCACCTAAATGTTCTAGAGCTCAAAGACTTGCCCAAATATCATATATAAAGTTTTAGAAAATGGAAGCATTTCAAGAATGCCATTTCGGCCTTGTGATGATGATGATGGACTTGATATGAGTTCATCTAATCATAAGTGCCCATAGCCTATGTCTTGGAATTTTTCTAAGCTTAGGTGAACTTAAAGAATATTATGAACAAGATTTTATGTTTTAAATCTATTTCATGAACAAAATAATTTAGCTACTGACCTCACCTATATTTATATGATTTTAATGAGATGAATTGGTTTCTAAAAGAGTTTTGAGTTCCTAAAATTATTCCAAAAGAAAACTAGCAACTTATATACATTTAAATCATGAAATTATGTGATTATGTGAGCTATACTTTTTGGTTTTGCCTTGATTGTTTGGCCACTATATTAATTCTGTTTTATGGAGTTAAGATGTGTAAAATTATGTTTGAGTGAAGCAAGGAACGATTTAGGGAAGTTAGGAAAGAATAAGTAACTAGAAAGGACTTAAAATGAGAATTCTAGAACATTTAGATACAAAAATTGTAAATTCTATTCCAGCATAATTGAACTTAAGGAAAATGGTTTATAATTAGTGGATATGTATAGGAACCCCTAATAATTGGTTTAGGAATTGATTATAGAGTCTTAGGTTAAGATAACTTAGAAAGGGTCAAAGACGTAGAATCTAGAACCCCGTAATCGAACTATATTATCTTGCTTAATTTGTGCAATGCTGTTTGGAAGAGTTAGTGAGCATAAATATTAGAGAGAATTATAAGTAGTGATCCTTTAGGTGTATCCAAGGTTTGTAATGGGCATTAGGATAATCAGAACACAAGATTAAGACACGTAAAGGTCAAAGCATAAGATATTATAAGATAGGAGATATGATTTGAGTAAGTGATCAAGTGAACATATATTTATGATGTATCGAGAGCGTGTGAAAGTAATAATGTCATGTGTATGAAAGGTTATGTGTTATTATGGTTAGTTGATTGTAATGCAAATGGCACATTATGCTTTTACTTGATATATGGCAAAGTTGCATGTGAGCGAAAGTAAAGAATATGACATAGTTATGGTCTTGCATTCTAAACATGACATGTTTGATGATATCCTATGATTTCATGCTCATATTGCATCTTCATATGATATGCTAATGTGGAAATGATCCTGGACTTCCGAGTTAAAGGTTATGTGAGGTCATCCAAGAAAGATATATGATTCCCCCTCTTTTTCCCCATGTGAATCTAGTGACGACTAGTTAGGTTTGAGCTCATTCTTAGGCAATCGGTAAGGAGGAGTTTTGGTGACCATGTTAAAAATCATGGGGACAATGAGATGGTTGATTTTGGAGGCAATGTATGAGGGTGGAAAAGTTAAGAAGGAACTGAAGAGTTCAATCATGATAAAGTGAAAGATGCATATGCATATGTTTCATTTTTATTCCATTGGTACATTTGATTGAGTGATATGTATTATTTACATATGCCGTTATGCTCAAGGTATTGCCATGCATACATAAGCTATTTGTTGCATTCATACCATCAAGACTCATGCTAAAAGACACCCACTTCGGAATAAAAGGATTTGAGAAGTTTAAAATTGAATTTTATGCATGCACACCTCTTTCATAATGAAAACCGAAGTGGTTGGGGACAACAACGATGACACTTATGTTAAAGTTGGGAATGAGAATCTTGAAAAAAGTTTCTCACCCCCTTTGTTTTTCTTTCGTGTCATCTCTAGACGGGAATGATGCGATCATTTGTGATCTTTCTTGAGGCGCGGGTGTAGGAATCACCTTATCTAGTCGGATTAGAGGTCACAGCGGAAGCGTGAAGACTAGTCTAGCCTTGTTAAAGTCATGTTTTGCGTTAGTTAAACTTGCTTGATGTATTTAGTATCTTAAGGTGTCCTTATATTTATAAGGACATCGCTGTTATGTTATGATTATGATATGATACTATAAGTTGTGTTATGACTACTCTATGGTTTATTTATGATTGCTATGATGATGTGTATTTGGCTGCTATGTCTTACGTATAATAGTCGTATCTATGCGCATGTACGGCTCGCATTTTAAGCTTTGAGTGCCAAAAAAAAATAAAAATTAGACGTATTTTATTATTCGTATTTTAAAGAAAAATAAGTCAAGATCTGAAACAAGGGCATAACAACTAATAACTAGGAATGCGACTCGAGCGTATGAGGTTAAAAGTTAAGGTGTTACACAGTATACACATTCTCACCCTAGCCACTATAAATCCCCACCATATGATTTGTACTCAACCACCTAGTAAAGCACTTCCATGGCCAAGATGAAGAGTAACGACAAACCCCTTTTAGAAGAGGTTCATAATGCCACGTGGGTGCCACCGCCCTCCTGGACTTCACCTTCCCTGATTCCCACCATGTGGATAGTTTCACCGCTTCAGAATCCTCCTCTGTCACTAGCGAGCCTGGCCCCAAAGCCAGAAGTAGCCCTCGAGGAAATGGCTCCAATACCCATAAGAGCCCAGCTTGTTTCAGTGGTGGAAATACCAAAAGCGGCATACTCCCATATCATGAGATGTTACACTTATTACGAGAATATAACGCAAGAATGGTGAGCCTAGAAAACGAAATAGAAAGAAGAAAGAGGCACGACGAAAGACGTCGAAGGAATGACATAGCAGTTCGAAGAAGCAGAAGGAGATTGAGGAGAAGAGATGAAAAGATTCTTGAGCTAGAAAGCTGAAAGCTCCAGAGAAGCTTAGACCTGGAATCACAAAGAGTTGCTCGGAAGGGGAAACAATGAGTCCCAGAACCCCAGGGAACTCGCACTTGCCCAAAACTCATCGGTACCTAAGCTTTCACCCCAGCATATCCGGACAGCAAAGATCTACAGGGGTAACTTGTCCCATACAACGGATGATCGCCCTTCCATGGTCCATACCACGATCGTTGCATACTAACGAAGACCTGGAAACTCCTCTAGATGAAGCGATAATGAGGTACCCAGTTCCAATGGTTTCAAGCCTCCAACCGACATGAGGCAATATGATGGGACCATAAACCCCAGAATCTCGAACCTTCGAACTCGGATGGTCATTAAGGGAACGACGGACCCCAGGTACAAGGCCTTCCCTCTAACTCTACAAAAGTCGGCCCTTACTGTTTAACGAGCTACAATCAATATCCATCCACCATTTCTCGAATCTAACTTCGGTTCCTGGCTTAGTTCACCACTAGCTGGACCAAAGTTAAATGGTCACAAGGCTCCTCGCTTCTAACTTCCTCCAAATGAAACGCTGAGAATACCTAACGATTCAATCATGAAGCACTCCAGATTAAGGATTTGACCCCTCAAATGACCTTGATAGCGCTTATCTGAGGACTTAGGCAATGAGACTTCTAGAGATCGTTGGCCAAGAAGGAGCCAAAATGTTAGAAGAATTAAGAACTGGAGAGAATATATCAACCTAGAAGAAGCGCTGAAGCTAATAGAAAGAAATGACCATATGAGGGTGAGTCCATGCAAGGAAGAAAAGATACGAAGAATAACCGACCCTGAAAGGGGGACGGTTTGTTGTGTATACCCTACTGGATATCTCTAAACTAGTTATCCAGAGACACATGCCACCGAGCGCTGCCCAAACCAGCACCACTAAAATCCATCCCTTACACGGACAAAATGGTGTTCTGTGAGTACCATCAAAGCCATGGACATTGAATAGAAGATTTTAGATACCTCAATGATGCAGAGAGTTGATTAGGAATGGAAAATTGGCTCGATTCGTGGCTACCCAAAGAAGCCCTAGAAAGAGAAGGCCATCGCTTAATAGACGGGAAATTAGAAGGAAGCAAATACGACACCAACCGATGACTATCAAACAGAAACTAGAGAGGCATTGTTAGGAACCTAGTGGCATGAACCATCCATACTATTTCTGGAGGCTTTGCTTGGGGAGGGTTTCTAAATCTTCTAGAAAGAGGGCCTTGAAGGTGGTAATGAGGGTAGAAGGGAGGGGAAGTCAAGCAAAAGCTGCACGATTTCCCCTATTAGCATTTTTAGAAGAGGACAACCCTAATGTTGTACCAGGGCATGATGATCCAATGGCAATCTCGATGCTAACCCTGAATACAAAAATTAAGAGGATGTTGGTGGATCAGGGAGCTCTCCGATATTATCTTTCGAGATGCCTTTGATAAGTTTGGTTTAAAGGATGCCAACCTTAAAGCATACCTAGAAGATCTCGTTGGCTTTGGTAAAGAAAGGGTAAGGTTGGACGGACACATCACGTTGCATGCCATGATAGGCCCCTGTAATATCCCCTGCTACTTTATGGATTGATGACTTGTCCCTACAAACTAACACGGTCTTTTCAGCATGCTTTGTCCTCACTCACACACTTCCTGGTTTCCAGGAGGTCACCCATCCCAAAATTGCTCCAAGTTAAGCACGCTAACCATGGAATTCTTTAGTGATGGGCTATCAAAAAGAATATGCATCTTTGTTGGTGTAGTACCAATCAATTCATATAAGCCATCCTGAATGGATAGTCTCATACCTATACAAGCCTTATATCCCTCTCATTTAGGTGTGTAATCGGTTCATTCATGTACCCCCTCTACTTAAAAGCCTTGCCAGGAGTCGCTCCTTGTCCTTACCTTCTGGCATCGATCACTCCTGCCCTCGTCAGGGCGTTACACCCTCCGCTAGCAAGAACTATAGTCGTAGACTTCCTAGTTATCCGAAGGCCATCAGCATACAACATCATCATGCATAGACCGGCAATAAATAAGCTGGAAGCGATAATATCAACTGTTCATCTTGTTATGAAGTTCCATATGGAACAAGGCTGGGTGGTTACCATAAGGAAGCCAGGAAGTAGCAAGGCATTGTTACAATGCGAGTTTGGAGGTCGGAAGAATCACAAGTCCTGAAGAAAGAAAGGATGTGGGGTGGAGATCTCAAAGTACCGACACAAGCCAGGAAATCATCTAGAACGTGGAGGAGAGCTTAAGGAAATTCAGATTTGAAGGAAAGAAGGGTAAACGACTAAGATAAGTAGGGAATTGCCAGAAGTAATAAGGTTACAACTAATTGAATTCCTAAAGTTAAACAAGACGTCTTTGCCTGACAGGAAGATATGCCCAGGGTGGACTTGAAGACTTTGTGTCATCGGCTCTCTGTTACCTCATCTCCAAGCTGGTAACTCAAAGGAGGAAAAAGATGGCGCCCTACAAGGAACAGGAAGTAATCAACTAAATGGAAGAGCTAAAAGCTGAATTCATCCAACTTGGTTATCTAATGTGATGATGGTTCCCAAGGTAAATGGCAAGCTTCGAATGTGTGTAGACTATACCAACCTCAACACGGCATGTCCTAAGGACCCCTACCCCTTCCCAAGCATTGATGGACTCGTCAAGACCTGAAGTTTAGATTTTTTGTCATTCATGGATGCCTACTTTGGATATAATTAGATCCCCATGGACCTTAAAGACGAAGAGCAAACTGCGTTCATAACACCCAGAGGCAATTCCTTGCTACAAGGTAATGCCATTTGGACTAGAATGCAAGGTCCACCTATCAAGGAATGACAAGACCTTCACAAATCATCTGGGGATATCCTAGAAGTATACATTGATGATATGCTTGTAAACAGGCCACCTTTCCTGACCTAGAAACAATTTATGTTTGCCTCAAAAAACACAAAATGCGCCTCAACCCCGCAAAGTGCACGTTTGCCATTAGTGCCAGAAAATTCCTCTATTTTATGCTCACCCACCGAGGAATAGAAGCCAGCGCAGAGAAATGTCAAGTGATAGTAGATATAAGGAGCCCGATAGATAAAATGGAAGTCTAGAAGCTAACAGGACGCCTGGCCTTATCAAGGTTCCTATTCCAATCCGCAAAGATCACTCCTACTTTTCAAGTTACTCAAGAAAGACCAGGAGTTTAGGTGGATTGGAGAATGTGTAACACCCTAATAATTAACCGAATACACCTAGGTTGTATCTGATTAATTACTAGACTTTACTCTTTGCTTCAGTTTTTCATCATACTTTGAAAATACTTAGTGAAATTACAAGCCATTTTTTTTTTGTTAAAACATAATTGAAAACGTGAGCGCATAACGTGAATAATAATCAAAATAAAGCGAATAACGTGCGACATAGCATGAAAAACACATCATATTGGCTCCATCATATAACATCCATAATTACATAACACATAGATAGTTTGCCTACCAACAGAATAAGACTAGGTGTAGGCAATCTAACAAAACATAAATAATATAGGATGGAAGGACATCCATTAATGGCACCTAGTAATAACACTCCAAGGATAGGGATAGATATCTGAAATATACGAGTGAAACTAGCAGGATCAAGTTCAGCTACCAGGTGAAAGCCTCAATGTGATTCACGAATGCTTCCTTCTATTTCTAAGACGAGATGGAAAGAAAAATAGAGGGAGTGAGAAACTTATAAAAAGAATCTCAGGGTACTCACCTCATGATGCATTGTGTCATCATCATCGTCCCCAGGAACCTCGGGGTTATTATGAAATAATGAGCATGCTAAGATTGATTTATTAAGTTTGAAAATATACTTTACCGAGGTTCGTCGTTTAATCATGCGTCTTATAATGCATCATAAACTTAGCATGTCATGTATATAATGAAATTTTCCTTTCATATATATTAACATAGTTATGCATAAAATCACATCATATTCCTCATCATCATTTCATAATACTATGCATAGCAGAACATCATATTTCTCATCATCATCTCATAAATACTATGCATAGTAGAACATCATATTCACATAATGCATTTACTTAGTTTCTTAGGTGACTTAAAGTTACTTTCATCATCATTTTCCTAGGCCACCCTATACTCCACCCTTTGGGAGTAATCTAGGTTATGAGCTCATACCTTGCTAGTCGTCACCAGCATATACTTATCCCTTTTGATAAGTAAAAATTCCGTCTCTACCCTTTTGAGAGAACGGACTAGGGGCAAGAATCACCTTTTCACCTCCTATAGTTTGACGGGTCCAAAGGATCATTTTCTCTAGGATCACCTTTTTACCACCTATAGTTTGATGGGTCCAAAGGATCATTTCCTCATATATTTTAAGTCACCTTTAAGTCTTTGCATGTTATATCATAATACAATTCTCAATTCATAATCATTTATAACATTTTCTCGTTTATAGTCTTATTCTGGAATAATATATATACCAACTGTAATCATGCATCCTGAGATTCCCAGAAAGAGAGGTGGGTCACAATGGACATGCTTAAATACCAAGTCTTTCCTAGCCAGAACCTTTCCAAATTACACTTTTACAGTAGTATACTTTCTTCCAAGCAACAAAGGTAATTTTTAAATAACGAGATTATTTCTTTATTTCATGCATAAGCATTTTCATTGTTTGCAATAACAACTATAACATGCAAGCTAGGGAATCATTCAATGGCATCAAATACTTAATAAGCATCAAATCACTTTATAGACTTATCACTTAAAACATCAAAGAGGCATCATCATAAATCCTTATCGAAAAACTATCTTAAACAACCGAAACTTAAATCGGGTAACCTCAATTGCCAAACTAATTAATTATGCATCTAAGGGATTCATTACCATTATTACAATTAATTATAAGGCTTAGGAACATTATTAAACTCTATGGGGCAGCATAGCAGGAGTTATTATTAAGGTTTTACGATGTGTTAGAAGTTGCGTTTTTAACCCTTTCTTGCTACCAGTTTTCCCTATGATGCTAACATTAATTACTAAACCAATTATGAATTATTCTCCCTTATCTAAACATAATAAAATCTGGTTCTTATAGTTGCTAATGGTTCTGGACAGAATGCATAAATTTCATTCTTTAGAGTTCTAAAAATATTGCTTTTACGGTTTTCTAGTTACTAGTTCCATTTTTAGTGTTCGGATTAATCCTACACTAATTGATAACAAGTTTTTTGTGGCTAACTAATCTTAGACAAAATTATAACATACTAAAACATATTTGACATTGGATAAACTTAAAGGGTCAAAGACTAGGTAAATTCTAGATTTACGGTTGTTCTAGGAAGCTAGTTTTGTCACTAACATGCATAGAATCGTTCTCTTAACAATAAACCATAATTATCATAACTCCAAACATATTAAATCATCATCATTTATTGGTACTAATCTCATATCAGAAGCCGAATCATGAACCTCATATAATTGTATAAAATCACATTTTAAGTGAACATAAAATATTAGTTTCCCGTAGAATCCTTGCAAAGCTTTAAAACTCTTTTAGAAACTAATTGTTTTTGCTAAAATTGAAAGAATCTTCATAATTAAAATTCTCACTTAAGATAAAAGGAGCAAGTCTTGAGCTTAAGAGATTTATGTGATATCTTAGAATCATAAACATGCTATGCAACCTCATTTTAATCTTGTCATTATAAGGTGATAACTTGGAATTATAAACATGATATGCAAATCCATTTCTTTATCTTTAAGATTTAAGGTGATGACTTGAAAATTAAACATGATGCAAGAACTTGAAATATAAACATGATGCAAGAAACTGGAGCGGCGGTAGTCCGCATTGACAAGTGGAAGAAGAAGAGAATCTTAAGAAACTGAAGGGCGTAATCCGCAGGACCAGAAGGAGAAGAGAATTATTATTACATCTTTTTAAGCTCAAATCTCAAGACTTCTTAAAGAATAAATTCTTTAACTCCAATAATCTTAAGAAAATTGAAATGGGCTTTAAAGTTCTTATTTCTTTGCTTGTAATATTTTGGCAAGTCTTTGAGCTCTAGGATCTTTAAGTGATGACATAAAATAAACATGTCATGCGTTGATTCTTTTAGCCATTATAAAATAAAGTGAGAGCATAAAATAAATATGAGATGCATCCTCTTTATTATCTTTGAGATTAAGTGACAACTTGAAACATAAACATGAAATGCAACTTGGAAATTTAAACATGAGTATGCAAGTTCATTTATTCATTCTTAAAATTTTAGTGATGACATAGAAAGTAAACATGATTATGCAAGGCATAAACTTAAACATGGATGCAAGTTCATTTGATTTCTTTACTAGAGCTCCTTCAAGACTTTATAGAAATACAAATTCAATATATATATCTTAACAAGACAAAGTGAGAAATACATCTTTCAAGTTCTAAACTCAAGATCATAAAATCATCATAAAAACATCATTCTTTAAAGTTTTGCATCAAGTGGAACTTTCAAGCTTTAGAGGCCTAACTTGTGATGGATTCACAACCCACCTTCAAGGTCCTCATCATCAAGCCATCATCTTAGTCCCACCTAGGCCATATGGCTGAATTGGTTAAAGAAAAATGAAGAAGAAAACCAAATGAAAAGCTAAGGAAAGTCCATGAAATCATCATTTTGAACCAAGAACAACACTTAGCAAAGCATAGAAATAAACTTAAAACAACTCCCTACCTAATCTGATTTGAAGGAAAGGAAGAGAACTTGGTTTCTTGGAGTGAAATGAAAGAAAATATTCTTGAAAGGTTGAAGAAAGAATTTCAGCCAAGGGGAAGAAAGAAAGAAAGCTTTTGGTGAGGAAAAACTTGAAGTTGTGAAATTTTTGAGCAAGTCTCTAATGACTTCTAAGCATGCCTATTTATAGAAGAATTCAAGCTCATAAATGGACAAGAGGAGGAGGAAAATCTGACTAAATTTGAGGAGGAAACAAGGAAGGAAAAATCATCTTGTTTGGTGGCTTAAAACATGGAATCATGTTTCAAAGTTCCTTGTTTTATGGTGATTTTTGGCATTATGTTTTAGTGCAATTTTTTGGTGTATTATGGCTGCATTATTTCATGCATTACAGCCTCATGGAAGAGGGTTTTGTGTGTTCCATGTATTATTTAGGTGTAGGCAAGGTATTCATGCAATTTAGAGAATTTACGGTTAAGGGCTTAGGTGAATTAGTAAGCAATTTGAGTGTTTTAAAGCAATTTTAGGTTCTAATCAATTTAAATAAATAATTTTGACTCTAGATTAATAATTAGAATTTAATAAGCTTTAATTTGAGCCTAATATTGCTTAGGTTTCGTTAGACGAATCAAAAATCTCAAAATTTGTAAAACTCACAAGACAGGGGCAAAACGGTCATTTTACTTAAAAATTGCCCGAGACCACCCGAGCTTAACCAATGGTTAATCATAGCTTAAAAACACCTTTTAACACATTTTAGTGAGGTTCGGGCTCAGTCGGCACGCAAATGAAGTTAAAACGCCGCAAGGGCGTTTTGGTCATTTCGCATGTCGAGCTCAAAATTAGGATTCTTCTCCTCTATTAACACACATAACACAAACAATCCCTTATTAACATCAAAACATCCCTTGAGGATGGGTGGGGCCCACGATCCTCATTTTCTGAGTAAAATAACCTCAGGGCATTTTGGTCATTTTACACGTACAGAAATTGTTTGCAATACTTGCACGAATTGCTCCTAACTTCTCTTCTAACGTTATATTCCTTTATTAAGGATTGTTTGGTCTCAAATTTTATATAATATTTACCTACGGTAATTCGGTAATTTCTAATGATAGTAAAAATTACAGTAAAAATTGGGAAAATGTGAAGTAGCCTTCCAGCACTTCATGCAATATTTGGTTTCCCCGGCCACTCTGGCCCAATGTGACAAAGATGAAGAACTGATCCTCTCTCTATCTTAGGGACTAAGGCAGGAGCAGTGCTAATTTGAGAAAGGAGGGCCTATGTACTTCGCAAGGCATTACATGGACCTAAGATGAATTCAAGGTTGGAGAAGGCGGCATTTGCCTTAGTCCTTAGGCACGAAGGTTAAGGCAATACTTCCAAGCACACCTAATCCGAGTTCGAACTAAGCAACCGATTCGCCAAATCCTCCAAAAACCAGATTTACAGGATGAATGATAACTTGGTCCATCGAACTCTTCGTATTCCACATCCAGGACGAGCCATGCGCCGCATCAAAGCCTAAGTATTAGCCGACTTCGGCTAAGAATGGACGATGAAGAGACCTCTCAAGAGGACAAAAGATGCAAGTTATATGTCGATGGATCTTCTAACCTAAGAGCAAAGAGTTGGAGTCATGTTAGAGAGAGGAGACCAAATGAGAGTAGAAATGTCAATCAGCTTTGAGTTTCAAACCTCCAATAACCAGGCAGAATATGAAGCCTTGTTCATTGGTTTGAATCTGACCAAGGAGCTAAACATCACTAGCTTAGAATCTTTACCAACTCAGATTGTGACTTCACATGTATTTGGAGAATACGCAGCAAAGAATCTCGACTCCAAAAGTCCTGGAGCACGCAAAGAACTTTATCTTGGATATTAGGGACGTATGCATCCAACATATCCTATGAGAAAGGAACTCTCAGAGTTATGCGCTATCCAAGCTAGCTAGCACTAAACTAGGGGAAACAAGAGTTTAATCATGGAAACACCAAGCCAACCAACTATCACACAAGAAAAATCCGTAGTAGCAATTGATGAAGAACAGGTTGGATCTCAAGAATTCAAATGTTTCTAGAACATGAAGCCTCCTGGAAGATCAAATTCAAGCCAAAAAAAAATCAGAAGGAAGCACCCTATTTCACCCTCATGGATAGCACCTTATATAGAAGGAGCTCCTAAGGCAATGTTAAAATGCTTGGACGCTCGCAAAGCAAATACGTGCTAGAAGAAATACATGGAAGGATTGGAGGACAATATCTCGAGGATAGACTCTTACCCTCAAGGCTCTTCGTGTAGGATATTACTGGCCAACAATGAAGAAGAACAGTCGATTTCCAAAAGGTGTGATAAATGCCAAAAAAATGCCAAGTTGTGTATTGCCCTCGCGGAGAAATGACTGTCATTACCTCATCATGGTCCTTCAACTAGTGGGAACTTGATCCCCTTAGACCATTACTTATGGCCCAGGGCAGGTCAAGTATCTTATAGTAAGGATTGACTACTTCACAAAATGGGTTGAAGCCAAACCTGATGCCAATCACATCAACGGTGTTAGAAGTTTGTTTGGAAGAATATCTTTACACGCTTTGGCATCCGAGGAAGAAAATCACAGACAACGAAACTCAGTTCATGACCAGAAGTTTAGACAACTCTTGCAAAATTTCAGGGTATGTCATCATTTCACATCGATAGAGCATCCTCAAGCCAACGGATAAGTCGAAGTTGCCAACAAAGTCATCTTACATGGGTTGAAGAAAAGGCTAGACTAGGCATAGGGATGGAGACAAATTAGGAAGTGTACTTTAGGCATACCACATTACACCTCACTCAAGCATGGGAGCCTTGACTAGTGTATGGATCCGAGGCCATCATTCATGTAGAAATCGGTGAAGCCACCCTCAGGAAATTTTCTTCCGAACAGACAACCCGTCCTGAAGAAGGGAGAAACTAGATTTCCTCCTAGAGATCTGTGAACATGCCTACATCCAACACAAAACTGGAAAGAAGAGTGGCACAAAAATATAACAATAGTGTCAACCCAAGGTCATTTTCGTAGGGATACCTCATCTTTCAAAGAGCGGATATTGGTCCCCTTCACTGGGCCAAGGAAAGCTTGCACCTAATTGGGAAGGACTATACAGGATCGTGGCAATCTTAGGGAAGGAAGCATACAAGCTATGCACCATGGATGGCAAGGAGGTTCCAGAGCATGGAATGTTACTAATTTAAAGAAATATTATTTGTAACAAGCAAGCTGCGGTTTGTTAAGGTGCTCTTTTTCCTTACCTAGGTTTTGTCCCATTGGGTTTTCCTAGGAAGGTTTTACGAGGCCTTAACCCGTATGCTAGATTAGACAAAAAGCCATGGTATCTCAATTAAATTATAAAAACTCTATTTCCTATCTTCCCTAGGAAAATGTATGCTTCAAACTTAAAGGGTCGCATTGGAACCCATCAGGCTTATACGAAGCCAAACTAGTGCCACACCCTAGCCTCGTATGCATATCCGAGAAACATTTGAACTCTATTGTATGTTTAGGGTTTATGCTTGAGCAATCTAGCTCCAAACAAGCCAAGCGAGCCCAAGCCTTGCACATCTATCAAGATCTAGCTAAGCCTAAGCACCATACCCAAGCTACGAAAATAAAGCCATCTAAATAGTCATCCTATAAAAGTAAAGCTGGCCATGGCTAACAGTTCTAATACTCGTGCCCACCTTGGGGGCATGGAAGGATAGCGAAAATATGTAAGAAACTCGGAAAAGAAACTTTGATTAACAATTTAAACATAATTATAAAAGGAGCTCTAAGGGGACATACATAAATAGAGCCCCTAAGGGACATACATAGCAAAAAGAAAAAAGGCAACCTAATACAACAGGCAACTACTTATCATCATTAGGGATATCTTCAATACGCCTATCCATAACATGTCGAAACATGCCTACCTTAGTCAAATCTAGATTAGGGCCCACTATCACCCAAACTTGAGCCATCAAATTGTTGAACAAATTAGTAGAACTATCAGTCCATGCCTTGATCAACTTGGAGCGCTCCTCCCAGACTCAAGCAACAACAGAAAACTTTGGCCTTCTCGCCTCGAACCTTCTTCATCTCCTCAAAATCCTTCAACTTCCTTTGAAAATCAGAAGCATTCTCCTTGCCTTCAAGAAGAGACTTCTCATTCATCATTTGTAATCGATGCTTGGAGGCCAACTTTCTTGGTCTCCAAGGAATCAATTTGCTTCTTGAAGGAAGGTACCTCAAGAGAGGCCATCTTCATAAGCCAAGGTAGCTTGCCATTGTCACCAAGTTCTCCTAAAGAGGGAAAGTACCTCCCTCGAATCTCGTTGATGAACATGACGGAAAGGTGTGTTACAAATGACCTACAAGAACTCCTTTAAACAAAAATTAGGCGTAAGAAGTAAAAAAAAAGGAAACCCGCCCCATGAGCGGGAAGGATGGACGTTCTAACCCGGCAGAATCTTCAAGCTCAATGGGAAGAAGTCTTCTAGCTTTAGAGGCCACATCATTCTTCGATGATAGGATAAAGGTAGAAGTCAAGCACGATTGAGCGGAGAAAGTGAGGTTCTTGCTCTAAGCCATATTTGCAAAAGTAAAACTTATATCAAAACAAGTATAAATACACCAAAAAGGAAAAACAAAGCTAGGACAAACCTATATATGATTTTGCATCACGAAGAGGCACATCTAGAACCTTTTTAAGGTTCCCATAGTCAGAACTTCCTCCACGTATAAACAAAAAACTTGACAATACCCAACTCCTTGGGAGTAAGGTTTTGAGCTCAGTAGTCGAGGAGGAATAAGATGTCTGCAAGTATAGTGGGAACAATGGAGCACCCTGAGTCAAAAAGAAGGGCGAATGATGCTGAGCCTCAAACTTTGAAGTACCATGACTTAAAGCCATGTTAAGACTCCTCATAGATATCAAAACATTTTTTGTGCCTTACAAGCATGAAGGGATACATAGTTAAGGTTTTTTTCCTTCCCATGGGTATTTATTAACATGAATAGAGAGAAAAATATCCATCGTGATAGGGAATTCAGGAGGAAATCACATATCATCTCAAAACCTCAAAGTATGGCCTAAGAATTAGGATGAAGTTGTGAGAGGACCACCTTGAAGTCTAAGAAAGGAAGGGTAACCTTTAGACGAGACGTCACGATGTCATACATCCAAAGAAAGTCCTCATTGCCTTCCCTAGGCCTACCAGGATCTTCTTGTTAGACCTCGGGAGCTCGATCACATGGCGAGAGGCTAGCTCAACATCAGGGAACAAAGGGAGTTCCTTATTCCTCCTCAACATCCTTTCATTCATCATACTCCGAATCCCGACAACTTCATGGAGAATTGCTACCAGGGTGGTCCAAAGAGTTCGGATCACAATCTTGCCCTCCATACACCCTACAAGGGAACCACCACAAATAGAACCTAAGAGTGGGGGCAAGCTTTGAAAATTTAAGTGGAAAAAAATGAAACTAACCTATGGGTGGTTCCCCCATGCTAAGGGCAGCGCTACTCCACATGCCGCGAACGGCGAGGTGTAACACCTTGAAAATTATTTAAAAAATTAATTTGAACTTTGTTGGTCGTAATTTTAAAAATCTGCAGTTTAGCAGTGATGAGAATGACCCAATGGACTTATCAAAAAAAAATTCGGGCCAGGGTGAATAGTAACCTTGCGGGCCAGCAGTTGGGCAAGCCAAAATCCTAGATCTGGGACTAGGAATGCAGGATTAGAAAGAGAGGGTTAAGGTTAGAAATAATAAGGAATGAGAAGTTATACCTAGAATTAATTTTCAGGCAATGTTTGATTACGGGCAAAGTGTTTTGCCCGTTGGATAGTTTTGATGTGCGGTTTTTAACACCATACAAGTTATTTGGTGTTCAAGTAACCTTTACCAACCACTTTATGCCAAGTGGATGGCAAGGATTAAAACTTGAAAAGTAAGTTTTAATCTTGACCTTTCATTTATTATATTTTATTCGGAACCAATATCTCATCCATTCGGTGGAATTTCGTGTGCGATTTTAACACAGAAAAAGCTACTTGCTCCCCAAGTTAAAGTGAGCCACTTATCTTGAGCCAAGTGGATGGACAAGATTCATTCTTTGACTATCCAATCAAATCCTAGCCATTCATATAATTTCTTTTCCCAAAAAGAAAGAAAATTACACTTTACCTACATAAATACTATATTTATATCAAGATAAACATAAAACCACCAACTTTATCACTCCATCATCATCAATTTCAGCCAGACCTCTTCAAGAACACTTCCTCCATTGTTCTTGCTCTCAAACCCTCATTCTTGCTTTCAAATCCCAAAAACACTAGCCTAGAGTTGTTAAAGCTTCAAAGTTTCTTCACTAAACTTGTTCTACACCTCAGTACCTATAAAATCTAACCGATTAAAATCTCAAATCTCCATCAATCCTCACCTTGATACCTTACTTTCTCACTAATTTCATAAGGGTTTGGGTGTGACTTGGGAGCTTTGAAGTGAAAGGGAACAATCCTGGAGCGACTTGGAGCCAAGAATCCTTTAAACACCAAAAGTAGGGCATTTTAAACCTCTTTTACTTCAAATTTGTGTTTCTAATTTGCTTACTGATTTGGCTGAATATTTTTATTGTATTGGTTGATGATATATGGATATTGATGTATGAATTTTGGTGGAGTGTTTGGAGGATGTTAGAAAACCCATTTTGGCAAAACAAGTTTTGAAGCATGTGCTGGAATTCTCAAATTTGTATTGGCAGGTTGTGAATCACGAATTTTTGGATATATTTGTGGGTATTTTCGTGAGCTATAAAAAATATATGTTGAAGGTAACATCCTAAGCAACTCTGAGAATTGTCGTGGAGCATGATAAAGACTCTAACTACTTGAAAAAAATCATGAACCGAGACTATATATGTGCTGCTGAATTTCCTGGTCTTGAAGCTACAAATTTTGCTAATTTTTTTAACACAGTAAATGATTGATTTTTCCTTTGAAATTTTTACATAGGGTTTACAACATCTTAAAGTTCAACCTTGATTTTTCTTTTGAATTTATTCAATCATTTTCTAGGGTTAAAAATTATGAATTTTGGGTTTAGCTCAGGTTAAGTGGCCTCTGACCACCAGATTTGTGTAATTTTTTTTAACATAGTTAGAGAACTCTTGATTCAAATTTTTTAGGGAACCTTGTGGACACATTAAAGTGTCTTGGATAATTTTTATGTTCTCTGAATTGATTTTTTGATGTGTAAATAAATTGTGCTATGAACATGTGAAATCTACCATTATGCTGGAAATGCAATACTTTGAATTGATGAAATAATGGCCATATGACTTGTGACATATAAATCCATGCTAGAGGAAGTAAAGAGTGGTTTATGAGACATGATTGAAATTGCATTGTGAATGAATACCTACATGTGGCTTATGCATGCATTTGGGAAAAAAGAATATATAAATTTCAATCATGCATGTTCTGACATATGGACAAAACAGAAACAAGACTTGGGTTGAGTGAAGGGAAAGAAAAGAGAGGAACTTCCAAATATATTTTGAGTTGGTAGACGTATCAGCTAGGAAGAGTCTATGTGTGATTTGGAAATGGAAAAAAATAAAGTCTGATGATCACGTATAGAAATGAGCTTAGTCCTGATAGGTCTATTCTCTTTTGTGGTGTGATCTACTATAAATACCATTTGGTATAAACTATCTATTGTGGAGTTATCCATGGCAAATATCTGTTGGGTATAAAATAAGTCTTTCCTATGTAGACAAAAAGAAAAATGCACTGATTTGACTTCTATAGCCATAAGTGAATCAGGTCACTTTGAAATAATTTCACTGTTATCATAGGCATACTCATGTTATTCTAATTTTCTGCCTTGTGTGATTTAGTATTTGTTGGAACATTATGAGATATATGCTTTAAGTGATTGAATGCTAAAAGAAACCCACTTCGGAAGAATGGTTTTTTTTTAAACTTTAAAATGAACCTTTGATATATGTTGCATGCTCACATTTTCTTAATAAACCGAAGTGGCTGGGGCAATGACGATGACATTATAAGTGTGTAACTGAGGAGTACCCTCCTGAGAATTGTATAATTCTCACCCCTACTTGTTTGTTTTCCCGTGTCACCTCCAGGTTGATCTAAAGAACAATGGGGCTACTACGTGAAGAGTGAGACTCCAGTAGTTTAGTAGTTGATATTTTTTTTTTTTACTTTAATGTACTTAGTTAGAGTTATATGTATGTAAATGAACTAGAGAACGTATTGTATTAAAGCTCTTAGAAGAGCTTCCTCTTGTACTTAGCTATGTATTCAATAAATGTTTGCTCCTTTGTTATATATATTTTAACAAAATGAGTATTAGTTACTTTACGATTCGATCGATCTTGCTATAGATAATTAAGAAAGGTCCGCTAATCTACAAGTAACAACTCCTAAGCATAACGTCATGACTTAAAGATGACGTTGCACTTGGGAGGATGTTACACGAGGAGACTCACGGCACCACCCTTTCCCAAAACCAGCAAAAATAAATAAAAAAGGGAGGGAAGGTTAAGATATGGTCAAATCTAGAAACAAGGAAGAGAAGGTATTTACGAATGTAGGAATAGTGAAAATAGGCAATCTAGAGGAAAAAACCACTAACACCACGTGGCGAATGTTATGACACGAAGAAGGAACGTGAAGGGACATGGTGGATCAAAAGTAAGAAAAGAGAGAGGAAAGCGGTTTATCATGAAGAAAGAGAAAATACGAAAATTGAATGGAAGGAGGGGCACCCTAATATATAGGGCAACGAATGAGGGCAAACTCTGAGGAAGCGTATAACGCCTTGAAAACCCACGAAGTAAGACACGTGGCTCGTCCTCATTGGAGAAGGAAAGCATCATGTCAATTAAAGTGACACAGAGCTCAAACGGTTAAAAATTCAAGCGTAAGGGTGAAGCTACACGAACCTTGGATGCCATGTCGGATTACGGTAACGAATGCTGTACGAGCATAATGGACACTGCCCAAAGGTTCAACTTAGAGGAATTAATAGAAGGTTGATAGTAGGTGTGCCCACGATAAACTTTACTATCGGTGTTACCACTCGATAGCCGAGTTGGGGCGACTGTTACCTCGAATACCTCGAATACCATGGACAAGTGTTTCCTATGGTGACCTCTGATATTGGACTAGTATAACCCCGGTCCGGCCCCACCAATCGGATGTATGAACATATGAGACATAGCTCCAAACCTTATCATCTACCCGATAGAACCAAAAGTCTTGAGGAGACTTCAAGGACGAGAGACGCATGAATAGCAACCTCTCGAGTTTGTTATGACTCCCCTATGGTAGCATGCCAAGCTTGAGGTAAGTGGGGATAATAACGAAATTGGTAAGCCTTCTAGAAGAATCTCTATGACGATTTATATGCCCTCTGTAATGTAGTCCTAGGCTTAGCCCTAAAATAACATCTTTGGACACGTTTGTAGTATAGAGGGAAACCAGAAGGATAACATGGTAAACCTAAAAAACACTACACATTTCCTCATTTTCCCCATCATTCCTGACTTGGGCGTCGAGTCCTTTGCAGGTACCCTAAGGCGCCCTCCTCCGCAAGGAGAAGATATTCTACCAACCCTCCGCCTTCCCTTACAACCTGGAAATACTCCAGCGTTGCCTCAGGCAACGGGTTTCAATCCAATTTTGAAGAAAAGTGGGGTTACCATCTTCAATAATCATGATCGTGATTATTTCCTATATAACAAGCTTGAAGAATAAAAGATCTAAGTATTGTCCAGTATGTAACATCCCCCAAGTACAACGTCATACTTAAGTCATGACATTATGCTTAGGAGTTGTTACTTATAAATTAGCGGACCTTTCTTAGTTATCTATAGCAATATTGATCAAGTCGAGTAGTAACTAATTCGTGGTTCTACTAAATATATACAACAAATACACAAAACATTTATTTATTTCATAAGTAAATACAAAAGGAAGCTCTTTTATGAGCTTGAATACATACATGTTCCCTACTTCGTTTACAAACATATAGACACCACTAAGTACAATATAATAAAAACACTAACTACTAAACTCCTGCGATCCGATTCCTTTAGTGTAGCAACCTCGTAGTCCTCTGATCAACCTGGAGGCGACACGGAAACACAAAAACGTAGGGGTGAGAATTACACAATTCTCAGTAGGATAACTCCAGATACACAATCATAAATGTCATCGTCATCGCCCAGCCACTTCGGTTTATTAGAAAAATATGATCATGTAATGTAAACTAAAGATTCATTTTAAAGTTTCAAAATTATCTTTCCGAAGTGGGTAGCTTTTATTATTCAATCACTTAATATACACACATAATACTACTCAATAGCATAGTATTACATTTTGAAATATACGTGCCCTCAGTACATCGAAGGGGACTTTTTCTTTTCATGCCCATTAAAAGAGAATTTCCCGTGCCCATTAAAGAGGATCTTTTGTGCCCAAAAAAAAATGGGACTTTTCGTGCCCTTTACTCATTTAAGGGGACCTTCTCGTGCCCTTCACATAATATAGGGGACTTTCATTTCTCTACTTAAAACATGTACCATCATCAAATTCACATATAAACAATCAATCACAAGTGATTTTCATTCATTTCTCATAAACCAAACCTTAAAGTCACTATCATGCATTCATATACCATAGACTTGGAATAGATATCAAACTATCACAAATTTCCAGTCATTCTCACATTCCAGCACTTTGGCAGAGTTATTGTTCTGGGTTCAACATTTAATTTCCATACCAAACAACTATTCCAAGAGCCACAAAAATTCTATATGACACTATAATGTGTCTAGGACAACCTGTAAAAATTTCAGGGCAATCAGAGTTATATAACCACTTCAATAAAATAGGAAAATCTGGTGGTCAGAAGCCACAAATTCATAGTCCAGACTTGTGTTCTCAAAATATTTAGCCCTAGAATTCGATGGAATCATAGTACAATAAAATTCATAGAGATATTTCAACATGTCATTAGTCTTGTGTAAAAATTTCAGGAGCTATCTCAATCAATTGCTATGATTAAAAATTCGGGCAAGTTTGTCACTTCAGTCTCAACAATTCAGACAGCAGCAGTCACAATTCGGTTTCTAATTTTTTTGAGGCATCAAACCTTGGAATTAACCCCTAAGAAAATTCGTGTGTTTAGTCTAAGAGGTTAACTACAACATATAATTTTCATGGTTCATGAAACCACCCACAAAATTTCCATAAAATTAGTGAAAACTTCTGATTCCAGAACAGAAATCAGTCCAGCAACCTAGTTCCAATTTCACTTGAGAGAAAACCCATTTTAAAACCATCCAAACACAACACAAAAATTCATACATCAATATCAATATGTTAACCATCAATATCATCAAAATTTTCGGAATTAGGGCAAGCCAAAACAGAATTGAAAAATTTCACAAAGAAGGCGCAAAACCCCTACTTTGAGAGCTCTTGAGCTCTATGCTCCAAAGGATGCTCTAGAATGCTTTTGCTTCACTTCAAAGCTTCCCCACCAACATCAAACCCTTCCTTTAACCTCTGATTGTGTGCCCTCAAAGTTGGAAAAAGTGATGGATTCAAATTATAATCGGTTAGATTTGTAGGTTTTGATGAATAGAATAAGTTTAGTGAAGAGAATTTGTGGTTTTAGTGACTTTGAGCTAGGGTTTTGCAAGCTTGAAGCTTGTTAATGGAGTTTGAGAGGAAGAAAAATGGAGGAATGGTTCTTAGAGAGGTCTGGACAAAATTTTCATGAAGGAAATGATAAGATATTGATTTTATGAGTTTATGACAAAATGCATAGAATTTTCAAGTCCAAAATGTTTTATTTTCTTAAAGATAAATGTAGAAATATTTTGTAAGCATCCTATTGGTCCTAATAAAGTGGCAATGGTGTGGCTTCTTCTAAGCCACACACTTGTCTAAATGGGTGGCAACTTTCACTGGAAGTTTCATTTGTAAGAAACTACACGGAAATCTCAGAACGGGTAAACACCGTACCCGATTGAACCGATATTGCCCAAAAATTAATTTTAAGTATAAAATTATCAATCCCACCTATTTCTAACCTTATTCCCATGTTTTCCTAATTTCGGGCACCTCTGGGCCCGAATCAGGTTTCAGCGGCCTAAAGCCGGCAAGGTTACTATTCACGGGCCGAAATTTTTTTTTTTGGTCCATTGGGCCACCCTCATCATCATTGTACTGTTAGATTTCTGAAATTATGAATAACAAAGCTCAAATTAATTTTTAAATGATTTCGAGGTGTTACATAACTGAAATAGCACTTTAGAAAACATGTTTCCTGGAAACGGTGAACTTTCAGAAATGGAAGGGAAAATTTGAAATTCAAATTTAAAGTCAAACTTGGTTAAGGACTAATAGTGACATCTTTTTTCAACTTGGTCAACTTCTCGACTTCTAGAAGAAGAAGTTCAGAAACCTTGTTCAGAAAGCAAAAAGTAGTTTTTGATGGTGGACTCAGAAACCTCTATTAGACAACGGCTTATGCAATGTAAAAAGTAACTCTAACACGCAGAGCTACTTGATAAGAAGCATTTATGCCACTTATCTTGCTTCTAATTCTTAGCTTCGTGCATGAGTTTTACTATGTTATTGATGTGATTAATTAGGATTTTGGCTTGTGCCTCATTGTGAGATTTTAATAGAACTATTGGCTTTTGCACTAATTTTGGAATAGTTGTAATTACACCTTGTTGCGTTTGACTTTTCTCTTTCAGTATGGTTTTGTGCACAAGAGCTTTGGATCAAGTGCAAGTGTCAAGAACAAGCCTAGAAGCTCTCTAGAAGAAGGTTGGAGCAAAAAGGAATAAAAGCCGTAGAAGCTTGCTCTCGGGTGAGCATTGTAGCGCTCATTTAGCGCTCCAGCACTGCAGAGCAATAACCATAAATTTTTAGACCACTCTCTTGAGAGCACTACAGTGCTCATGCGATAGTGGACTAATAGCTCATTAATCTTTTTTTTTTTTTTTTGCCTCACTTTGGCCTATTTTTAGAGAGTAGTATATATATGACTAGCTTTGGACTTAGTTTTTGACTCACTTTTAGACTCCACTTTTAATTGATATTATTCTATCTCTACATCTCTCTTTCTATCTTCTCTCTACATATTCTTCTATATTCTTTTCTCTTAGGGATTTCATTAGTGAAGGTGCTTTGTCTTGGAGATTGTGGCAAGGATTATTACTATTATTTTCATGTTCTCTTTTATCTTCATTGTTGTACTCCTCCAAAGATGGAGGAGTAGATTTCTTTACTAGTGTAAGGGTTTCTGAATGGATTGGAATGATATTTAAGACATCTTTTGATATTAAATGCATTGGTTTTCTTAGGGCTTGTTTGGTATGAGTTTTTAGTTTTCATTTTCAATTTTACATTTTTCTAGATTTTGTGAAGGAAATGCTAAAAAGAAATGAAAATTGAAACTGAAATTTGTAGTTTTCAGAATTTTTAGTATTTCCTTTACAAAATTGAAAACTGCAAAACTGAAAATGAAACTGAAAACTAGAAATTCAAACCAAATAGGCCCTAACTACAGTTTCTATTCTTATAATTATTGTGGTGATTGCTATAATCTTTATTAGGATAACTAAAGTGATGATTGTCATTTAGGGAAACCCTTTGGGCATAAATTGATAGATCTATTGGTTTATGTTTGATGGAGAACATTAGAATCAACTTTTCGATTAGCGGTTAGGCTATAGGAATTGATTAATTAAATCAATGTGATTTCTAAATAAATTAAGATATCGTTTATTAGTTATTTGCATTAGTCAAATTCTAGAGGTAAATCGATCAGGAGTAGAATTGCTAGTAATTTATTACTAATAGCCACCAATGGGTTTAATATTTGGTCAATAATAATTAATTTTCAATCTTAGGAATACCTTGCACTAGTGTCTTTTTCATTATTACTACTATCCCGTTGCTGTTATCTTTTAATTTAAATTGCTTAAATCTTATTCTTCAAAACCCCAATTTTCCCAACTAAATATTAAAGCCTCCTTGATAAACGACATAGGTTGTACCCTTTACTTCATTTTTGGTGCAACTTAGCATTAAAATAAATTTCTAATTTGAGGAGGTAGGTGACAATCTCCGTTCACTACTCTTCTAGACTTAATTTCCATGACACAAAAAGAATATCAACACGTGTCACTGGGAAAACAAATCAAGGGCAATGATTATAAATGAAGATCAAGTATAAAAGGAGATTGTGTGCTTACAACTTAAGACTCTTGATCATTATCTTGTGCTGAAATACTAAAGAAATTTTCTCTCATCTTCTGGAAAACTATTACATCTTATAATAAGTTTCTTTCATCTGTAAAAATATTCTTTCTAAGTTTTCATTAGATAACATCTTCTTCCTAGGAAGAATAATTAGAAAGAAGTCATTCAAGTTTTCAGCTTCAACTGGTTTGTAGAAAACTTGAGTGATCCAACCTAAACATATCCTTTGTAACTTGATCGAGTAGTGATCGTTGTGAGATAGCTTGAAGAGGGTAGTCAAAGACTACTTGAAGGTGATAGTAGAGTGAGCTATTGGTCACATTACGTTAACTTGAAGAGGCTAGTAAAAGGATACTTGGAAGTGATAGTAGAGTGAGCTCCTGGTCACGTGAGATAGCTTGGGAAGGTTATTGAAAGACTATCTAACTTTCAAGGTTGAGAAAAAGTTGATTAGTTGAACTTAACAGTTGTTAGAACTAGATGTAGGTAGGTTAGTTGAACCAGGATAAAAACTCTTGTGCATTATCTTTTATCTCCCTAAATCTCCTTTATATTCTATTTTGTGCTTATCATATTTGTTCTGGTAACACCCTTCCTACCATAAAGCTATCCTTGAGCCATAACTTTATAATGATTAGTTCTTACTTCTTAACTTTAGTTGACAGGTAGAGGTGTATATATAGTATTTAAACTTGAGCCTGCTTTTGTGACAAACATAAAACCTCTTTCTCTCTACGCAAATTTGGACATAAATAATATGTCGTAATAAAATAGCAAAACTACATAATTGTACTATACAATAGCAAAACAATCATATACATAGCTATATCAACCCTTACCCTGGTTCATACAGGAACCCTTTACTCTAGGTAGAGTACTACTCAATATTCACAAAAAGACAATAAAAAGACTGACTAAATTCTCTATCATCGGTTCATCAAAAGCTCTGATGTTATGCCCATACCAGCTAAGAATCTCTACAAAATAGTCACCATCATAGCAATCTTTGTAAAAATATGATAACAGTAGGAATGAGAATCAAAGATTCCTAGTAGGAAAAACACAGTCTATTACTCAATGATATTCAACATTAATGCAAAAATAAGCAATGTATCTTTGGTTGTTTATGTAATGGTCTAATTAATTAGTGTCATTAGTTCTTATGACTTAATTTTATTAGATAATTTTAAGCTTAATGGTAAAACTTATAGGACTCTTCAGATATAGTTCTCATTGGATTGTGCTGCAACGATGTAACGACGTCATGTTACAACCTGATATAGTTCACTAGATGGAGTACGTCTACTACATCTCATCTTAATAGCCTCGCTATTCTCAGTACATCAATTTCCTCATAACGATGTAACGCCATCACGATTACAACTTAATATAGTTCTAAGGGCGTAGCACGTCTACTACTACCCATGAATCCATGAGCTTACCACAAAGCAATTAATATTACATAAAACTTATTTCTTAAGTTTTCTTTTTTCGTATGAAACTTTATCATTTATTTAGGAAATCTCATAATTATAAAGCAAAATCTCTTCTTAATAGTTCTATATCTCATATTTTTGCTTTGAAATTTCCTCGAAATCTCCTTAACTCTTATGAGATTTTCTTTGTTAGTCTCCTGAATTACCTGAGACTTTTCTCTTGAAAATCTCTTAAATTTCTTATGAGATATTCTTCAGAATCTTCTGAATTCTTATGAGATTTTTTGTTCAAAATCTTTTGAAGTCTTATAAGATATTCGTTCAAAATCTCTCTTTAATTTTTATGAAATTTATCGTTAAAATCTACTAACTTTTTATGAGATTTTGCTGCAAGAAACAGCTAACTGTTATGAGAATTTCCATAAAATCTACCAACTGTTATGAGAATTTTCTATAAAATCTGCTGGACTATTACAAGATTTTTCTGAAAGTCTGCTAAACTTTTATGAGATTTTATATCATCAAAACTTGTATAACCACTTGTGTGATAATTGTTGTAACTTTCAAGGAAAAGAAACCAAGTTTCTTGGGTGAACTTCAAGCTTTTTCTTCTATGAATCAAAATCTCTTATATTAATTCACTCAATCCACAAGTAAGTGTTCTTGAACTATAAAACTCATACATATGAATCTTGAAAATAAATTTCAGATTTCATAAACACAATTCTAAACATATCTCAAGAGTTTATATTAGCAAAAATAGCCAAAACAATCACAAAGCAATAGACTAGAATCTTTCCTACCTTTCTCCAAGCATTTTGCTAAACTTTTCTCTAGCTTTTTCTTCTCTAATCCAAGCATCAAACCCACTTTCCAGCCCTATATGAGCTACTATTTGGACAAATTTGAGGGGCAAAAAGAAGGTTTTGGCTTGAGTTTGATGTAGAGAAAGTGTTCTTGAACTAGTTTAAGGATTAATCTAGGCATAACCTTCAAGAATACGAAGCTTTCATGGAGTTTGAAGAATAAAACATGAACATGGTGAAGAGAGAAAGAAAGGAATGTGAAGGCTATATAAGGAAGGAAGAGAAAATATGATCTTTTCAAATTTTTCTTTATATAAAAAAGCATTACTTGGAGAAAAAGCTATTAGTGTAACTATTTTCGAATCAATTTGCCTTGTATCAGTATTACAAATATCTATATTTATTTATTGTCCTGAATAAAAGTATCTTAGATATAATAGTATCCATTATTTATACCAGATTAAGTGTTTATACCAGTTATTACCTCAGTGTCCGATTATTACCATCTTGGGTACCGATTATTACCATTTCGATACCCAATTGGCATAAAAGAAACTTTACCAGGTTTAAATATCCATTTACCCTCATCCTTATTTTTATTAATGTTATTATACCAATTATAGGGTCTAGTCTATATCCTCGATTAAAATATTATTATACTGAATTTTTTAATAATATTAAATTAATTTTCATTTCTTTTATAAACTCCTCATATTATTGTGATCATAATTATGTCTGTCAAAATTTTCAAAATCCCTATAGATTATTCACATTTAATTATTTTATCACAACAATATAAAAAAATCGGTCGTTATAGTTCTTTTGGAAAAATTTATTCGAACTTGTTTTCCATGTCTCTGTTCTAGTTTAGAAAGTCTCTTTCTTATATATATATATATATATATTTCCGTTGCACTTCAAGTTCACACTTGATAATATTTGTTTAAGTTTTAGAATCTAAATTGAAAACAAAAGCCAAAGAATGATTCAATCCCCATTCTCATGCACTTTTCTACCTACATTTGGCATCAAAGCTTAGGCCTCTAAGGGGTTGAGCAATCTAATGACTGTAGTGGTTAAAGATCCTAGGAAATATGGCACAAATATCCATATTGCTGAAGGACACTCCATAAACAGACTGCCATTCTTTGATGGTGGAGACTACGCATATTGGAGAGATAGAATGGAGCTATTCATCAAATACAAAAGTCTTGACTTGTTGAAGATCATTCAAGAAGGAGACTATGTTCCTAGGGAGGAAGTTCCAAGAATTGAAGATGCACCTTCTACTTTTGGAAAAGTCCCCAAGAGTAGGTGGATAGAGCAACACAAGGCAAGAGTTTAGTTGAACTCAAAGGCAAAATACCTACTCATATGTGAACTAAGTAAAGTTGAATGTGATAAAATTATTGCTTATGACATAGCTAAAGAAATATGGGATAAACTTCACATGCTGCATGAAAGGTCCTGATCAAATCAAGGAGACAAAGATCAGTATGTTGGTCCATCAATATGAAATATTTAAAATGACTAAGTAAGAGAGTATTGATGACATGATCACCAATTCATGACCAACTCAAAAGCTTGTATAAAAGGTACTCAAACTCTGAGATGGTTAGGTAGATCTTGAGAAGTATTCCTGTAAATGGATTCCCAAGGTCATAGCTATTATAAAAGCCAAAGATCTTCAAACCCTTGGCTTGGATTTACTCATTGGGTCACTCAAAACCCATGAAGTTGTGCTTTCTAAGGTTCATGGTGAATTTATCAAGAAGAACAAATCCATGGCTCTGAAGTCCTCACATAAGAATCAGACCAAGGGAAAACTAATGAAAGTTCCTGAAATACAGATGAAGAAGAAGAATCTAATGAAGAAGCTAAAGAAAAAGATGGAGATGAGATCTCCATGTTCGTGAGGAAGATGTCTAAAGCTTAGAGAAGCAGAACAAAGAAAAAAAGAGACATCAACTTGAGAAAAGGCAGGAAGGGTAAGGGAAAGCTGGACAACATGACTTGTTACAACTGTGGAAAGAAGGGACACTTCAAGAGTGACTGTCACAAGCTCAAAGGTCCATAAAAGAAGTTTCCATCCAAGAAAAAGGGGATGATGGCCACTTTGAGTGATTTAGAGGAAGAGAAAGAAGGTTTAGAAAGCTAGGACAAGCTTGAAGATGTAGCAAACTTATGCTTCATGGCAGGCTACTCTTCAGAAGGAGAACATGAGGTAAAGACACCTCTGAATCTAATCTTTCTTGTAATGAATTACTTACTTTATATGATGAATTGTTTGAGAACTCTTAGATCCTATCCTCTCACTATCTAGGTCTAAAAAAGAACCATTGAAAGTGGTTCTAGAACTTGAAATAGCTAAGATAGATATTGAGAATCTAAGGCTTGAGAAGGAAGAGATCAAAGGAGAAAATAAGTTTTTAAATGTTTTAGCTCAAATCCTTAGAAGTTGAAGCCACTGGAAAAAACTAGAAAACTCATAAAGTAATTTATGAACTTGAAAGGATTTCAAAACTTCTCAAATCTGATATGGAAAATATGGTAAATGACTTCAAGAATCTTAAGCTGATGCTTGGTGGCCAAAGGCCTTATTTTCAAAAGACTAGGTTGGATATAGGAGTGAGATGGATAAGAAAAGAAAAATAATCTCATCAAAGTAAAGAATAGAGTATCTTGTACTTTTTGTCACAAGAAAGGTTATCTACTTGACAAATATTTTATGACAAAGAAATCTATAAAATAGATTGGAAACCTCCCCAAACAAAAACTAACCCAAGAAGACCAAGAAAGTTTGAGTACCTAAAATAAAAACTATTTTTGTTCTAGGAGTGTCTAAGAACACATGTTGACAAAGACAACAAGTGGTACATGGATCCAGGAAGTGGTTCAAAAACCTGAAGCCCAAAAACTCTAGATTAGTGAAATTCGTTGATGGAGGTAAAGCCAAGGTTCCAGGTATAGGAAATGTTGGTAAGGATGACACGCACCAAATTTTTGATGTTTTACTTGTAGATGGTCTGGCTCACAATCTATTGAGTATTAACCAATTTTGTGACCAAGGTTTTAATGTTTTATTTAATGCAAATGCTTGTAAAATTGTAAATCCTACTTTTGGACAAGTCATTTTTTGGTAAAAGATATGATAACACTTATGTGTTATTCTTGGATGACCTTCTAGATCAAAATATAAAATATCTTGCATCCTTCATGGATGATAAATGGTTGTGGCATAAGAAACTTGCACATGCTTATGTGAAGTTTATTTATTATGTCAGAAAGAGCTTGTTAAAGGTCTGCCAAAGATCAGATATGACAAGGATTCAACTTGTGATTTCATGAGAAAAGCAAGCAAACCAAAGCTTCTTTTCACAACAAAAACATGATTTCAACCACTAAGCCACTTGAGTTATTACACATGGATCTCTTTGGACTAACCAAGACTACAAGTCTTGTTGGAAAAAGATATTGCCTTGCCATCGTGGATGATTTCTTTAGATTTATGTAACACCCTCCCAAGTATAACATCATCATTAAGCCATAACATTAAACTTAGGAGTTGTTACTTATAATTTAGCGGACCTTACTTGTAATCCCTCCTAAGCACAACATCATCCTTAAGTCCTGACATTGTACTTAGGAGTCGTTACTTATAAATTATGGACCTTTCTTAATTATCTATAGCAAGATCGATAAAATCGTGTAATAACAAATTCGTGATTCTAGTAAAATATATAACAAAGAAACAAAACATTTATTGAATAGAAAGTCCAGTACAAAAGGAAGCTCTTCTATGAGCTTTAATGCACATCTATTATCTCTTATATTTAGAGACATATACATATGACTAAGTATAATAGATACAAATCTTCACCACTAAACTACTGATCCTAATTCTTTTGTGTAGTAGCCTCACTATTCTCCGGATCAACTTGGAGACGATATGGAAACACACACATTGGGTGAGAATTCTAAATTCTAGGGGGTATCCCAAAATGTATAGTAAAATAAATCCATTTCATCATCATCCTCCAAGCTACTTTGGTTTATTAAAAATCTAATCATGCATTTCATAATAATGGTTCATTTTAGAGTTCAAAATCATCCTTTTGAAGTGGGTTTCTTTTAAAAATTCAACCACTTCGTATACATGTCATTGTCCTAAAACATCGTAAAATTCATTCTAGGCAAATAATTCAATAAATTATGCATCTTTCTTAACTTCACGTGCCCTTGATAGGTCGAAGGGATCTCATCTTTCTTTATGTGCCCTTAACAAGTCAAAGAGGATCTCATCTTTCTTTATGTTCCCTTGACAAGTTAAAAGGGATTTTAGCTATACCATTCTTATCATTACATGTCCTTAGTACATCAAAAGGGATCTCATATACATCATCCTTATCTTTTCATGCCATTGGTACATCAAAGGGGATCTCATATCTTTCTTCTATTTTCATGCCCTTGACATACCAAATGGGATCTTTTTGTCCCTTAACATCAGCACGTATATTATCATCAAGCTCACATAGTATTCATGATATCAATCCATTGATATTTAATCATCATTTCAGCATAATAGCATCCTATAGAAATTTTAGTCTCTAAGAAAATATGATTAAATTACTAAACATCATCAAAACATAGCCAAACAAATTTTCAGAGGCAGTTCAATGTATTAGTGAGATCTTGTAAAAATTTCGAAGCATGAAAAGGTCTCAGCTATATTTATAAAATTTCACAATTTCAGAGGTCAAAAATTATACATTCTCGGCTGACAGCCAAAAGTCTTAATTTTTCTACCCTATCAAATGAACCCAGAACTTTGTATAAAAAATTAGAGTTGGACCTCAATATGTCCTCAATATCCTGTAAAAATTTCAGCTAATAATTCAATCATTTGCTAGGATAACAAAATTAGACAAATTCAGTACTTCAAATTAGACTGCTTGATAGAACCCTTTGCCTATTTTAATTTTCCATTTTTTAAAATAGCAAAAGTGATTAAGAAAACCCAAGAACTAGAAACTCTTCCATATGTTAGCTTCATCATATAAAAATTTTAGCTCATGATTATTCTCTAAATTAGTGAGAAAAATCAAAACATTTCACCTGCTTGTTAAATTAAGATTTCCAACAGCTTGATTCATAACATGTTTTAGCAAAAAAGGTTTCCTAACTTCATCAAAACTCTGTACCAAAATCAATACATCAATATCTATTTGAAATCAATCAATATAATGAAAGAGTTCCAGCCAACTCAATCGGAAATTCTCAGAATAAATTTTGAAAGAAAAGATGTCAAAGAAGCCTGACTTGTCACTTATGGGCTCTTGCTCTTGTTCTTGGCTTTCTTCAAGAGGTCTATACCTAATTCTTGATCTAACCCACTCAAATCTCTTCTTAGACAGCCAACACAACAGAATTTATTGATGGTGAAGTGAGGTGATGATTCTCTTTTGGTGTTTAATATGAGGATATCAAGAACTAGTCTTAAGTTTGTGCTTTGATCATGGTGTCTTGGTCTTGTAACTTGAGTTTTTCAAGTTAGGAATTGGAATTTGAAGAAGAAGAAATGGAGATGGCTGAAAGGAGAAGTATCAGAATGACTTAGTGGTGTGATAAGGCTAGGTGAATTGTATTTATCTTAGGTTAAAAATACTAATTATGTAGTCAAAGTGTATTTTTCTTTCTTTCTAAAATTGAATCTTAGCCATCCACTTGGTTTAAATGGATAGACATTATTATTCTTTTATAAAGATTAAACTATCTTTGGTGTTAGAAATTGCACACCAAAGTTTTACCGAATGGGTGGAACATTGTACCCAGGAATCAAATATTCCTTGAAATTAATTTTCAGTAATAAAATCTTTATTCCTAACTATTTCTAACCTTAATCTTATAATTTCTCAATTTCGGGCATCTCCGATCCCGATTCTAGGGTTTTGGCAATCCTAATGGCTCGCGGTGTAACATCCCAAATTTTATCTAGACTAATTGACTCGATGAACTTGAGCAATTGATATATCGACTAGGCGGTTCATCTTGGTCCAAGAGTGGGAAGGGTCAACATTGGTGATTTATTGTTGATTAATGACATTAGCATAGTTAGAAGGCACGGAATAAGCAACAATAAATGTTATTAACACATAAACCCTAAATTAAGCATATTGGACAAGGACAATTTATTTACAAGGTTAAATTCCCTAATCAATATTAGTAAATTACATTAATCAAATAGATAGTAAGAAATTGATTTGAAAGATTAATCTTAATTAATGATACAAAATGAGTAAAACTAATAGAAATTAGACAAATTTTATCAAAAATAACAAATAATGTTAGAATAATCAAGTGTGTCTAGAAGAAGATGCAAAGAATTACAAAAAATGTCATTACTTGGTGAAATTATGAAAATACCCTTGCTATGTAAAGGAAATTACCAAACTACCATTGTTTTATTAATAAATGACAAAGACACCCTTATTCTATACATGGAATTACAAGAATACCATTGCCATTGTCTAATTACAAAAGTACCCTCGTCTTGGTTAAAAAAATTACTACAATGTCACTATTTTAATAATTACTACAATGCTATTTGCATAAATCCCTAGACTTGTCTTTAAACAAGAATGAATCTAATCCATTGGATTAGGATGACAATACAATAATTCAATCACATACTTCATACACATTCTTAACCACATACATTCACATAGACAATTCCCTAATAATTAAAAACACCTATTAAAGCATAAGGTTACATGATGTAAATCTATGATGCATACAAGCATTAAAGGTTAGAAAATTTCCACTAACCATGCATGCCCAACAACAATATTTTTGCATAAACCATGGAGCATTTTCATCCCAAAATTAGGCCTACATGTTTGCATAAAACATGGAGCATTTTCTTATCCCAAAATTTGCTAGCATGTTTGCATAAATCATGCTCCAAGCATTAGTTCTCTAAGTGCTTCATTCTTTTTCCTTCCACTATAAATACTCTTAAAACTCTTTTCCATTCATTCCATTTCCAAGTCACAAAGAGACCTCACCATGCTTTGTAAAAGCTACATCCTCTAACTCTTGTAAAATACATACACTCTTACTAGTCTTGAAGCCTTAGAAATTCTCTAAGTATTCTTTCTCTCTTATTTTTCTCTACTATTTCTTCTTATGTTCTTCTCTTCACTTTCCAAACTTCATCCAAACACTTAAATCCTAAGTCCAAACTTTCATTAGCCTTCACAAGAGTTACAATCTTTAACTCTAGTGAAAAATATTTTTAAGCACTCAAGTTCTAGAGCCAAGATACAAGGAGGTTACTCCAAGGAATCTTGCTAAGTTTAAAAGAGAAGGACTCTTTTTAGACTCTACAAAAGAGGTAGGAGTTTCTTCTTTACTTGTTCATGTAACATCCTAACTTTTAACCTAATATGCTTGAGTCGCATTTCGGTTCAGTTATTAGTTGTTACGCCTTTGTTTCAGATCTTGACTTATCTTTTAAAATACGAGTAAGGAAAATATGACTAAATTTTTCTTTTGAACTTAAAACTTAAAATGCAAGTGTGCGTGCGCATAGATACCGATTATACACATAAGACATAACAATCATATACCCGTCATCATAGCATATATAAGTAGACCATAGTATAATCACAACACAAATCATATATCATAATCTTAACATAATAGCGATGTCCTATAAACATAAGGACACCTTAAGATTCTAAACACAACAATCAAGGTTGATCATACACTAGCCCAAAGCTAAACATAACAAAACTAGACTAGTCTTCATACTTCCGCTGTGACCTCTGATCCGATAGTTAACGTGATTCCTATACCTACGCCTCAAGGAAGATCACGAATAATCTGCATCATTCATGTTCTGGAGACGACACGGAAGAAAGGAAAGGGCGGAAACTTTATTCAAGATTCTAGATAGACTCCCCAACTTTAACACAAGTGTCATCGTCATCGTCCCAGCCACTTCGGTTTTCTTTATGAAAGAGGTGTGCATGCATAAGATTCAATTTTAATTTCTCAGATCCTTTTATCCGAAGTGGGTGTCTTTTAGCATAGGTCTTAATGAATGCAATAGATATCTCATGTATGTATGGCAATACTATAAATAACACATATCACATGATTTAAAGCACCAATAGAACAACAATGCAACAACATATATATGCCTCTTTTCTTTACTTTTTCATAATTGAACTTTCAAGTTCTTTTCCACCCTTACACATGGTCACCAAAAGCCACCTGTTTCACCTTCCCGGTGATTTTTCATGGTCACCAAAACTCCTCCTATCCTATCGCCTAGGATGAGCTCAATCCTAACTAGCCGTCACTAGATTTAGTATGGGGTAATAGAGGGGAAACACATCTCTTTCTTATCATGAGTATGCAATTTTATCATCATTTCATGCTCAGGATTTCATGATTCTTTTTCTAAGTCAACAAATTTGGCGGGAATCAGAAGGCATTAATGGCTGGGAATGGGATTTTCCAAATTTGCTTCCTGTCGTATAACATCCAAACATCCATCTTAATCATAGTATATCATATTATCATAACAATCATGTCATAAGTTCACATATTCTCATATACATGCCATTAATACTTTCATATACTCTTGATATATCAAAACTATGTGTTCACTCGGTCACTTACTCTCATCATCTTCCCTATCTTATAGTATCTTATGCTTTGACCGTTCCGGGTCTTAAACTTGTGTTCTAGTTATCCTAACACCCATAACAGATCTTCGATGTACCTAAAGGATCATTACTTGTAATTCTCTCTAATTTTTATGCTTACTAACACCTCCAAACAACATTGCACAGATTGGTTATGATGGTTATTATTCAATTACGGGTTTGAATCTACATCTTTAACCCTTTCTAAGTTCCATCTTCACCTGAGGCTTTATATTCAATTCCTAGACCAATTATCAGGGATTCCTTTACATATCCACTAATTATAAACCATTTTTCCTAAGTTCAATTATGCTGAAACAGAATTTATAATTCTTGTGCTTAAAGTGTTCTAGAATCCTTATTTTAAGTCCTTTTTAGTTGCTTGTTCTTTCCTAACATTCCTAAATCGGTCCTTGCCTTATTTAAACACAATTTTACACATTTTAACTCCATAAAGTAGTATCAATAAAGTGGCCAAACATACAAGGTAGAAACCAAATTGTATATCTCACATAATCATATGAATTCATGATTTAAGCACATATAAGTTGCTAGTTTTCTCTTGGAATAATTTTAGGTCAAAACTCTTTTAGAAACTAATTTATCTTACTAAAATCATGTAAATATAGGTGAGGGCAGTAGCTAAATTATTTTGCCCATAAGGTAGATTTAAAACATAAAATCATGTTCATAATATTCTCTAAATTCACCTATGCCTAGAAAAATTCCAAGACATAGACTATTGATGATTAGATGCAACTCATACCAAGTCCATCATCATCATCACAAGGCCGAAATGGCATTCATGGAATGCTTACATTTTCTAAGACTTTACTTATGATACTTGGGCAAGTCTTTGAGCTTTAGAATATTTAAGTGATGACATAAACATAAACATGTTATGCACTTTGTTTTATTCTTCATTATAAAATAAAGTGAGAGCATAAAATAAATATGAGATGCAACCTCATTATTCTCTTTAAAGATTAAGTGATAACTTGAAATATAAACATGAAGTGCAAGCTTGGAAATTTAAACATGAAATGCAAGTTCATTTATTTATTCTTGAGAGCTTAGTGATGGCAGACATGATATGCAATGCATAAACTTAAACATGAATGAAAACTTATTTTATCTTAACTAGAGCTCAAGCAAGACTTTAGAGGAACATCAATAGCCTTAACCCAACATGTGTCTAACAATATAAAGTGAGTTTTAGAGTTCTTAGCACCAAGTCTTCAAAGAAATCTTATGGTTTAAACATCACTATCAAGCTCAAGAAAATGGATTAAGAGATAAATATCAACACTTATCAACACAAACATAAAGAGATCTACTCATATTCTTTATTTTATTGTTCACAAGCTTTAATCTAGAGTAACTCTAGAATAGCCGACCAACTTTAAAGTTGGCAAGGGTAAGCTTAGAGCTCTTTGAAAATATGTGATTGAGTTTCTTAAGCAAAACCTTGAGTGAGCTACTTAACATTTTTATCAAACTTTGTACAAATAAAGGAATGACAAACCGAAACCATTGAGGAAGAAAGGAAATGAGAACGAAATCTGAGTAAGGAAAAGAAAAGGAAACCGAAATCATGTATGGTCCAAGACCAAGTTTTCAAGCTTTAGAGGTTTCTCACATGGTATCCACAAGACCATTATCTTGAAACCTCATCATCAAGCCAAAGATTTTCTCATCACAAGGCTCTAAGGCCGAAATGAAAGGATGATAGAAAGAGTTTTGAAAACCAAGAGAAAACTAAAACTTTTCTTAAAGAAAGTAAACAACACTTTAAAAATAAACCCCTACCAAAGATATTTTTCTTTGAAAGATTGGAAGCTTGGTCTTGAAACAATATGAGAAAAACAACTTCTCCCTTGGTGCACAAAGTGAATTCGGCCAAGAGAAGAAAAGGAAGAAAGATTTTGCTTTGAGTTCTTGAGCTTGAAAAAGGAAAATTTATGTGTTTAATGGAAGGTTTGTGGTGTTTGGATGATGGTTTGTGTTTAGGAAATGGTGGACGATGATGATTCTTTGAGAAGATGAAGAAGAAGTGAAAGAACTCTTGAGCCTTGAGAGAACAAAAATGAGAGAAACTTAAGAATGCTCTTTGAAATTCATACTTAGCAAATGCTCAAAAATGTGCCCAAGTTCTTTCAAGCATGATATTTATAGAAAAACAACACCAAGGGTGCATGAATGGAAGGGAGCTGTGACCTCATGTTCCATGAGATAAGAGAATTGTTTCATGGAGGCATGGTGAGGTAAGGTCTAAAGCATGGGTAAAAGTATGGACAACCATGTTTCTTTAAACAATTTTTAATGGAATTTCAACATGTGATGGATGATTATGGGGGAGGTGGCTGATTGTATTAAGGCCTAATGGAGGAGAAAACCTCATCTTAATGTTGGTTTAGGTGTGTATTTAGGAGTTGATTTGGTTAGGACATTGATTAGGAATTGTAAGTAAGTGTTTAGGTGAGATATTGGGTTATGTTAGATAAAGTTTGAATCCACAACTGATATAAATTTTTAAGTTGTATTCTCAAAACATATAAAGGATACATTTAACAATAACTCATACTAGTTAAAATCTTTTTTATATAGCTTTTTCTTTCATCAACAGTTAAAAACATATCATATAATTGATCTAATAATACTTGGTCTTGGGGAAAAGGATGATTTTCAAATTCTTCAATAGTATCTAATATATCTTTTTCATGTTTTCTCAGTTTCTCAATGCTTTCGTAATCTATAACAAGGAAACATAATTTAACATAAAACTTACAAGATAATGATCCTGGTAAACTTCAAAACTTTATTGAATACTTCAGTAGTGTTTGCACAAATATGATACAAAAGGGGCTTTGTCCAGGGATTGAAATGGTGAAGGCTCTAGAAATTCAAAAAGAATTGGGTTATCCTGGCACTACATGTGTTTCTACACCTCTTTCAGTAGTCCAAAATGGATATAATAAACATATAAAAGGGGTTCCTAAAATTATAATATTTACAATATTTTTTACTAATACGAAGGATGTCTTAAAACAAATTTTATTTTTACAAATCTTTGCATTTGAAAGTTTATATGTAATTTTTAATCAGTTCCACTTGCTTCTTGTAACGCCCCAATTTTTACTATAATTTTTACTATCATTAGAATTACCGAATTCCGTAGGTAAATATTATATAAAATTTGAGACCAAACAATCCTTAATAAAGGAATATAACGTTAGAAGAGAAGTTAGGAGCAATTCGTGCAAGTATTGCAAACCCCAATTTCTGTACGTGTAAAATGACCAAAATGCCCTGAGGTTATTTTACTCAGAAAATGAGGATCGTGGGCCCCACCCATCCTCAAGGGGATGTTTTGATGTTAATAAGGGATTGTTTGTGTTATGTGTGTTAATAGAGGAGAAGAATCCTAATTTTGAGCTTGACGCGAAATGACCAAAACGCCCTTACGGTTTTTAACTCAAATTTGCGTGCCGACTAGCCCGAACCTCACTAAAATGTGTTAAAAGGTGTTTTTAAGCCATGATTAACCATTGGTTAAGCTCGGGTGGTCTCGGGCAATTTTTAAGTAAAATGACCGTTTTGCCCCTGTCTTTGTAAGTTTTACAAATTTTGAGATTTTTGATTCGTCTAACGAAACCTAAGCAATATTAGGCTCAAATTAAAGCTTATTAAATTCTAATTACTAATCTAGAGTCAAAATTATTTATTTAGATTGATTAGAACCTAAAATTGCTTAAAACACCCAAATTGCTTAGTAATTCACTTAAACCCTTAACCGTAAATTCTCTAAATTGCATGAATACCTTGCCTACACCTAAAAAATACATGGAACACACAAAATCCTCTTCCACAAGGCTGTAATGCACGAAATTATTGAGTAATAAGTCAGAAAATTATTACACAAAAATCCAAAGAATGAAAACAAAGAATCATGAAAACATGGAAACATGATTCCATGTTTTAAGCCACCAAACAAAATGATTTTTCTTCCTTATTTTTTTTCTCTAATTTTTGGTCAGATTTCTTTCCTTCCTTTGTCCATTTATGAGCTGCAAAATCTCTATAAATAGGCATGCTTGAAGATAGTTTAGATGCTTAGTTCATAACTTACACAAATTCTAGTTTTAGGAGCACCAAAAGCTCTCATTTCCTCCTCCTCTTGGCTGAATTCTTTCTTCAAGTTTTCAAGAATATTTTCTTTCATTTCACTCAAGGAAACCAAGTTCTCTTCCTTTCCTTCAAATCAGATTAGGTAGGGAGTTGTTTTTAAGTTTATTTCTATGCTTTGCTAAGTGTTGTTCTTGGTTCAAAATGATGATTTCATGGATTTTCTCTAGTTTTTCCATTTGGTTTTCTTCTTCCTTTTTCTTTGAACAATTCAGCCATATGGCCTAGGTGGGACTAAGATGATGGCTTGATGATGAGGACCTTGAGGGTGGGTTGTGAATCCATCACAAGTTAGGCCTCTAAAGCTTGAAAGTTCCACTTGATGCAAAACTTTAAAGAATAATATTTTTATGATGTTTTTATGATCTTGAGTTTAGAACTTGAAAGATGTATTTTTCACTTTGTCTTGCTAAGATATATTGGGTTGAATTTATATTTCTCTAAAGTCTTGGAGGAGCTCTAGTAAAGAAATAAAATGAACTTGCATCCATGTTTAAGTTTATGCCTTGCATAACCATGTTTACTTTCTATGTCATCACTAAATTCTCAAGAATGAATAAATGAACTTGCATATTCATGTTTAAATTTCCAAGCTTGCATTTCATGTTTAAATTTCAAGTTGTCACTTAATCTCTAAAGATAATAAAGAAGTTGCATCTCATGTTTATTTTATGCTCTCACTTTATTTTATAATGGCTAAAAGAGTCAATGCATGGCATGTTTATTTTATGTCATCACCTAAAAATCCTAGAGCTCAAAGACTTGCTTATGAATCATAAGCGAAGAAATGAGATAATTGGAGTTAAAGAATTTATTCTTTAAGAAGTCTTGAGAATTGGAGCTTAAAAAAAAAATGTAATTCTCATCTCCCTCACCGGTCCTATGCGGACTACCGCTCCTTGAAGATTCTCTCCTCTCTTCCTCCCTATGCGGATTCCGCGCTTTTCTTGCATCATGTTTATATTACAAGTTCTTGCATCATGTTTAATTTTCAAGTTATCACCTTAAATCTTAAAGATAAAGAAATGGAATTGCATATCATGTTTATAATTCCAAGCTATCACCTTATAAAGATAAGATTAAAATAAGGTTGCATAGCATGGTAATAATTCAAAGATGTCACCTAAATCTCTAAAGCTCAAGACTTGCTCCTTTTATCTTAAGTGAAATATTTAATTATGAACATTCTTTCAAGTTATAAATCGGTCCCATGGTTAAGTTAGGCCTAAAGTCCTATGACTTCTTTCAAGTTTAACAAAAAGAATTAGTTCTAAAAGAGTTTTAAAACTTTGTAAGAATTTTATGGGAAGCTAGTAATTTATGTGTACTTAAAATATGATTTGATGCTTATTAAGAATTTGGTGTCATTGATTGATTCCCTGGTTTGTATGTTATAGTTGTTGTTGCAAACAATGAAAACTTATGCATGAAATAAAGACATATTCTGTTCCTGGAAGAAAGTGTATTACTTAAGAGTGCAATTGGAAAGATTCTGGCTAAGGAAAGATTTGGTATTTAAGCGTGTCCATTGTGACCCACCTCTCTTTCCTGGAATCTCCAGATGCATGATTACAGTTGGTATATATTATTTCGGCATAAGACTATAAATGAGAAAATGTTATGATGATTATGAATGAAGAATTGTATTATGATATAACATGCAAAGACTTAAAGGTGACTCAAAATATATGAGAAAATGATCCTTTGGACCAATCAAACTATAGGCGGTGAAAAGGTGATTCTTGCCCCTAGTCTGTTCTCTCAAAAGGGTAGAGACGAAATTTTTACTTATCAAAAGGGATAAGTATATGCTGGTGACGACTAGCAAGGTATGAGCTCATAACCTAGATTACTCCCAAAAGGGTGGAGTATAGGGTGGCCCAGGAAAATGATGATGAAAGTAACTTTAAGTCACCTAAGAAACTAAGTAAATGCATTATGTGAATATGATGTTCTGCTATGCATAGTATTTATGAGATGATGATGAGAAATATGATATTCTGCTATGCATAGTATTATGAAATGATGATGAGGAATATGATGTGATTTTATGCATAACTATGTTATTATATATGAAAGGAAAAGTTCATTATAAACATGACATGCTAAGTTTATGATGCATTATAAGACGCATGATTAAAACCGACGAACCTCGGTAAAGTATATTTTCGAACTTAATAAATCAATCTTAGCATGCTCACTATTTCATAATAACCCGAGGTTCCTGGGGACGATGATGATGACACAATGCATCATGAGGTGAGTACCCTACTGAGATTCTTTTTATAAGTTTCTCACTCCCTCTATTTTTTTTCCATCTCGTCTTCAGAAACGAAGGAAGCGTTCGTGAATCACATTGAGGCTTTCAGGTAGTGAACTTGATCCTGCTAGTTTCACTCGTATATTTCAGATATCTATCCCTATCCCTGGAGTGTTATTACTAGGTGCCATTAATGGATGTCCTTCCATCCATATATTATTTATGTTTTATTAGATTGCCTACACTTAGTCTTATTCTGTTGGTAGGCAAAATATCTATATGATATGTAATTATGGATGCTGTATGATGGAGCCAATATATTATGATGTGATGTTTGTAAATTCCTATGTGTCTTTTAAATTTTGCTAAATCATTCACGTTAAGCGCGGCTCACGTTTTCAATTATGTTTAAAAAAAAAAATGGCTCGTAATTTCACTAAGTATTTTCAAAGCATGATTAAGGAACTGAAGCAAAGAGTAAAGTCTAGTAATTAATCAATACTGCCTAGGTGTATTGGGTTAATTATTAGGGTGTTACATTTTGGTATCAGAGGTTAGCCTCAGAGCCTGAGGATTGGACTGACTATGCTTCTAAAGCATAATACGTTAGTAATGTCATGTGTAGATGTTTATCATTAGGATGAGCTTGAGGATTAGAAATACATGACTACTGTATGTTGAAAGTGCCATGGTAACTTGCTCACTTTGCATGGAATATTGGGCTGATCACCTCAGTGTTGCCTGTTTTGTGTGTATAGGGACCAATGGCACGACGACAACGGACTAGGAGCGCAACAATAACCAAGATAATGAGACCGCTGAAGCACTTCGTGACGTAGCAAGGACCATGAGAATGATGATGGAACGGATGGATCAGAATCGTCAAGCTAATATAAATCAAGGACATGAAATTCCCGAACATGCTCGTTTCGGGGAATTTCGTAAGGCGAATCCACCTGTTTTCAAGGGGACCCTGAATCCTAATGTAGCAGATGAATGGATTCGGAATATTGAGAAGGTCTTTGCTAGTTCCATGTTCAGAGGAGCAGAAGGTCACTTTTGCCACCCACATGCTTGAAGGTGATGCCGGCTTCTGGTGGACTGGTGTTCGAAGACTCCTGGAGGCAACCGAAGTGGACATTGATTGGGAATTATTCAAGGTCCATTTTTACGAGAAGTACTTTCCGAGTCGGTTAGAAATGCTAAGGACATTGAATTCATGCAACTTGTCCAGGGGAATATGAATGTGGCTCAGGATACTGCCAGATTTGAGGAACTCATTAAGTTCTCAAGGATGTACCAAGGTAACCCTGATGAGTATTGGAAATGCATTAAATACGAGTCAGGGTTAAAGGCAGAACTTAATGTGGCAGTTGCGCACTTGGAAATCAGGGATTTCTCTACCTTAGTCAACAAATGCCGCATCATTGAAGAAGGGCAGAGAAGCTGGGTACTTCAAAGTCTGAGAATATCATCAAAAAGCTGACACCTCAAGGTCAACAGTTCAAGAGGCAAAATCGACCTCCATTCCCACCTCAAAGACCCAAGGTCCACAAAGGAACTTTCAACAAGGAAGGCCGAACAACAACAACAACCGCTATAAAACAACAACAACCCCAACAACAATCACAACAACAACAATAACAACAACAAGGGGAAAGCACCACAAAGGGGTCCAGCGCACCTCCACGACCCGTGCCATCCATGGAATGTCCCAAGTGCGGCAAGAATCATGGGAGCATGCCATGTCGAGCCGGAACAAACGTGTGCTCCGTGTGGAAAACCAGGTCATTACTCAGGAATGCACAGAAAGGAACCCGCCAACCCCAAATCCCAAGCCAGAATACCAAGGAAGGGTATTCACCGTTAATGCTGAAGAAACGACAAAGTCACGAAATCTCGTGGAAGGTAAGTGTAATATGTATGGTAGAAACTTAATTGTACTGTATGATTCTGGCGCTTCCCATTCTTTTATCTCCCACTCGTGTGTTAAAACCCTTAACTTGCATATAACTGAGCTTCCTTTTGACCTTATTGTTTCTACCCTCCTGGAAAACCCGTTAGGACTTGTAAATGTTGTTTAGATTGCCATTTTGTTATTGAGAATAGATCATTTGTTTTAGATCTCATTTGCTTACCCATGCAAGGTTTAGATGTGATTCTTGGCATGGATTGGCTTGAAGCCAACCGTGTCCTGTTAAGCCTATGAGAAAACCATCACTTTTCTTCCTTCCATTGAACCTAAGAAACCCATAAGTCTTTACATAACATTGTAGAAATGGACTGTGGTAAGGGTGAGAGTAAAGGTTATATTTTCCTAGCCGCGTGATGTAGACTTTGAGCAAAGTATCGATGAGATACCGATAGTAAGAAATTATCCCGAAGTATTTCCAGATGATACCAGAGTTTCCCCAAGAGAGATAGAGTTTTCCATAGAATTGCTTCCGGTGCAGGTCCCATATCCATAGCCCCATACAGGATGTCCCCATTAGAGTTGACCGAGTTGAAAGCTCAATTGGAGGATTTATTGGAGAAAAAGTTTGTTAGACCTAGTGCGTCACCTTGGGGAGCCCCTGTGTTGTTTGTGAAGAAAAAGGATGGGAGTATGAGGATGTGTGTTGACTATAGGCAATTGAATAAAGTGACAGTGAAGAACAAATACCCTTTGCCTAGGATAGATGACTTGATGGACCAGCTTAAACAAGTGTTTTCTAAGATTGATTTGAGGTCAGGTTACCACCAAATTAGGGTGAGAGATGAAGATATACCAAAAACGGCCTTTCGTACCCGATATGGCCATTTTGAGTTTGGAGTAATGTCCTTTGGATTAACCAATGCTCCGGCAATTTTTATGGATTACATGAATAGGATCTTTAGACCCTATTTAGATCAGTTTGTGGTTGTCTTTATAGATGACATTCTCATCTACTCTAAGACCCACGAGGAGCATGAACGCCACCTAACCATAGTCCTGGAAATCCTGAAGGAAAAGAAACTATATGCCAAGCTTTCTAAGTGTGAATTCTGGTTGGATGAGGTGAAATTTTTAGGGCATGTAGTATCTAAGAAAGGAATTGCTAGATCCTAGTAAGGTGGAAACGGTTGTAAACTGGAAAGACCAACCACGGTAACTGAAGTAAGGAGCTTCTTAGGTTTAGCTGGTTATTACCGTCGGTTTATCAAGGGATTTTCCCAGATTTCCCTTCCTCTGACTAAGCTAACTAGGAAAAACACCTCTTTTTCATGGACCCAGTGTGAAAAGAGCTTTCAAGAGCTGAAACACAAGCTAACCTCAACCCCTGTTTTAGTGTTACCCAACCCCAATGTGCCTTTCGAAGTGTACTGTGATGCTTCGAGGAAGGGTTTGGGTTGTGTCCATGCAGGATAGGCAAGTGGTGGCCTATGCATCGAGGCAACTCAAGCCACATGAGGCAAATTACCCCACCCATGACCTTGAGTTAGCCGCTGTCGTGTTTGCTCTAAAGATTTGGAGACACCATTTATACGGAGTGAGGTTTGAGGTGTTTTCTGATCACAAGAGTTTGAAATATCTCTTTGATCAAAAAGAGCTAAACATGAGGCAAAGAAGGTGGATGGAGTTTTTAAAAGATTATGATTTCGGGTTAAACTATCATCCAGGTAAAGCTAATGTTGTAGCTGATGCCCTAAGTAGGAAATCCTTACAAGTGTCCCGTTGATGGTGAAAGAGATTGAGTTAATTGAGCAATTTAGAGACCTCAACCTAGGAATGACCTTGACCACTAAGGGCATAAGAGCTTGTCACCTTAGTGTGACGAGTGAATTCAAGGAAAGAATTGCTCAAGCCCAAAGGAAAGATATAGAATTTCAAGAGACCTTAGAGGAAGAGCTGTAAGTTGAAAGGTTTTACCCAAGGGAATGATAGTTTATGGAGGTTTGAAGGTCGTATATGTGTACCTGCTAGTGGTGACCTCCAAAGGATATTTTGGAGGAAGCCCATAAGAGTCATTTCACCCTTCATCCTGGTGCCACCAAGATGTATCAAGATTTGAAGAAGATGTTCTGGTGGCCTGGATTGAAGAAGGATGTGTGCACATGGGTGAATAAGTGCTTGGTGTGTCAAAAGGTGAAGATTGAGCACCAAAGACCCTCTGGAATGTTGCAACCCCTATCAATCCCCGAGTGGAAGTGGAATAGTATCTCCATGGATTTTGTAACTGGACTCCGAGGACCCAAGCGAATCATGACGCCATTTGGGTAATAGTGGATCGGTTGACTAAGTCAGCCCACTTTTTACCTATTAAGGTGACTTATTCCTTGGATAGGTTAGCACAGTATATATTCAGGAGATAGTAAGATTACATGGAGTCCGTCGACAATAATCTCGATCGAGATCCGCGATTCACATCACGGTTTTGGGAGCCTTTCAGAAGGCGTTTGGTTCAAAGCTGTGTTTGAGCACGGCTTATCACCCCCAACGGACGGTCAATCTGAAAGAACTATCCAAACTTTGGAGGACATGTTGAGGGCTTGTGTTTTAGATCAAAGAGAGAGTTGGGATAAGTACCTCTGATTGAATTTGCATATAACAACAGTTATCATGCAAGTATCGGTATGGCACCATACGAGGCCCTCTATGGACGGAAGTGTCAATCACCTTTATGTTGGTATGAGCCCGGAGAGCAAAGTCTACTGGACCTGATATTGTGAGGGAAACAACGAACAAATTAAGAAGATTAGGGATAAAATTCTTCCTGCTAAAGTCGACAGAAAACTATGCGGACAAGCGGCGAAAACCGCTAGATTTTCAAGAAGGGGACCATGTGTTCCTAAGAATCACCCCCACCAGGCATAGGCCGAGCAATGAAAGTAAAGAAATTGAGCCCAGATTTCTTGGTCCGTTTGAAATCCTTAGCAAAATAGGATATGTAGCCTACCGTATAGCCCTACCCCAGAGTCTGTCCAACCTTCATGATGTTTTCCATGTCTCCAGTTAAGGAAATATCATTCTGACCCAAGTCATGTACTAGAGCCAGAACATGTACAATTAAGAGATGACCTAACGTTTAACTTACCACCCACGAACGTTGACCGAGGAGTTAAGCAGTTAAGGAACAAGGTTGTACCCATAGTCAAAGTAGCATGGGGACAAGATGAAACCGAAGAAGTTACATGGAAGCTGGAATCAGATATGCAAGCACAGTATCCAGAGCTATTCTCAGTAACGAATTTCGAGGGCGAAATTCTTTTTAAGGAGGGGAGTAATGTAACGCCCCAATTTTTACTGTAATTTTTACTATCATTAGGAATTACCGAATTACCGTAGGTAAATATTATATAAAATTTGAGACCAAACAATCCTTAATAAAGGAATATAACGTTAGAAGAGAAGTTAGGAGCAATTCGTGCAAGTATTGCAAACCCCAATTTCTGTACGTGTAAAATGACCAAAATGCCCTGAGGTTATTTTACTCAGAAAATGAGGATCGTGGGCCCCACCCATCCTCAAGGGGATGTTTTGATGTTAATAAGGGATTGTTTGTGTTATGTGTGTTAATAGAGGAGAAGAATCCTAATTTTGAGCTCGACGCGAAATGACCAAAACGCCCTTATGGCTGTTTTAACTCAAATTGCGTGCCGCTTAGCCCGAACCTCACTAAAATGTGTTAAAAGGTGTTTTTAAGCCATGATTAACCATTGGTTAAGCTCGGGTGGTCTCGGGCAATTTTTAAGTAAAATGACCGTTTTGCCCCTCTCTTGTGCAGTTTTACAAATTTTGAGATTTTTGATTCGTCTAACGAAACCTAAGCAATATTAGGCTCAAATTAAAGCTTATTAAATTCTAATTACTAATCTAGAGTCAAAATTATTTATTTAGATTGATTAGAACCTAAAATTGCTTAAAACACCCAAATTGCTTAGTAATTCACTTAAACCCTTAACCGTAAATTCTCTAAATTGCATGAATACCTTGCCTACACCTAAAAAATACATGGAACACACAAAATCCTCTTCCACAAGGCTGTAATGCACGAAATTATTGAGTAATAAGTCAGAAAATTATTACACAAAAATCCAAAGAATGAAAACAAAGAATCATGAAAACATGGAAACATGATTCCATGTTTTAAGCCACCAAACAAAATGATTTTTCTTCCTTATTTTTTTCTCTAATTTTTGGTCAGATTTCTTTCCTTCCTTTGTCCATTTATGAGCTGCAAAATCTCTATAAATAGGCATGCTTGAAGATAGTTTAGATGCTTAGTTCATAACTTACACAAATTCTAGTTTTAGGAGCACCAAAAGCTCTCATTTCCTCCTCCTCTTGGCTGAATTCTTTCTTCAAGTTTTCAAGAATATTTTCTTTCATTTCACTCAAGGAAACCAAGTTCTCTTCCTTTCCTTCAAATCAGATTAGGTAGGGAGTTGTTTTTAAGTTTATTTCTATGCTTTGCTAAGTGTTGTTCTTGGTTCAAAATGATGATTTCATGGATTTTCTCTAGTTTTTCCATTTGGTTTTCTTCTTCCTTTTTCTTTGAACAATTCAGCCATATGGCCTAGGTGGGACTAAGATGATGGCTTGATGATGAGGACCTTGAGGGTGGGTTGTGAATCCATCACAAGTTAGGCCTCTAAAGCTTGAAAGTTCCACTTGATGCAAAACTTTAAAGAATAATATTTTTATGATGTTTTTATGATCTTGAGTTTAGAACTTGAAAGATGTATTTTTCACTTTGTCTTGCTAAGATATATTGGGTTGAATTTATATTTCTCTAAAGTCTTGGAGGAGCTCTAGTAAAGAAATAAAATGAACTTGCATCCATGTTTAAGTTTATGCCTTGCATAACCATGTTTACTTTCTATGTCATCACTAAATTCTCAAGAATGAATAAATGAACTTGCATATTCATGTTTAAATTTCCAAGCTTGCATTTCATGTTTAAATTTCAAGTTGTCACTTAATCTCTAAAGATAATAAAGAAGTTGCATCTCATGTTTATTTTATGCTCTCACTTTATTTTATAATGGCTAAAAGAATCAATGCATGGCATGTTTATTTTATGTCATCACCTAAAAATCCTAGAGCTCAAAGACTTGCTTATGAATCATAAGCAAAGAAATGAGATAATTGGAGTTAAAGAATTTATTCTTTAAGAAGTCTTGAGAATTGGAGCTTAAAAAAAAATGTAATTCTCATCTCCCTCACCGGTCCTATGCGGACTACCGCGCTCGGTTGCTTAAGATTCTCTTCTCCCTCTACTGGTCCTATGCGGATTACCGCTCCAAGTTTCTTGCATCATGTTTATATTACAAGTTCTTGCATCATGTTTAATTTTCAAGTTATCACCTTAAATCTTAAAGATAAAGAAATGGAATTGCATATCATGTTTATAATTCCAAGCTATCACCTTATAAAGATAAGATTAAAATAAGGTTGCATAGCATGGTAATAATTCAAAGATGTCACCTAAATCTCTAAAGCTCAAGACTTGCTCCTTTTATCTTAAGTGAAAGATTTAATTATGAACATTCTTTCAAGTTATAAATCGGTCCCATGGTTAAGTTAGGCCTAAAGTCCTATGACTTCTTTCAAGTTTAACAAAAAGAATTAGTTCTAAAAGAGTTTTAAAACTTTGTAAGAATTTTATGGGAAGCTAGTAATTTATGTGTACTTAAAATGTGATTTGATGCTTATTAAGAATTTGGTGTCATTGATTGATTCCCTGGTTTGTATGTTATAGTTGTTGTTGCAAACAATGAAAACTTATGCATGAAATAAAGACATATTCTCCTGGAAGAAAGTGTATTCCTGTAAGAGTGCAATTTGGAAAGATTCTGGCTAAGGAAAGATTTGGTATTTAAGCGTGTCCATTGTGACCCACCTCTCTTTCCTGGGAATCTCCAGATGCATGATTCCAGTTGGTATATATTATTTCGGCATAAGACTATAAATGAGAAAATGTTATGATGATTATGAATGAAGAATTGTATTATGATATAACATGCAAAGACTTAAAGGTGACTCAAAATATATGAGAAAATGATCCTTTGGACCCATCAAACTATAGGCGGTGAAAAGGTGATTCTTGCCCCCTAGTCTGTTCTCTCAAAAGGGTAGAGACGAAATTTTTACTTATCAAAAGGGATAAGTATGTGCTAGTGACGACTAGCAAGGTATGAGCTCATAACCTAGATTACTCCCAAAAGGGTGGAGTATAGGGTGGCCCAGGAAAATGATGATGAAAGTAACTTTAAGTCACCTAAGAAACTAAGTAAATGCATTATGTGAATATGATGTTCTGCTATGCATAGTATTTATGAGATGATGATGAGAAATATGATATTCTGCTATGCATAGTATTATGAAATGATGATGAGGAATATGATGTGATTTTATGCATAACTATGTTATTATATATGAAAGGAAAAGTTCATTATAAACATGACATGCTAAGTTTATGATGCATTATAAGACGCATGATTAAAGGGACGAACCTCGGTAAAGTATATTTTCGAACTTAATAAATCAATCTTAGCATGCTCACTATTTCATAATAACCCGAGGTTCCTGGGGACGATGATGATGACACAATGCATCATGAGGTGAGTACCCTACTGAGATTCTTTTTATAAGTTTCTCACTCCCTCTATTTTTTTCCATCTCGTCTTCAGAAAGGAAGGAAGCGTTCGTGAATCACATTGAGGCTTCAGGGTCCTGAACTTGAATCCTGCTAGTTTCACTCGTATATTTCAGATATCTATCCCTATCCCTGGAGTGTTATTACTAGGTGCCATTAATGGATGTCCTTCCATCCATATATTATTTATGTTTTATTAGATTGCCTACACTTAGTCTTATTCTGTTGGTAGGCAAAATATCTATATGATATGTAATTATGGATGCTATGATGGAGCCAATATATTATGATGTGATGTTTGTAAATTCCTATGTGTCTTTTAAATTTTGCTAAATCATTCACGTTAAGCGCGGCTCACGTTTTCAATTATGTTTAAAAAAAAAATGGCTCGTAATTTCACTAAGTATTTTCAAAGCATGATTAAGGAACTGAAGCAAAGAGTAAAGTCTAGTAATTAATCAATCCTGCCTAGGTGTATTGGGTTAATTATTAGGGTGTTACACTTCTTGATACACTTTAGTAGTTCATAATATTTGGTTGGTATTATTCCTTCTTGTACGGCATTTATATCAGCACTTGAGCTCTACTAGAGCTATTAAATCAAACCTTTCATTTTTAATTACCAAAGTAATTTGTGTCCACCATTTATGCGTAGTTATAGGACTTAATATATTAATAAAGGGGTAGAACTTTCTTCTAGTTCTTTTATAATTATAGGTTTTGACTTTTGATTATTTATTATTTGTTCTCCTTCTAATTTTAATAGTCTATATTCTAAGTTAATACCTTGCTCTTTAAGTTCTGAAATTTCATTTTTTAAATTCTTAATTTCATTCTAGATCTTTTGAGTCACGTTCTCCTTAGGGGATTTAAACCTTTTAAATACCTCTTTCATTTCCGTGGGTTTTATTTCTTTCCTTTGCTTTTCTTCCTTAGAAATTAATTCGTTTAACTATTGTAGAAATTCATTTTTTAATGGGGAATCTTCTAGTTTATCTATTATAGATATTAAGACTAAGGTTTCGTCATGTTTAATACATTTAAGCTTTTAACCATACAGTTCTCACAATTACAAAGTCCTGGTCCTAAACAATATTTTTCTTGTTTCTTAATCGTCTCTTATGTTGTTCTGCTTTTAAAGGATCTAGTCCATATTGCCAAAAGGTTCCTAATTCCCTTTTATTGGTTATTTTTTCTTTTTTCATTTTATTTTGTAACTTCATATCAGGACATACTTCTATTCCTGTTTCAACTACAATATTATGTATTTGTCCAAAGGTTAAGGTATCATATGGGTTTTGACTACCATAATGAGTTTGTAATTTTTGTATGACTTTTACCACGAATAGATTAGGTAAAGCCTACAAATCTTTCTTTCCAAAATGAGTTATTAGCATCATTTCTCATCATAACTTTAGATATAAATACATCTTTATACCATCTATAATTAGACATAGTTGGACATCTTGGATTTAATAATTGAGTTCCTATCCTTTCTCTAAAATATTGGGATCTCCTATAAATTTTTTAATTATAGAAACGATTAAGGTTGTTACCGCATCTGAGATTACTTCTGTTCCTTCTTGTTTTATACTATTTAATATGGTTTCTCTATCAGTTTGAGTTAAGAAATTATCCCACCACCCTTTTAATTGTCCAGTAAATCCATGTATTATAATTAAGGCAATTTCTCTTTCAGATAATCCGCTAGATTTTAAGGTTGTAGAAAACATAGCTATTTGAGGTTTGATCTAATATGGCTTGTTCACTCATTCCATCTATATTCCATTCTTCTATGTTTCCACCTGAATAAGTATTTTGATACTGCATACCTCTTTCTTCATAACCTATATCAAGGGTAGGCCTAGGATAATAATTTTGAATTCTAGGATTTACTCTAGTAGTTAATTTCATTATTTCTGAGTCTAAAGTATTTATCTCTTTTTTAGTAATATTTAATCCTTTAAGCTTTTCTTTAATGTCTTCTATATCCATTTCTATTTTTCTATTAGGTTTTGGAATCCTTGAACTACTTTCTATTTTATAAATAGGAGTTTCTATTAACTTGGGGATGAATTATTTTAAGATTGAACTAGTTGAACTAATACTATTTTGTTCACCTTTTCCTTCAATTCTTGTTAATTGATTACTCATTATTTCTAACATAGTATTAGAATAATTTAGTGTTGATGTATCTTTCTTATATGCGTCTTATCTACTATTCCACTTTCACTAACAATATCTTTATACTTAGCTAATTCTATATTAGTGTTTTCAGATAGTCTAAGTAATACATGTTCTTTTGGTGGATATTCTAATTCTATTATCTTTCCAGCTTTAGTTTCCCAAAATTCCTTTCCTTTATTATAAGTATTTTTTAACCAATCAAAGAAATATAGATTAATCTCGTTATCTTCCATATATTGATAAAATATCTTTCTAATTTCTAAGGTTTCTTGTGCACTAAAAGTATTAAAAAACCATTCTCTTATTTCTTTATTATATTCAGCTTCAAAATCTTTTCTTATCCATTCTTTATCTATTTCAAAAGGTTCTTTTCTGGTCAAAGTATTTAATATTTAGGAAGTCTGGAATATTGAGTATCTTCATAACTGGAGTTGCAATTCTAGCTCTACTATTATTTATTCCTACTAAGTCAATATTAATGGTTGAATTATCTATTGAATGTCTAGAAATTTCTGAGTTGATAGTATGAGATTTGGTATTTGTATAGACTTTGATCTATTCATTCTTAATCTAATATTATTTCCATCTTGGATTATTTCCCTTACTTGAGTATGTTCTATTTTTTCGTTGTACTACATCTTGTAACACCCATTCTTCTGAATATTTTTTACTACTTCCGAGTGTTTTAACTTTTTAGGAACTTGTACTGTGGTCTTGCTCAAATTAGCTTGGACTAGTATGGTTTCATCTCTAGGAGATTGCTTCAAGACTCTAAAATTATAATCTATTTTTGTTACTTTATAATATATTCTATATATTATTTGAAGAGGATCATACTTTTCATCTATTATGTTATCAGGGGTTTTAACATATAATTTTATAGCTTCTGTCGTATAATCATTATTTATATTCATGGCAAAATTAGGGTAACAATTAAAAAATCAGGACCATCATGGCAATTACTTTCTAAGGTCGCTATTAAGGAATCTTTAAAATTTTTAAATCTTATATCTCTCAATATTACTAATATGGGTGTTTACTCCTAACTTAAAGTTTGGTTTTTCCTACTTGGATTAATCCTATGTGAATAAAATTAAATCCTTCTGCCTATGTTCTTTTAACTTTTCATTTTCTAATATATTTATGATGTTATTATTACTTGTACCAGGATAACTATATTCTAACATATGTATTTCTTTATCTCTCCTTTGCCATAGATGTTGACTTTTGTATACTTCATTCTTCCTAATTATAGATATGACCAATTATGTAATCTTTCTTCGATTTTAGCTATTTGTAATTCTAATGAGGAACTATTATTATTAGAGGAGGAAGCTTCTTCATTATTTGTCATAACTACTATCTCATTATTTCTTCCTAAGTTTAGGTTACTTAGAGTCCTAAGAAGTCTTGCCATTAATCCTATCAGAGTTTTATGTTACGGGACCACCCTGACCAACGTCTCACTGCTCTCCTTAGGCCTTACTGGGACCACTATTGGGCTAACCAACGTATACACGGCTCACCTACACTAAACTCTAATCTAACAACAAACACTCTACTCGAATCTAAATAACAAACTTAGCTAAAGAATTTTGGAATACAGACAAACTGAAATAACCTACCTCTCTCTCGCACTTTTGGCTCTGATACCACTTTGGCGGATCGTAACTGACGGATTAGGGCAAGGATAGACAAATCGGAGAAAATTTCACTAAGCCTTAGAATAAGCTCTGAGTGATAGCCTTCACCATTTCAATCCCTGTACAAAGCCCCTTTTGTATCATATTTGTGCAAACACTACTGAAGTATTCAATAAAGTTTTGAAGTTTACCAGTATCATTATCTTGTAAGTTTTATGTTAAATTATGTTTCCTTGTTATAGATTACGAAAAGCATTGAGAAAACTTGAAAACATGAAAAAGATATATTAGATACTATTGAAGAATTTGAAAATCATCCTTTTCCCAAGACCAAGTATTATTAGATCAATTATATGATTTGTTTTTAACTGTTGATGAAAGAAAAAGCTATATAAAAAAGATTTTAACTAGTATGAGTTATTGTTAAATGTATCCTTTATATGTTTTGAGAATACAACTTAAAAATTTATATCAGTTGTGGATTCAAACTTTATCTGACATATATGATTTAGAACGCCTACAAGCTACTTTTGAAAATATTAATCACTTAAACAATCTTTTATCTTCAACTTTCAAGTATTGAATATAAAATAAAATTAATTAAATATGATTTGTCTATCCTCGCTTGCCTAATCCGTTCAGTTACAATCCTCGCTGGTAGGTTATTTCAATTTTGTCTATATTCCTGTTAAAATTATTTCTTTAGCTAAGTTTGTTATTTAGATTCTGAGTAGAGTGTTTGTTGTTAGTTGGATAAGAGTGTAGTGTAGTAGTGAGAGCTGTGTATATGTTGGTTAAACAGATGTGGTCCCGGGGTAGGCCTAAGGAGAGGCAGTGAGACGTTGGTCAGTGGGGTGGTCCTGAACATAAAACTCTGATAGGATTAATGGCAAGACTTCTTAGGACTCTAAGTAACCTAAACTTAGGAAGAAATAATGAGATAGTAGTTAGGACAAATAATGAAGAAGCTTCCTCCTCTAATAATAATAGTTCCTCATCAGAATTACAAATAGCTAAAATCGAAGAAAGATTACATAATTGGTCGATACCTATAATTAGGAAGAATGAAGTATACAAAAGTCAACATCTATGGCAAAGGAGAGATGAAGAAATACATATGTTAGAATATAGTTATCCTGGTACAAGTAATAATAACATCATAAATATATTAGAAAATGAAAAGTTAAAAGAACATAGGGAAAAAGGATTTTTTATTCACATAGGATTAATCCAAGTAGCAGCAAAACCAAACTTTAAGTTAGGAGTAAACACCCATATTAGTAATATTGAGAGATATAAGATTTAAAAATTTTAAAGATTCCTTAATAGCGACCTTAGAAAGTAATTGCCATGATGGTCCTGATTTTTTAATTGTTACCCTAATTTTGCCATGAATATAAATAATGATTATACAGAAGCTATAAAATTATATGTTAAAACCCCTGATAACATAATAGATGAAAAGTATGATCCTCTTCAAATAATATATAAAATATATTATAAAGTAACAAAAATAGATTATAATTTTAGAGCCTTAAAGCAATCTCCTAGAGATGAAACCATACTAGTCCAAGCTAATTTGAGCAAGACCAGTACAAGTTCCTAAAAAGTTAAAACACTCGGAAGTAGTAAAAAATATTCCAGAAGAATGGGTGTTACAAGATGTAGTACAACCCGAAAAAATAGAACATACTCAAGTAAGGGAAATAATCCAAGATGGAAATAATATTAGATTAAGAATGAATAGATCAAAGTCTATACAAATACCAGAATCTCATACTATCAACTCAGAAATTTCTAGACATTCAATAGATAATTCAACCATTAATATTGACTTAGTAGGAATAAATAATAGTAGAGCTAGAATTGCAACTCCAGTTTATGAAGATACTTAGGATTCCAACAGCTTCCCAAATATTAAATACTTTGACCAAAAGAACCTTTTGAAATAGATAAAGAATGGATAAGAAAAGATTTTGAAGCTGAATATAATAAAGAAATAAGAGAATGGTTTTTTAATACTTTTAGTGCACAAGAAACCTTAGAAATTAGAAAGATATTTTATCAATATATGGAAGATAACGAGATTAATCTATATTTCTTTGATTGGTTAAAAAATACTTATAATAAAGGAAAGGAATTTTGTCCTTTGGTAAAAACTACTATAGCTTGGGAAACTAAAGCTGGAAAGATAATAGAATCAGAATATCCACCAAAAGAACATGTATTACTGAGACTATTAAAAACACTAATATAGAATTAGCTAAGTATAAAGATATTGTTAGTGAAAGTGGAATAGTAGATAAGACGCATATAAGAAAGATACATCAACAGCTGAATTATTCTAATACTATGTTAGAAATAATGAGTAATCAATTAACAAGAATTGAAGGAAAAGGTGAACAAAATAGTATTAGTTCAACTAGTTCAAGTCTTTAAAATAATTAGTCCCAAGTTAATAGAAACTCCTATTTATAAAATAGAAAGTAGTTCAGGGATTCTAAAACCCAATAGAAAAATAGAAATGGATATAGAAGACATTAAAGAAAAGCTTAAAGGATTAAATATTACTAAAAAAGAGATAAATACTTTAGACTCAGAAATAATGAAATTAACTACTAGAGTAAATCCTAGAATTCGAAATTATTATCCTAGGCCTACTCCTGCGATATAGGTTATGAAGAAAGAGGTATGCAGGATCAAAATACTTATTCAGGTGGAAACATAGAAGAATGGAATATAGATGGAATGAGTGAACAAGCTATATTAGATCAAACCTCAAATAGCTATGTTTTCTACAACCTTAAAATCTAGTGGATTATCTAAAATAAACTGCCCTAATTATAATACATGGATTTACTGGACAATTAAAAGGATGGTGGGATAATTTCTTAACTCAAACTGATAGAGAAACCATATTAAATAGTGTAAAACAAGAAGGAACAGAAGTAATCTCAATGCGGTAACAACCTTAATCGTTTCTATAATTAAAAACTTTATGGGAGATCCTAGTATTTTTAGAGAAAGGATAGGAACTCAATTATTAAATTTAAGATGTCCAACTATGTCTGAATTATAGATGGTATAAAGATGTATTTATATCTAAAGTTATGATGAGAAATGATGCTAATAACTCATTTTGGAAAGAAGATTTGTAGGCTTTACCTAATCTATTCGGGAAAAGTCATACAAAAATTACAAACTCATTATGGTAGTCAAATCCCATATGATACCTTAACCTTTGGACAAATACATAATATTGTAGTTGAAACGGAATAGAAGTATGTACTGATATGAAGTTACAAAATAAAATGAAAAAAGAAAAAATAACCAATAAAAGGGAATTAGGAACCTTTTGCCAGCAATATGGACTAGATCCTTTAAAAGCTCCAACAACATAAGAGACAAATTAAGAAACAAGAAAAATATTGTTTAGGACCAGGACTTTGTAATTGTGAGAATTGTATGGTTAAAAGCTTAAATGTATTAAACATGACCAAACCTCTCTTAATATCTATAATAGATAAACTAGAAGATTCCCTATTAAAAAATGAATTTCTACAAGTTAAACGAATTAATTTCTAAGGAAGAAAAGCAAAGGAAAGAAATAAAACCCACGGAAATGAAAGAGGTATTTAATAGGTTTAAATCCCCTAAGGAGAACGTGACTAAAAGATCTAGAATGAAATTAAGAATTTAAAAAATGAAATTTCAGAACTTAAAGAACAAGGTATTAACTTAGAATATAGACTATTAAAATTAGAAGGAGAACAAATAATAAATAATCAAAAGTCAAAACCTATAATTATAAAAGAACCAAAGAAAGCTCTACCCCCTTTATTAATATATTAAGTCTTATAACTACGCATAAATGGTGGACACAAATTACTTTGGTAATTAAAAATGAAAGGTTTGATTTAATAGCTCTAGTAGACTTAGTGCTGATATAAATGCCATACAAGAAGGAATAATACCAACCAAATATTATGAAAAAACTACTGAAAGTGTATCAAAAGCAAGTGGAACTGATTAAAAATTAAGTATAAACTTTCAAATGCGAAGATTTGTAAAAATAAAATTTGTTTTAAGACATCCTTCGTATTAGTAAAAAATATTGTAAATACTATAATTTTAGGAACCCCTTTTATATGTTTATTATATCCATTTTGGACTACTGAAAGAGGTGTAGAAACACATGTAGTACCGGATAACCCAATTCTTTTGAATTTCTAAGCCTCCAAGAAAAAAGAATTAAATCTGTTACAAGAAGTTTCCATATCAGAAGAAAAATTAGTTCATAGAAAACAAAACAGATTAATCTTTTACATAAAGAAATTTATTATAAAAAAATAGAAGAACAACTTACAACTGATAAATTACAAAAAATTATAAAGCAATTTAGAGAAAAATAGAAAAAGAAATTATGTGATAACAATCCAATGGCTTTCCATCATAGGAAAATCCATGAAGTATCTTTACCCTATGAAGATGGATTTAAAGAACAAAATATACCTACCAAAGCTAGACCTATACAGATGAATGAAGAATACTTGACATCCTATGAAAAAAGAAATCCAAGAATATTTAGAAAAAGATTAATTAGACCTTCTAAATCACCCTGGAGTTGTTAGGATTTTATGTTATGAAAGCATTAGAAATAGAAAGAGGAGCCCCTAGGTTAGTAATTAATTATAAGTCATTAAATAAGGTTTTAAAGTGGATTAGATATCCTTTACCCAATAAAAGCGATTTAATTAAGAGATTAAATAAAGCTAATATATTCTCCAAGTTTGATATGAAATCTGGATATTATCAAATATCTAAAAGAAGAAGATCGACATAAGACCGCATTCGTAGTACCTTTGGACATTATGAATGGAATGTAATGCCACAAGGACTTAAAAATGCTCCCAGTGAATTTCAAGAAATAATGAATAATATTTTCTATCCATATATGAGCTTCTCTATAGTATATTTAGATGACGTTTTGATCTTTTCCAAAGGAATTAATCAGCACATTAAACATTTAGAAAAGTTTACCGAAATAATTAAGGAAAATGGATTAGTTGTATCAGCTAGAAAATGAAGATCTTTCAGACTCAAGTAAAATTTTTAGGTTATGAAATACATCAAGGAACATTTACACCAATTAAGAGATCCATAGAATTTATAGAAAATTTTCCAAACGAGATAAAAGATAAAAGACAATTACAGAGATTCTTAGGTTGTTTAAATTATGTAGCAGATTTTATTCCAAATATTAGAGTTATATGTGCCCCGTTATACAAACGTCTTAGGAAGAACCTCCCTCCATAGGATAAAGATGAGTCAAACCATCATTAAAGTCAAAAGTATTATTACAAGTCTTCCGTGTTTAGGAATACCAGATCCTTTCAGCCTCCCTTATCATAGAAACAGATGCTTCAGATATAGGATATGGTGGAATCCTTAAGCAAGTCCTCCAGATTCAATAAAAGAGCAAGTTGTCCGATACCATTCAGGTATTTGGCATCCAGCACAACAAAAGTATTCCACAATTAAAAAAGAAATTTTATCTATAGTATTATGTATTACTAAATTTCAGGATGACTTATTTAATAAAAAGTTTTTAGTAAGAACGGATTGCAAAGTAGCCCCAAATGTTTTACAAAAAGATGTCAAGAATCTTGTTTCTAAACATATCTTTGCTAGATGGCAAGCACTTTTGTCTTGTTTTGATTTTGATATCATGCATATCAAAGGGGATAAGAATGCTTTACCCAATTTCCTTACAAGAGAATTTTGCAGGGCTCTGCCCACATGAGTCAGAATCCAAACACGAGAGATAATTATGGTCCTCCTAGGAACCATAAAAAAGCATCTATACCAGCGCATTAATACGCCTATGACCATGTCACAGGTTGTTAAAACTCTACTGATATATCTTCTCAAGATAAATTTAAAAGTCCTAGCCGTAACACTATCTCAATTATTCTTGAACAAGCCCACATATCATGACCATCCCTATATTGAAAAACCAAATTCTTTACCAGTTATGGCCATAGAAAAGAATGGTTTACCTTAGACGAAAAACCATGTATAAGCAGATATTTCCAAAGCCATTCCATTATGTACCAACCCATCCTCAAAAGACCCAAAAATTTTATGAATATATCCTTGTTGATACTGATTCTGGTAGAAGTTACCCATGTAATTGATAAAAATGATCCCAGTAAATCTCCCATTCCAAGCTTAAGATTATAAAGATCTTGACCGTAAAAGATTGGAATCAGCTCTCTACCAACTAAAGGAATTTACTCGAGAATTTGAGCCTCAGGATTATAATTACTTTGATTACATAGAAGCCTGGCATCATGTACTAGATTTCTCACCTAATCCCCATTCATGGTTCTTTTGGTTTAAAAAGGAAATCTCTTTACAATTCCCTAAGTGGTTTCTTAAGTGGTTTCATGATTTTGGACCTATTCCAGCCATCTTCCCAAAAGAGATAGCAATGGGATATGAGTATTGGAAAGCTATGACATCCTTTGTACCAGAAATGAAATTGATCTCCTTTGTCACTTGTCTAGGTGTACCCTGGATAATGCAATGGGAATATAACTCAGCAAAATGGAAGAAGATAACAGCATACAATTCTTAGTAAAAATCATAAAGGTCAAATGGTGGGGAGTATTTGATTTAAAATTAATCAGTAAAAAAGCTATTGATGCATGGTTGTCTCATTCGCATGATAAAAGGCCCCCATTCTCATCAAGCACCTCAAAGACAGTTGAACTTAAAAGAATCCCAGCTTTTAGCACAAAAGCAACAATTATTGGCAGCACTAGTTCAAGCACTTTAGAAGAAGAAATTCAAGAACAGATTAAAGCGATATCAGCAAAGTCAGAAGACGACGAAGAAATTTGTTCTAGTCCAGGTCATTATTTTGAAGATACGAAGATTAGGACAATTTGTAACAAATATCTGGATAAGAATCAGCAAAAGTGTCGGAGCATCTGAGAACGAAAAGACAAAATCACAAAAGGAGAACAAGCCAAGAGTGATGATGAAGCAAACATCAATTTGTCAAAAAGAAGAAAAAGAAGAGACAAGCTTACGAAGAAAGCAAGAAGATTGTCAAAAGACCTAGATATATAGCTAATTATTACAAAAATAAAAGTCAAAAGGCTATAAAGTAAAAGTTACTAGCCTTGTCCTTTGTAATCATATAAGAATCTTATGATCTTATCATGATGTAAGCAACATAGTACAATTGGCCTCTATAAAAGGCTAGGCCACTGTAGTAGCAAATATCAAAAATTTCACTAAGCCTTAGAATAAGCTCTGAGTGATAGCCTTCACCATTTCAATCCCTGACAAAGCCCTTTTTGTATCATATTTGTGCAAACACTACTGAAGTATTCAATAAAGTTTTGAAGTTTACCAGATTATTATCTTGTAAGTTTTATGTTAAATTATGTTTCCTTGTTATAGATTACGAAAAGCATTGAGAAGTGAGAAAACATGAAAAAGATATATTATATACTATTGAAGAATTTGAAAATCATCCTTTTCCCTAAGACCAAGTATTATTAGATCAATTATATGATATGTTTTTAACTTTTGATGAAAGAAAAAACTATATAAAAAAGATTTTAACTAGTATGAGTTATTGTTAAATGTATCCTTTATATGTTTTGAGAATACAACTTAAAAATTTATATCAGTTGTGGATTCAAACTTTATCTGACATATATGATTTAGAACGCCTACAAGCTACTTTTGAAAATATTAATCACTTAAACAATCTTTATCTTCAACTTTCAAGTATTGAATATAAAATAAAATTAATTAAATACGATTTGTCTATCCTCGCTGCCTAATCCGTTCTTTACGATCCTCGCCAAAGTGGTATCAGAGCCAAAAGTGCGGGAGAGAGGTAGGTTATTTCATTTGTCTATTCCTGAGAATTATTTCTTTAGCTAAGTTTGTTATTTAGATTCTGAGTAGAGTGTTTGTTGTTAGTTGGATCAGAGTGTAGTGTAGCAGGGTGAGTTGTGTATACGTTGGTCAGCCCAAATAGTGGTCTCGGGAAGGCCTAAGGAGGCAAGGTAGGTTTGGTCAGCTAGGATGGTGTATTGAAGAGTAGGGAAAGGGATAACTTTACAAAGGTACTATGACATAACCATAAATGTATTTTTAATAAAATTGCCCTTAATAGAAAGGTTAATGAGATAAGAATATGGGACTATATTTAAATGACTGAGATAATAAGTATAGAAAGTTACAAATTTTCTTATAAAAGACGTTAGAACTATAAATAGAATATTCAAGTCTCGAAAAGAGATTTTAAGTATCTAAGTTGCAATAATCTTCAAACATAGGGAGCCTAAAAATATATAAAGAACCTCTAATAATATTTTGAAATAAAATAATGAAATAAGGGAATGCTAAAGAGCACAAAGAAAGACATTCATAATGTATACATACCAATCAAGACATCCATGATCCCTTAGGAATACTAGGACTCAACTTGATAGCTTGGGTTACTGAATGAATCGTTTATGAGAAATCTATATGAGATCTTATATGAGATTTGTAACATCCCCTGCTACTTTGGATTTCTTGCTGCTTTATGGATTGACGACTATCCACAAATCAACACGGGTATTTTCAGCGTGTCCTCACTCACAAGCTTCCTGGGAAAACTTCCAAAGGTACCCATCCCAAAATTACCCCAAGTCAAGCACGCCTAACTGAGTTCTTTCGTGATAGGCTACTAAAAAGAAAGATGCATATTTGTGGCATAGGTAGTACCAATCATTTCATATAAGCCCTCCTTAACTGTATAGTCCCATATCTATAACTCAGGATCCCTCTCATTCGGGTGTGTAATCAGTTCATTCATGTACCCCTTCGCTTGGAGGCCGCTCCTTGTCCATGCCTTTTGGCATCGGCGATTACTTCCCCTCGTCCCAGGCGTTAGGTTCCGCTGGTTTGTCCCCAAACCACACCGTACTAGGAGGTGAGGCTCTGATTCCATTTGTAACATCCCTGTTGCTTTATGGATTGCGCCTCCACAATCAACAAGTCTTTTTGTGCTTTGTCCTCACTCACAAGCTTCTTGGGAAAACTTCCAAGGTCACCCATCCCAAAATTACCCCAAGTCAAGCATGCTTAACTTGAGTTCTTTAATGATGGGCTTCCAAAAAGAAAGATGCATCTTTGTGACATATGTAACGCCCGATTTCTGTTGTTTGAGTATAAATGACTAAAATGCCCTGAGGTCATTTTTACTCGAATTAAAGGAAGGAACTGGCAGTCCCGAATGGGTCAACTCAATGTTTGAAGGGGGTTAGAATTGTTATGAATGATATCCGAGGTGAAAATCTCGTTTTCTCAACTTCGGCTCAAAATGACCAAAATACCCTCCTGTATTCTACACGGTAAAAGGTGCCGTTTGAGCCCAAAATTTTTCAGGAAGTTTGGAATGATGTTTATGAGTGACATTTGATGTTTAGTTAAGCCCAAAGGTCTCGGAAGTTTGGTGCAAAATTACCATTTTGCCCCTAGAATAATGTACAGTGAGTCTAATGACGCAATTAAGCAAACCTAAGCAATATTAGGCTTAGTCGAAGATTAATTTATTTTGATAATTAATCTAGAGTCAAAATAATTTAGTAAGGTTAATTAGAACCTAAGATTGCTTAGATAAACCCTAATTGCATTCTTTAATTCAAGATTCCTAGTCATGGAATCTTGAATAGTGTTTTCTCTCTCCAATTCCTTAAATTAAGGAATTGTGCCATACCTCATTTGACCAAAAGAATTATTTTAAATTACTAATCTAATAAGATTGCCCTCCTAATCAAGTCTTGACACTCTTAATTACCCAATTACCTCACCTAAACACTTTCTTACAACTCCTAACCAAAACCTTAATCAAAGAAACACTAAACACATCACTAAACCACAATTACATGAGCAAATTAATTCCCTTTTGCTGCCAATGGCCGAATACATGGCCTAGGAGAAGTGCCACATGTTGTTTGATTTCTCACTCAAGAGCCATGCCTAGACCATACCTCAAACCATACCTCACCATGCTTTCAACCATGCCTTTGCCTATACTTTGTAAGAGATATTTTCCTCCATTTTCCCTCCCATTTGGTCGTCGGCCTTCTTCCTCTTGGCAGCCCTCATTGTGCCAAAATTTCTATAAATACCAAACCTTGGCAGCCCTCATTGCTAAGTTTAGTTGTCTTGCATTTTCTTGCTTTTTCTCTCAAACTTCTCTTCATCTTCTTCATTTTCTTCTACCTCTTAAACAATCCTTCCACCACCACAAACAACCATAAACCACCACTACCTCACTTAAACCATCTCCTAAACACTTAAACTTTCCATTCCCAAGCTTAGAAACTCAAGGAAAAACATCTCCTTTGAGTTCCCCCTTTGGCCGAATCCATCATCACAAACCAAGAGGAGATTTTGTTTTCTTAACTCTTCAAGAACCAAGCTTTCTTTCTTCCATTTCAAAGACTTCCTTAGGTAGGGGTTTTTTTCAAGTTTTGCTTGTTTTCCTTAAAGAAAGTTCTAGTTTTCTCTTGGTTCAAACTCCTTTCTTTCTTTTCTTTTCATTTTCGGCCAAGAGGCCATTTTATGAAAATAACATGAGCTTGATGATGAGGTTTCAAGATAATGACTTGTTGTTGTCATGTGAGAAACCTCTAAAGCTTGAAATAACTTGGTCTTGGACCATACATGCTTGTGTTTCTTTCTCTTTTTCTTGGTTTCATTTTCGGTTCTTTCCTTTTTCTTCCTTAAATGATTTCGGTTTCCTTTGCCTTGGTTGGAACAAAGTTTGCTAAAAATGTAAAGTAGATCACAAAAGTTTTGTTAAAGAAAATTAATCACATGTTTTCAAAGAGCTCTAAGCTTACCCTTGCCAACCTTAAAGTTGGTCGGCCGTTCTAAGAGTTTTACTCTAGATTGAAGCCCATGAGCAATAAAATAAAGAATATGACTTAGTTCTTGTAGTTTTGTTTAGACAAAGTGTTGAACTTTGTGTCCATTTTCTTAAGCTTGATGATGAAGTTCAAACCTTAAGACTTCTTTGAAGTCTAGGTGCTAAGAACTCTAAAGCTTGCCTTATGATACATAATGGGTTGAGGTTTTGTTCCTTTAAAGTCTTGCAAAGAGCTCTAGTTAAGATCTTAAATAAGATGCATTCATGTTTACTTTAATGCTTTGCATAGCATGTTTATTTTCAAGTCATCACTAAACAACTTAAAGATTAAAACAAGAATGTGCATCCTCACTTAATAAATCTCAAAGCCTACCTATTTCAACCTTAAAGTTGATTGTTGATTTGGGTAAACACCTCAAGAGGCCTAGAGCACTAAAATAAAGAATTGAACCTTGCATTTCATGTTTACTTTCTTGTCTAGCATGTTTAAATTCTATGCCATCACTTAAACTCTAAAGATAATAAAAGGTGCATCTCATGTTTACTTTATGTCTTCACTTTATTTTCTAATGAAGAATAAAAATGAGGTGCATAGCATGTTTAAGTTTATGTCATCACTTTAATGATCTAGAGCTCAAAGACTTGCCCAAGTATCCTATGTAAGGTTTTAAGAAAATGTTGGCATTCTCAAAGAAGCCATTCGGCCTTGTGGTGATGATGATGGACTTAGCATGAGTTCTTCTAATCACAAGTGTCCATAGTTCATGTTTTGTAATTTTTCTAAGCTTAGAAGCACCTAAGCAACATTATGAATGAAATTATATACTTTAAATCTATTTTATGAACAAGTTAATTTAGCTACTGACCTCATGTGTAATTGCATGATTTTAATGTAAAGATTTGAGTTCTAAAAGAGTTTTGAATCCCTAGAATTATTCCAAGAGAAAACTAGCAACTTATATGCATTTTAATTCATGAGATTATGTGATTTTATGGGCTTATGATTTTGGTTCTGCCCTTCATGATTGGCTACTGTATAAATGCTGTTCTAAGGTGTTAAAATGTGTAAAATTATGTTTGAGTGAAGCAAGGATCGATTTAGAGAAGTTAAAAAGAATAAGTAACTTGAAAGGATTATAAATGAGAATTCTAGAACACTTTAATGCATAAAAATGCAAATCTGTTTCAGCATGATTAATTCAAGGATAAATGGTTCATAATCAGTAAGACATGTATAAAATCCCTTCATAAATGATTAGGTATTAATTTCTAAGCTTAAGGTGATGATAAGAACTTAAATAGGAAATTCTAGCACACTTAGACATGGCAAAACATAATTCTGTTCCAGCATAGTTAGATTGAGGGAAAATGGTTTACAACTTAGAGAACATGCCTAGGAATCCCTCATAATTGGTTTAGGAATTGATTATGGAGCCTTAGGCGAAGACGGATCTTAAAAAGGGTCACGAACGAAGATTCTAGAGCCCCATAAGCATATGATATTTTCTGCCCTTACATGTACAATGCTGTTTGGAATTTTAGTGAGTTCAAATCTTAGAGAAAAGTTTAAGTGTTAACCTCTTGAGGGTAATAAAGATGTAATACGGTATTAGAATGATTAGAATACAAGTTTAAGAACCTAAGGGTCAAAGCATAAGATACTATGAGATAGGAGGCCGAGTGAGCATATTTATGATGATGAACCTTGAGCATATTTATGATGATATGATTATGTTAATGCCTTGAGCATGAAACTTTATGTGTATGATTGGCATGTTGATGTGATGAAGTATTATGCCTTAATTTAAGATGCATGAGGTTTCGAAATATGAATGAGATTGAGGAATATGCTCATGTGAACTAGAAAGATATTGATTTGAGAAAGTTCCATGAAAATGATGCATGTGATTGAGATTATGTGGCATGACTCAATTTGAGGAAATTCTGAGAGTAGCTGTTATGCCGCCGAATTTCCGTCAAATTTGAGGGACATAAGAAAGTTTTGAGAAATATGATGTTTAAGGTGACACACCGAGACGTACTTCTCCTGCTGAGTGAGGAAGGTAAAACCGTGAGGGCATAGACATTAGCCTGCCAAAGCGGACAAAGTTGGTCTTAACCGTCGATGCGTTTCGAAGAAGGAAAAAGTCCCATGATGGGTGATCCTTAGGCCCCTACCCGTACTCTAGGAGTCGGGATTATGATGATTATGATTATGATTATGTTTATGATTCGCTTATCAAGAGGATAAGTAAGAACTAGTGACGACTAGTTAAGGTATGAGCTCATAGCCTAGTTTAAGGGGTGCGGTTACTATTATGTTTGGTGTCACAAGTATGAGAAAGGAAAGATGTTCAAGAGAAAGTTACATGCCACTTATATGTTGTTTGATTATTGGTTTGCCTAAAGTATTGCCATGCATTCATGAACTATTATGCTGCATACATGCATTAAGACTCATTATAAAAGACATGGACCTTGGATAAATATCTTGTGAAAACCTCATAATGAACCTATGCATGCTTAACCTTTTTATAATAAACCCAAGGTTCCTGGGACGTAAACGATGACACTAGGATAGAGGATTTCCCTATGAGATTCTTTAGCAAGATTCTCACCCCTTCTCTGTTTCTTTTTCCGTTACGTCTTCAGACATCGATGGCGTCGTTCGTGATTTTTGTTGATGCACCCGTGTGGGAACACTACAATCCGGATCATCAGTCCTACCATTTCGAGGGTCGTTGTGCTATACGCATTTTTGCATACATGGGACGCCCATTTGCCTTTCCAGTCTTCCGATTCACTCCGACTTCTCCCTTTGGCGACGACATGATTTTTGAGGGGCGACCCGAGACGAGAGAACCATTGCGCCCGTCTTCTTCAGCGGTGCGACATTACCCCGAGTACGTGCCTCGCCCGAGATGTTCGGAGACCAACCCATCAGAGGATCCTCCTTCTCATCCTTTCTCGGAGGGTTCCGCCCCGCTGTACCCATGGATATCGGGATGGGTAGAGAGGAGCAGTGACGAGCGGAGGTTAGCACGATGTCCGAGATGCGCCCACGCCGTGAGAGGGCATGCTCACCCATCCTTCCGCCTCACGCATCCGAGGAGCTTGCCCAGTTGTTGGGTATGTGCCACGAGGATGAGGAGGAGCATCATCCATAGTTCGAGGGAGGGAGTGTCATAGCTGGGAGTATCTTTTGGGGTTGTTCTCATGTATTCGTTGTTATGTTTCTTATTTCTGTTGTACTGCAAGCTCTGCCCACTAGTATGGGTAAGACTTTATGTTTCCTTTATATTTCAGGAGTCATGTATTAAACTATGTTAACTAATGTGATGAAGAATGATATTCATGATTGATGTGTTCTTTAATGTTTACATTCTGTATGATTTATTTATTCTTCCGCTTCACGTTACATTTATGTTACACGCAAAGGCTCGCACTTTGTTTTACATGTTTCATTTCAAAAAAAAATTTACCTAATTTCAGCTAAGTATTTTGTAAATGAATTTAAAGAGAAGTAATAACTAATAATTAATCTTGATACGTCCTAGGCGTATTGGAGTTAAATATTAGGGTGTTACAACATAGGTAGTACCAATCAATTCATATAAGCCCTCCTTAACTGCATAGTCCCATACCTATACAAACTCAGGATCCTCTCATTTGGGTGTGTAATCATGCACCCCTCCGCTTGGAGGTAGGAGCCACTTCTTGCTGTGCCTTTCTATCTCTATCACTCATTGCCTCGTCCTTGGGCGTTACACATGATGTCTGAAAGTCCAGTGGTCCAGGGAGTCCTTGTGTAAATTTAAGGTTTTACCCATATTTGGTGCTAAACGAGTTTAATTAAACGGTTATGGAAATATGGGCAATATTAGGTTATAATTAAAGATAAACTAATTTTATCTATTAATTTTGAATCTAAATAATTGTTTAAGGTTAATTAAGGCCTAAGATTGATTAAGAAAGTTCAAATTTTCTTCTAATCAAATACATTATGTCATTCAAGTCAAATAGTGTGTTGTCTCAATTCCTTAAATCAAGGAAACATATTGGAGTTTGAATTTCAAACTAATGAAGTTTAATTCAAACTAAACATGAAAGACAACTCTTAATCTTGTCTTGACAAGACTTAAACATATGATTACAAACCCAAATACTCAATTACCAATTTCAAACCCGTACCTTAATCAGATCTACCTCTAATACACATCTTAACCTACATGAAAAGAAAAATTCTTCCCTCCCAATTAGCCAAGAGGCCGCGGCCTCCTCCCCCACTTTTCCCTTCATATTTCAATTCCCATAAATACCAAAACACCAAAAAGAGTCATCACTTTACCATTTTTTTTTTGGTAGCAATCTTACTCAAAGAAGTGACCAAAAATCCTCTATTCCCTCTTAACTCAAAGCTTTCTCTTCTTTCTCACCACCATCCACAACCTCTTATCAACCTCAAACCATCACACCTCCACCTTAGAACAACTCACAAACACATAATCCTTCCATTTCCAAGATCAAGCTTTCTCTTTTTCAATCAAAGAAACAACTTTGGTAAGGATATTTGTCTTGAGTTTTTCTCTTGTTTCTCTTTTCATTTTCCGAATGATGATGGATGATGGCTATGATTTGTTCTTTTCTTACCTTCTATTTTTGGTTTTGATCTTCCCTTTGCTTGCTTTCATTTTCAGTTTTGTGTGGTTGGAAGATTAAAAACCATAGCTTGATGATGAGGTTGATACCACCATGTGATTGACTTCTAGAGCCAAAGTTTTGGTTTATTTTGTTTGATTTTAAAGAATGGTAAGAGGAAATGTTGTTGGTTCTTGTGAAATGTTTTCCTTGTTTGATGATCAAGGCCATAGCTTGATGATGAGGGTTCCTTGATGTTGGTTGTGAAACCATCATGTGTTGGACCTCTAAAGCTCAAGGCTTGATTTTTGGTTTCACAAGAGTATGGAAAATGGTTTATGATTGGTTGTCTTTGTTGGTTTTCCTTTGAGCTTGATGGTGAGTTTAGATAAATGAGGTTCTTGGAACCATGGTGTCAAGAAACTCTAAAGCTCATTTCCATTTTGGGTTAAGATTGATTTGGGTTGATAGTTGATTCTTTAAAGTCTTGAAATCTAACAAGATATAAAAGTATTTATATTTCAAGCTCTTACATCTCATGTTTATGTTTCAATGCCTTACATATCATGTTTATTTTCAAGTCATCACCTTAAAAAGACTAAAGAAATGGACTTGCATTTCTATGTTTAAATTTCTAGTTTGGCATTTCATGTTTATATTTCAAGTCATCACCTAAACTTTGAAGATTAAAAAATGAACTTGCATTCTCATATTTACTTTCAAGTCTTGCATATCATATTTAAGTTTCAAGCCATCACCTAATGATGATAAGGATCTAAAATGAGGTTTGCATAGCATGTTTATTATTCTGGTCATCACATAAATCCCTAGAGCTCAAAGACTTGCCTTTGTATCTTAAAATGGAAATCTTGATCATGGCTATTGGATGTGTTTTAGTCATGATACCATGTTGGTTTTTATTCGTGAAAATGTGAAAATGATTTTAAAGGAATGTTAGAAGGATGTTTTAAATAGTCTTGAGGTAAAAGAGTAACTTGGAATGTGTCAAAACTTTGATTTCTCGAATTTTGGATTTAGTAAACGATTACAGCCTATGTAATTGATTACCAGGATAGTTCTTGGAGAGATTTTGGTTCTAGTAATCGATTACTAGCATATGTAATCGATTAAGGATGTTCTTCATACCAAACAAGTTTTAGCTTTGGTAATCATTTACAGTTTATGTAATCGATTACCATGATGTTCTTCATGCCCAGAACATGTTTTTTGGGTAATTGATTACCATGCTCATGTAATCATTACCAATAGGCTTTTTAAGCCCGGAACAAGTTTATAATTCTAGTAATCGATTACCAACACCTGGAATGATTACCAAACCCAAATGTGCAAATAAGTGTGTTCTAATCAAGGTGAAATAGGTTGGTGACCCTATATGCTTATGTGTTTTTGATGATTCCCTAGTATGCTATTTATATGTATATATTGTTGAGCATTGTATATGCATTAGCTGAATCCATCCTTAACTTCCGAACATACTGGGAGGAGCATATTTACTGCTATTAGATGATGATTGATAATATGCCTATCAAATATGTGCAGAAGATATGAATGCATATGTGAATAAATGATATGAGGATATTGTGGCATGATGAGATTATGATTGATTGGTTAAGATGCATGATATATGAAAGTTATGAACATGATATGTTTTACGTTAAATTATGATTACATGCTCACATTGCATCTCTAAATTAACATGCCAATATTAAGGTGAAATAAGACACATGGAAATGATCCTTGAGACTCCCGAATTAAAAGTTATGAGAGGTGATCCAAAAAGGACCCTTTAGACTCTAGGAATTAATGGTTATGAAAGGTAATCCTATGCCTCTAACCCGTACTCTAGGAGTCGGGAATTTAGCTTATCAAGAGGATAAGTGTAGACTAGAGACGACTAGTTAGGTATGAGCTTATAATCTAGAACTCTCAAAAGGGAAACTATTAGGGTAGCCCAAGGAAAAGAGAATAAGAAAGTTTAAGTCACCTAAAAGAGTGATTCATGTTGGAATAAATTGCATTCTTTATGCTATATTCATTCAATGTGCCCCTATAATATCTCACTTCTAGCATTGACATGCACCCATGATTTAGTATGCTATACTCATACATTAAAATTCATGCTAAAATGAATGGGCTCCTAACGGTATTTGAAAACTAATAAATAAACTCTATGCATATGCCCACTAATTTCATAGTGAAACTCAGGTTCCTGAGGACATAGATGATGTCACATATTAGGAGGTGAAAACCTGAGATTCTTGTATAAGTTTCTCATCCTTCTTCTTTCTTTCCATCTCGTCTTAGAGGTCGATGGCAACATTGTGATCTTCATTGATGCTCCCACCTGGGAAATGCACCATGATGCGGCTCACCGACGTATATTTCATGGGTCGTTGTGCTATCCGACATTTTATTTTCATGGAGTGTCCCTTTGTACACCTGGTTTCCAGCTTTAGGTTTTCCATCACTACTCCATTTTCTAACGACCTCATCTTCGAGTGCTCGCCTGTATGAGGGGTAGATCCGCCACACTCCCCTTGCTACTTTGGCTGTCCAGGACATCCCAGTCTACATGTCGTTATCGCCACCTCCTATCCTGATTTGTGGTCGAACCCCTCCGAGGATTCACATACTCAGATCTACTCTTGAGGGTTCTGCCCACTGTCCTATGATGGTGGAGGGTGGTAACGATCGGGAGGCCACAATCATGTAGCCTATGGAGGAGCCGTACCTGTCATGGAAAAGCCACCCGACCCAACCAAGGTGCTCATGTTTGCTTTACCTACCGTCTTGTTCACCTCGAGCTGGCCCATTGGATCGATTATCTTCCTCCTTCCAGGATAAACAACATTAGGAGTCGATTACGGACCTCTGGAACGCCACATCAGATAGAGAAGATAGCCTTCTTTTGCTTTTTGTTTATTAGAGGTTATCTATCCTAAGCGCACCTGGAGGTGTAGTAAGGAGAGAGGTCTTTTATTTAGCTTGAATTCATTCATGGATATTATGGGATAACTTATATTTTGAGCCCAACCTTTGTTGGTGAGCATGACATAACTCTTTCATGTATATTTTGGGTATGCAAAGTAAATGTTTATTTACTACTATATATATATATATATATATATATATATATATATGATCTTACATGTTCATGGTGTGTGATGTTGTGCTCTATATATGCCTATGTCTTGTTGTGATCTTCTTCCTTGTTATGCTCAAGACGGGATGTAGTTCAATATGCATGGCTCATGTTTTGCTTTTAAAAGTTCAAAAACAAATTTGCCAATATCTTTACTAAGGTATTTTCAAAAGTTTAAAATAAGAACTTGAACAAAAAAGTAATAACTAATAATTAACTTGGAATGCGTCCTGACGTGTTGGGTTAAATATTAGGGTGTTACATTTTGGTATCAAGAGGTTCCAACTCTAGTGCCTAAGGATTGGACTGACTATGCTTCTCAAGCATGATGCTACAATTATGTCATGTGTAGTGTGTAACACCCTAATAATTAACCCAATACACCTAGGCTGATTAATTACTAGACTTTACTCTTTGCTTCAGTCCTTAATCATGCTTTGAAAATACTTAGTGAAATTACGAGCCATTTTTTTTTTTTAAACATAATTGAAAACGTGAGCCGCGCTTAACGTGAATGATTTAGCAAAATTTAAAAGACACATAGGAATTTACAAACATCACATCATAATATATTGGCTCCATCATACAGCATCCATAATTACATATCATATAGATATTTTGCCTACCAACAAAATAAGACTAAGTGTAGGCAATCTAATAAAACATAAATAATATATGGATGGAAGGATATCCATTAATGGCACCTAGTAATAACATCCGGGATAGGGATAGATATCTGAAATATACGAGTGAAACTAGGAAGTTAATCAGTGAACCTAAACGCATTCATTAACGCTTCCTTCTCCTTCCTAATCTGATTTGAAGGAAAGGAAGAGAACTTGGTTTCCTTGAGTGAAATGAAGAAAATATTCTTGAAAACTTGAAGAAAGAATTCAGCCAAGAGGAGGAAATGAGAGCTTTTGGTGCTCCTAAAACTAGAATTTGTGTAAGTTATGAACTAAGCATCTAAACTATCTTCAAGCATGCCTATTTATAGAGATTTTGCAGCTCATAAATGGACAAAGGAAGGAAAGAAATCTGACCAAAAATTAGAGAAAAAAATAAGGAAGAAAAATCATTTTGTTTGGTGGCTTAAAACATGGAATCATGTTTCCATGTTTTCATGATTCTTTGTTTTCATTCTTTGGATTTTTGTGTAATAATTTTCTGACTTATTACTCAATAATTTCGTGCATTACAGCCTTGTGGAAGAGGATTTTGTGTGTTCCATGTATTTTTTAGGTGTAGGCAAGGTATTCATGCAATTTAGAGAATTTACGGTTAAGGGTTTAAGTGAATTACTAAGCAATTTGGGTGTTTTAAGCAATTTTAGGTTCTAATCAATCTAAATAAATAATTTTGACTCTAGATTAGTAATTAGAATTTAATAAGCTTTAATTTGAGCCTAATATTGCTTAGGTTTCGTTAGACAAATCAAAAATCTCAAAATTTGTAAAACTGCACAAAGACGGGGCAAAACGGTCATTTTACTTAAAAATTGCCCGAGACCACCCGAGCTTAACCAATGGTTAATCATGGCTTAAAAACACCTTTTAACACATTTTAGTGAGGTTCGGGCTAAGTCGGCACGCAAATTGGAGTTAAAACTAAGGGCGTTTTGGTCATTTCGCGTCGAGCTCAAAATTAGGATTTTTCTCCTCTATTAACACACATAACACAAACAATCCCTTATTAACATCAAAACATCCCCTTGAGGATGGGTGGGGCCCACGATCCTCATTTTCTGAGTAAAATAACCTCAAGGGCATTTTGGTCATTTTACACGTCAGAAAATTGGGGTTTGCAATACTTGCACGAATTGCTCCTAACTTCTCTTCTAACGTTATATTCCTTTATTAAGGATTGTTTGGTCTCAAATTTTATATAATATTTACCTACGGAATTCGGTAATTCCTAATGATAGTAAAAATTACAGGAAAAATTGGGGCGTTACATTACTCCCCTCCTTAAAAAGAATTTCGCCCTCGAAATCGTTACTGAGAATAGCTCTGGATCCTGTGCTTGCATATCTGATTCCAGCTCCCATGTAACTTCTTCGTTTCATCTTGTCCCCATGCTACTTTGACTAGGGGTACAACCTTGTTCCTTAACGCTTAACTCCTCGGTCAACGATTCTCGTGGGTGGTAAGTTAAACGTTAGGTCATCTCTTAATTGTACATGTTCTGGCTCTAGTACATGACTTGGGTCAGAATGATATTTCCTTAACTGGAGACATGGAAAACATCATGAAGGTTGGAGAGACTCGGGGGTAGGGCTATACGGTAGGCTCAGATCCTATTTTGCTAAGGATTTCAAATGGACCAAGAAATCTGGGGCTCAATTTCTTTACTTTCATTGCTCGGCCTATGCCTGTGGTGGGGGTGATTCTAGGAACACATGGTCCCTTCTTGAAAATCTAGCGGTTTTCGCTTGTCCGCATAGTTTTTCTGCGACTTTGCGTGAGAATCTTATCCCTAATCTTCTTGATTTGTTCCGTCGTTTCCCTCACAATATCCGGTCCAAGTAGACTTTGCTCTCGGGCTCATACCAACATAGAGGTGATTGACACTTCCGTCCATAGAGGGCCTCGTATGGTGCCATACCGATACTTGCATGATAACTGTTGTTATATGCAAATTCAATAATAAGGTACTTATCCCAACTCTCTCTTTGATCTAAAACACAAGCCCTCAACATGTCCTCCAAAGTTTGGATAGTTCTTTCAGATTGACCGTCCGTTTGGGGTGATAAGCCGTGCTCAAACAGCTTTGAACCAAACGCCTTCTGAAAGGCTCCCCAAAACCGTGATGTGAATCGCGGATCTCGATACGAGATTATCGTCGAGTACTCCGTGTAACCTTACTATCTCCTGAATATATTGTGCTAACCTATCCAAGGAATAAGTCACCTTAATAGGTAAAAAGTGGGCTGACTAGTCAACCGATCCACTATTACCCAAATGGCGTCATGATTCGCTTGGTCCTCGTAGTCCAGTTACAAAATCCATGGAGATACTATCCCACTTCCACTCGGGGATTGATAGGGGTTGCAACATTCCAGAGGGTCTTTGGTGCTCAATCTTCACCTTTTGACATACCAAGCATTTATTCACCCATGTGCACACATCCTTTTCAATCCAGGCCACCAGAACATCTTCCTCAAATCTTGATACATCTTGGTGGCACAGGATGGAGGGTGAAATGACTCTTATGGGCTTCCTCCAAAATATCCTTTCGAGGTCACCACTAGCAGGGTACACATATACGACCTTCAAACCTCCATAAACTATCATTCCCTTGGGTAAAACCTTTCAACTTATCAGCTCTTCCTGCCTCTAAGGTCTCTTGAAATTTGTATCTTCCTTTGGGCTTGAGCAATTCTTTCCTTGAATTCACTTGTCACACTAAGGTGACAAGCTCTTATGCCCTTAGTGGTCAAGGTCATTCCTAGGTTGAGGTCTCTAAATTGCTCAATTAACTCAATCTCTTTCACCATCAAACGGGACACTTGTAAGGATTTCCTACTTAGGGCATTAGCTACAACATTAGCTTTACCTGGATGATAGTTTAACCCGAAATCATAATCTTTTAAAAACTCCATCCACCTTCTTTGCCTCATGTTTAGCTCTTTTTGATCAAAGAGATATTTCAAACTCTTGTGATCAGAAAACACCTCAAACCTCACTCCGTATAAATGGTGTCTCCAAATCTTTAGAGCAAACACGGAGCGGCTAACTCAAGGTCATGGGGGGTAATTTGCCTCATGTGGCTTGAGTTGCCTCGATGCATAGGCCACCACTTGCCTATCATCAGGACACAACCCAAACCCTTCCTTGAAGCATCACAGGACACTTCCAAAGGCACATTGGGGTCGGGTAACACTAAAAATTGAGGTTAGCTTGTGTTTCAGCTCTTGAAAGCTCTTTTCACACTCCGGGTCCATGAAAAGAGGTGTTTTTCCTAGTTAGCTTAGTCAGGAAGGGAAATCTGGGAAAATCCCTTGATAAACCGACGGTAATAACCAGCTAAACCTAAGAAGCTCCTTACTTCAGTTACGTTGGTCTTTCCCAGTTACAACCGTTTCCACCTTACTAGGATCTACAGCAATTCCTTTCTTAGATACTACATGCCCTAAAAATTTCACCTCATCCAACCAGAATTCACACTTAGAAAGCTTGGCATATAGTTTCTTTTCCTTCAGGATTTCCAGGACTATAGTTAGGTGGCGTTCATGCTCCTCGTGGGTCTTAGAGTAGATGAGAATGTCATCTATAAAGACAACCACAAACTGACTAAATAAGGTCTAAAGATCCTATTCATGTAATCCATAAAAATTGCCGAGCATTGGTTAATCCAAAGGACATTACTGCAAACTCAAAATGGCCGTATCGGGTACGAAAGGCCATTTTTGGTATATCTTCATCTCACCCCTAATCTGGTGGTAACCTGACCTCAAATCAATCTTAGAAAACACTGTTGCCCCTTTAACTGGTCCATCAAGTCATCTATCCTAGGCAAAGGGTATTTGTTCTTCACTGTCACTTTATTCAATTGCCTATAGTCAACACACATCCTCATACTCCCATCCTTTTTCTTCACAAACAACACAGGGGCTCCCCAAGGTGACGCACTAGGTCTGACAAACTTTTTCTCCAATAAATCCTCCAATTGAGCTTTCAACTCGTCAACTCTAATGGGGACATCCTGATGGGGCTATGGATATGGGACCTGCACCTGGAAGCAATTCTATGGAAAACTCTATCTCTCTCTTGGGGGAAACTCTGTATCTCATCTGGAAATACTTCGGGATAATTTCTTACTATTGGTATCTCATCGATACTTTGCTCAAAGTCTACATCACTAGCTAAGAAAATATAACCTTTACTCTCACCCTTACCACAGTCCATTTCTATGTTATGTAAAGACTTATGGGTTTCTTAGGTCTAATGGGAACAAAAGAAAAGTAATGGTTTTCTCATAGGTTAACAGGACACGGTTGGCTTCAAGCCAATCCATGCCAAGAATCACATCTAAACCTTGCATGGGTAAGCAAATGAGATCTAAAACAAATGATCTATTCTCAATAACAAAATGGCAATCTAAACAACATTTACAAGTCCTAACAGGTTTTCCAGGAGGGTAGAAACAATAAGGTCAAAAGGAAGCTCAGTTATATGCAAGTTAAGGGTTTTAACACACGAGTGGGAGATAAAAGAATGGGAAGCGCCAGAATCATAGGACAATTAAGTTTCTACCATACATATTACACTTACCTTCCACGAGATTTCGTGACTTTGTCGTTTCTTCAGCATTAACGGTGAATACCCTTCCTTGGTATTCCTGGCTTGGGATTGGGGTTGGCGGGTTCCTTTGATTCTGGAGTAATGACCTGGTTTTCCAAGGTAGCACACGTTTGTTCCGGCTCGACATGGCATGCTCCCATGATTCTTGCCGCACTTGGACATTCCATGGATGGCATGGGTCGTGGAGGTGCTGCGAACCTCTTTGTGGTGCTTTCCCTTTATTGTTATTATTGTTGTTGTTGCGATTGTTGCTGGATTATTATAGCGGTTGTTGTTGTTGTTCGGTCTTTCTTGATGAAAGTTCCTTTGTGGCACTTGTGATCTTGATTGATGTGGAAATGGAGGTCGATTTTGCCTCTTGAACTGTTGACCTTGAGGTGTCAGCTTTTTAATGATATTCTCAGACTTTGAAGTACCCAGCTTCTTTGCCCTTCTTCAATGATGCGGCATTTGTTGACTAAGGTAGAGAAATCCCTAATTTCCAAGTGCGCAACCTCCACATTAAGTTCTGCCTTTAACCCTGACTCGTATTTAATGCATTTCCAATACTCATCAGGGTTACCTTGGTACATCCTTGAGAACTTAATGAGTTCCTCAAATCTGCAGGATACGAGCCACATTCATATTCCCCTGGACAAGTTGCATGAATTCAATGTCCTTAGCATTTCTAACCGACTCCGGAAATACTTCTCGTAAAAATGGACCTTGAATAATTCCCAATCAATGTCCACTTCGGCTGCCTCCAAGTCTTCGAACACCAGCCCACCAGAAGCGGCATCACCCTCAAGCATGTGGGTGGCAAAGTGACCTTCTGCTCCCGAACATGGAACTAGCAAAGACCTTCTCAATATTCCGAATCCATTCATCTGCTACATTAGGATTGAGGGTCCCTTGAAAACAGGTGGATTCGCCTTACGAAATTCCCCGAAACGAGCATGTTCGGGAATTTCATGTCCTTGATTTATATTAGCTGACGATTCTGACCCATCCGTTCCATCATCATTCTCATGGTCCTTGCTACGTCGCGAAGTGCTTCAGCTTGGTCTCATCTTGGTTATCTGTGCGCTCCTAGTCGTTGTCGTCGTGCCATTGGTCCCTATACACACAAAACAGGAACATCTGAGGTGATCAAGCCCAATATTCCATGCAAAGTGAGCAAGTTACCATGGCACTTTCAACATACATAGGAGTCATGTATTTCTAATCCTCAAGCTCATCCTAATGATAAACATCTACACATGACATTACTAACGTATTATGCTTTAGAAGCATAGTCAGTCCAATCCTAAGGCTCCGTGAGACCGAACTCCTTGATACCAAAATGTAACACCCTAATAATTAACCCAATACACCTAGGAATGTCTGATTAATTACTAGACTTTACTCTTTGCTTCAGTTCCTTAATCATGCTTTGAAAATACTTAGTGAAATTACGAGCCATTTTTTTTTTTAAACATAATTGAAAACGTGAGCCGCTTAACGTGAATGATTTAGCAAAATTTAAAAGACACATAGGAATTTACAAACATCACATCATAATATATTGGCTCCATCATACACCATCCATAATTACATATCATATAGATATTTTGCCTACCAAGAGAATAAGACTAAGTGTAGGCAATCTAATAAAACATAAATAATATATGGATGGAAGGATATCCATTAATGGCACCTAGTAATAACACTCTTAGGGATAGGGATAGATATCTAAAATATACGAGTGAAACTAGAGGATTCAAGTTCAGTACCTTAGCCTCAACGTGATTCACGAACGCTTCCTCCCCTTCTAATCTGATTTGAAGGAAGGAAGAGAACTTGGTTTCCTTGAGTGAAATGAAGAAAATATTCTCTGAAAACTTGAAGAAAGAATTCAGCCAAGAGGAGGAGGAAATGAGAGCTTTTGGTGCTCCTAAAACTAGAATTTGTGTAAGTTATGAACTAAGCATCTAAACTATCTTCAAGCATGCCTATTTATAGAGATTTTGCAGCTCATAAATGGACAAAGGAAGGAAAGAAATCTGACCAAAAATTAGAGAAAAAATAAGGAAGAAAAATCATTTTGTTTGGTGGCTTAAACATGGAATCATGTTTCCATGTTTTCATGATTTTTGTTTTCATTCTTTGGATTTTTGTGTAATAATTTTCTGACTTATTACTCAATAATTTCGTGCATTACAGCCTTGTGGAAGAGGATTTTGTGTGTTCCATGTATTTTTTAGGTGTAGGCAAGGTATTCATGCAATTTAGAGAATTTACGGTTAAGGTTTAAGTGAATTACTAAGCAATTTGGGTGTTTTAAGCAATTTTAGGTTCTAATCAATCTAAATAAATAATTTTGACTCTAGATTAGTAATTAGAATTTAATAAGCTTTAATTTGAGCCTAATATTGCTTAGGTTTCGTTCGACGAATCAAAAATCTCAAAATTTGTAAAACTTGGATAAGAGAGTGGTAAACGGTCATTTTACTTAAAAATTGCCCGAGACTATCTCAAGCTTAACCAATGGTTAATCATGGCTTAAAAACACCTTTTAACACATTTTAGTGAGTTTTGGTTAGTCGGCACGCAAATTTTAACTAAAAACCTTGTAAGGGCATTTTGGTCATTTCGCGGTGTCCTAAAGCTCAAAATTAGGATTTTTCTCCTCTATTAACACACATAACACAAACAATCCCTTATTAACATCAAAACATCCCCTTGAGGATGGGTGGGCCCCACGATCCTCATTTTCTGAGTAAAATAACCTCAGGGCATTTTGGTCATTTTACACGTACAGTAAAATTGGGGTTTGCAATACTTGCACAAATTGCTCCTAACTTCTCTTCTAACGTTATATTCCTTTATTAAGGATTGTTTGGTCTCAAATTTTATATAATATTTACCTACGGAATTCGGTAATTCCTAATGATAGTAAAAATTACAGGAAAATTGGGCGTTACATAGTGTTTTATTGATAGAATAAGCTATAGGATAAGCAACGTACATTAACCTTGTATGTGCGTGCGTGCCATGGTAACTAGCCCACTTTATATGAAGTATTGAACTTGATCATCTCAATATTATTGTTTTGTATGCTTAGGAACCAATGGTGTGACCGTGACAGGAAAAGGACTCCGAGTCTTAGCGAGTAGAGAGAGATGGCAGAACCTCTGGGACATGGCAAGGGCCATGAAAATGAAGTTCGAGCAGGACACCACTAGGGCGATGCTGGTCACAATGCTTGGAGGGGACTTGAGCATGCCCAACGTGGGAATTCCTTAAAGCAAACCCTCCACCGTTGGGGACCTTGAATCCTAACCATGCTGACGAATGGATTAAGAGCATAGAGAGATTCTTTCCCTGATCACCTGATCTAGGAATAAAAAGGTAACCTTTGTTGCTTACATGCTAGAAGCGGATGCCGAATTTTGGTGGACTAGCACCCGAAGATTATCGGAGGCGTCCGGCACGCTGATGATCACCTAGGGAAGTGTTCAAGACTTACTTCTACGAGAAGTATTTCCCTGTGTTACTGCGGAATGGAAAGGACATATAATTTATGCAAGCTAGTTCAAGTGGAATGAGTATTTCGGAGAACACCAAAAAGTTCAAGGAACTGTATCAAGTTCTCCTGATCTTTCAAGAAATTGACGAATTTTGGAAGTACGAGGCAAGCTAAAGGCAGAGATTACGTCGCGTTGTGCACTTGGAGATTAGGGACTTCCCCACCCTAGTCAACAAGTGCTACATCATTGAGGATGGGTAGAAGAAGCTGAGTGACGAGGAATGAAAACTTCACTAAGAAGCTCACCACAAGCCCCGAGTTTCAAGCCATAGTCAGACCCCAGCTCAACTCCAGTTCGGCGCAAGGCCCTAGGAGGATTTCCACCATGGGGGATCAGTGGCGCTAAAGGCAAGGCACCCCAAAGGGCCCCGTTGCACCCGAAAACCTGGGCCATCCGTTTTATGCCCCAAATATGGGAAGTCACATGTGGACCGACTACTGCGGGCCAGGGAGTTTGCTTCAAGTGCGGGAAGCCTGACACTATGCTAGAGGTGCACGAGAGGAACCGACGGCCCTTATCCCCGATCACAACACCAAGGAAGGTTTTCACCTCAAGCGAAGACTCTGAAGTTGAGGAAGCTCATAGAAGGTAAGTGTTAATGAACGGGAGAACCTTAACTGGACCGTTGATTTTGGTGCAACCCATTCATTCATATCACATGCTAGTGTCGAGTCTTTGCAATTGTATGTGTCTGAACTTCTTTTTGATCTTCCCTTCCACACCCACTAGCAAACCTGTTAGGACTTATAGGTGTTGTTTAAACTGTCATTTTCTCTATTGAAAGTAGACCTTTTATTCTGATTTAGTTTGTCTGCCATGCATGGACTAGATATGATTCTCGGCATGGATTGGCTTTACACCAACCATGTAATGTTTGTAACACCCTAACTCTTAACCTCATACGCTCGAGTCACATTCCCTTAGTTATTAGTTGTTACGCCTTTGTTTCAATTCTGACTTACTTTTCTTTAAAAAACACGAATAATAAAATACGACTAAATTTTTCTTTTTGAACTTAAGACTTACGAGCGCGCATGCACATAATACCGACTATTTAACGTAAAACATAACAACCAGAATATATGTCATCATAACAACCATGAATAAACCATAGAATAATCACACCATAAATTATAGTAGTATATTGTAATCATAACATTACAACAATGTCCTTATAAATATAAGGACACCTAGGGGTATCAAATACACCAAACAACTTTAACTAACGCAAAGAATGTTAACAAGGCTAGACGTTTCATGCTTTCGCGTGCCCTTTGATCTCGATAGATGATGTGATTCCTAAGCCCACGCCTCAAGGAATATCACGAACCTCATCATTACCGTCGAGATGACACAGGAGGGAAATGTAACGCCCCAACTTTTACTGTCATTTAGAAATTACCGAATTACCCTAGGTAATTCTTATATAAATTCGAGACGAACAATCCTCAATAAAGGAATATAACATTAGAAAAGAAGTTATGAGCGATTCCTGCAAGTCGCAAGCCGAATTTCTGGACGTGTAAAATGACCAAAATGCCCTTGAGGTTATTTTACTAGAAAAAATGAGGATCGTGGGCCCACCGTCCTCAAGGGGATGTTTGAGGATAATAAGGGATTGTTTGTGTTATGTGTGTTAATAGAGGAGAAGAATCTCAATTTTGAGTTTCGACGCACGAAATGACCAAAACGCCCCGCGGCGTTTTTTTTATTTGCGTGTTGACTTGAGCCCGAACCTCACTAAAATGTTTTAAAAGGTGTTTTTAAGCTATGATTGACCATTGGTTAAGTTCGGATGGCCCCGGAATTTTGAGTGAAGTTACGATTTTGCCCTCTTTGTGGAGTTTGCAAATTTTGAGATTTTTGATTCGTTTAGCAAAACATAAGCAATATTATGCTCAAATTAAAGCTTATTAAATTCTAATTCTTAATCTAGAGTCAAAATTATTTATTTAAATTGATTAGAACCTAAAATTGCTTAAAAACACCTAAATTGCTTACTAATTCACCTAAGCCTTAATTGTAAATTCTCTAATTTGCAAAGATACCTTACCTACACCTAAATAATGCATGGAACACACAAATTTCTCCTCCTTGGGCTATAATGCACGAAATTATATGGCCTAATATGCATCAGAAAAATTTGTCAAACTTGGCACAAAACTCAAGGTATGAAAACAAGGAATCATGTTTCATGACTCCATGTTTTAAGCCACCAAATAAGATGATTTTTCCTTCCTTGTTTTCTCCTCAAATTTAGTCAGATTTTCCTCCTTCTCTTGTCCATACATGAGCTTGAATTCTTCTATAAATAGGCATGCTTAGAAGTCATTAGAGACTTGCTCAAAAATTTCACAACTTCAAGTTTTTCCTAAGCTCAAAAACTTTCTTTCTTTCTTCCTCCTCCTGGCCGAATTCTTTCTTCAGTTTTCAAAGAGATTTTCTTCCATTTCACTCAAAGAAACCAAGTTCTCTTCCTTTCCTTCAAATCAGATTAGGTAGGGAGTTGTTTCTAAGTTCATTTTATGCTATGACAAGTTATGTTTCTAACTCAAAAATGATGATTTCATGGACTTTCTTCTAGCTCTCAATTTCGGTTTTGTTTTCCCCTTTTCTTTTGAAAACATTTCAGCCTTATGGCCTAGATTATGATGAGACCATGGTTTGATGATGAGGTTCTTGAGTGTTGGTTGCAAAGCCTTCACAAGTTAGACCTTTAAAACTTGAAGGTTTCACTAGTTTTTAAAGCTTTACAATTTCGTTTCTTTCCTTATTTTTCTTTAATGATTTCGGCCAAATGGCCTAAGAAGGAATATGATGATAGCTTGATGATGAGGACCTTGAGTGTTGGTTGTAAATCCATCACAAGTTAGGCCTTTAAACTTGAAAATTCCACTTGATGCAAAACTTTAAAGAATGATGTTTTTATGATGTAAAAATAAAGATCTTGAGTTTAGAACTTGAAAGATGTATTTTTCACTTTGTCTTGCTAAGATATATTGGGTTGAATTTATATTTCTCTAAAGTCTTGGAAGAGCTCTAGTAAAGAAATAAAATGAACTTGCATCCATGTTAAGTTTATGCCTTGCATAACCATGTTTACTTTTAATGTCATCACTAAATTCTCAAGAATAAATAAATGAACTTGCATATCTCATGTTTAAATTTCCAAGCTTGCATTTCATGTTTATATTTCAAGTTGTCACTTAATCTATAAAGATAATAAAGAAGTTGCATCTCATATTTATTTTATGCTCTCACTTTATTTTATAATGGCTAAAAGAATCAACGCATGGCATGTTTATTTTATGTCATCACCTAAAGATCCTAGAGCTCAAAGACTTGCCCAAGTATCACAAGCAAAGTTGGAAAATGGTAGTATCACTTTCAATTTCCTTAAGATTATTGGAGTTAAAGAATTCATTCTTTAAGAAGTCTTGAGTTTGGAGCTTAATAAGATGTAATAAGAATTCTCTTCTCCCTTCACCGGTCCATGCGGACTACCGCATCTCCTTCTAAGATTCTTTTCTCCTCCATTGGTCCATTGGACTACGCCGCTCAAGTTTCTTGCATATCATGTTTATAATTCCAAGTTATCACCTTATAAAGACAAGATTAAAATGAGGTTGCATAGCATGTTTATGATTCTAGTTATCACCTAAATCTCTAAAGCTCAAGACTTGCTCCTTTTATCTTAAGTGAAAATTGTAATCGTAAAGATTCTTTCAATGAATAAATCGGCCTCATGATTAAGGTAGGCCTAAAGTGATTTTAAATAAGCTACTGATTTAGTTCTAAAATTTCTTTCAAGAATAACAAAAAGAATTAGTTTTTAAAAGAGTTTTAAGGCCTTGCAAAGATTTTATGGGATACTAGTATCTTACTTGTACTTAAAAATGTGATTTGATGCAATTATATGAGGTTCATGATTCAGCCACTGATCTAAGTTTAGTACTACTGTATGATGATGGTTTAATATGTTTGAAGTTGTGATAATCATGGTTTATTGCTGAGGGAACGATTCTATGCATGTTAGAAATAAAACTAGCTTCCTAGAAAAATCAAAGCAAGATTTCTAGAACTCTAGAAAATGAAATTTATGCGTTCTGTCTAGAACCTTTAGCAGCCCTAAGAACCATGTTCTATTATGTTTAGATAAGAGAGAATGATTCATAATTGGTTTAGTAATTAATTTTAGCACCATAAGGAAAGCCAGGTAACGAGAAAGGGTTAAAAATGCAACTTCTAGCACACCGTGAAGCCTTAAATATAACTTGCTGCCTATGCTGTCCCATATAGTTTAATAATATTCTTAAGGCTTATAATTAATGGTAATGATGATAATGAATCTTTTAGATGCATGATTAATTAGTTTGATAATTGAGATTACCCGATTCTAAAGTTTCGGTTGTTTAAGACTTTTTGGTAAGAATTTATGATGATGGTTCTTTGAAGTTTGAAATGATAAGTCTATGTAGTGATTTGATGCTTATTAAGTATTTGATATCATTGAATGACTTCATAGTTTGCATGATATAGTTGCTGTTGCAAACAATGAGAATGTTTATGCATCCTGATGATTATGAATTAGAGTTATATTATGATATAACATGCAAAGACTTAATGGTGACTTAAAATTATGAGGAAATGATCCTTTGGACCCATCAGACTATAGGTGGTGAAAAGGTGATCCTAAGAAAATGATCCTTTGGACCCATCAGACTATAGGTGGTGAAAAGGTGATTCTTGCCCCCTAGCCCGTTCTCTCAAAAGGGTAGAGTTGGGACTTTAACTTATCAAAAGGGATAAGTATATGCTAGTGACGACTAGTAAGGTATGAGCTCATAACCTAGATTACTCCCAAAAGGGTGGAGTATAGGGTGGCCCAGGAAAATGATGATGAAAGTAACTTTAAGTCACCTAAGAAACTAAGTAAATGCATTATGTGAATATGATGTTCTGCTATGCATAGTATTTATGAGATGATGATGAGAAATATGATGTTCTGCTATGCATAGTATTATGAAATGATGATGAGGAATATGATGTGATTTTATGCATAACTATGTTATTATATATGAAAGGAAAAGTTCATTATAAACATGACATGTTAAGTTTATGATGCATTATAAGACGCATGATTAAAACCGATGAACCTCGGAAGTATATTTTCAAACTTAATAAATCAATCTTAGCATGCTCACTATTTCATAATAACCCCGAGGTTCCTGGGGACGATGATGATGACACGATGCATATGAGGTGAGTACCCTACTGAGATTCTTATAAAAGTTTCTCACTCCCTCTTCTTTTCTTTCCATCTCGTCTTCAGAAGTGATGGTGATGTTCGTGATTCCCGTTGATGCTCTCACCTGGTAGATGTACTTGATCTGGTGAACCAGCTTATTATCCTTGAGGAACGTATCGCTAAACTTTGCGCGTGAGCTTGGATATCTATCCCTATCCTTGGAGTGTTATTACTAGGTGCCATTAATGGATGTCCTTCCATCCATATATTATTTATATTTTGTTAGATTGCCTACACCTAGTCTTATTCTGTTGGTAGGCAAACTATCTATGTGTTATGTAATTATGGATGTTATATGATGGAGCCAATATGATGTGTTTTTCATGCTATATCTGCACGTTATTCGCTTTATTTCGATTATTGTTCACGTTATGTGCGGCTCACATTTTCAATTATGTTTTTAAAAAAAATGGCTCCTAATTTCACTAAGTATTTTCAAAGTATGATGAAAGAATTGAAGCAAAGAGTAAAGTCTAGTAATTAATCAGATACAACCTAGGTGTATTCGGTTAATTATTAGGGTGTTACAGAAAACAAAAGGGTGAGAATACTTATAGGATTCTCGAGGAGGGCTCCGACTTCAACACAAGTGTCATCGTTGTCGCCCCCACTTTGGGTTTCATTATGAAAGAGGTGTGCATGCATAGGTTCAATTTTAATTTCTCAAATCCTATTATCCGAAGTGGGTTTCTTTTAGCATGATGAGTCTTGATGGTATGAATGCAACAAATATTTTATGTATGCATGGCAATGCTTAAGCATGACAGTCATGTACTCAACATATATCACTTAATCATAAGCACCAATGGAACAACCACGAAACATATGCATGTGCGTCTTTTACTTTATCATAATTGAACTCTTCGTTTTCCTTAACTTTTTCCATCCTCATCGTAGCCACCAAAATCCACCCAACATGCTGCCCTTATTTTCACATAGCCACCAAAACTCCAAATACACCCATCGCCTAGGAATGAGCTCATCCTAACTAGCCGTCGCTAGATTCATACTGGAAAAAGAGGAGGAATCATATCTCTTTTTTCTTGAATCACCCTTACAACCCTTAACTTGGAAGTCATAATGGGATCATTTCCACTTTATCATATCTTGTATGGATGTAACATGTAACATCTTCCCAAGTACAACCCCATTCTTAAGCCATGTTATCATACTCGAGAGTTGTTACTTGTTAATTAGCGGACCTTTCTTAATTATCTATAGTAAGCTCCATTCACATGCGAAATAACTAAGTGTATTCTATTAAAACATATTACAAGTAAACACCATATTTATTGAATAAATAACTAAAATACAAAAGGAAGCTCCTCTATGAGCTTTAGTATATGTTTGTCCTCAAATATATTTACATACATTTTCCTTCCCACTAAGTACAAGAATAAAACAGGAACTACTATACTATTGCGGTCCCACATTCCTTTGCATACAGCATCATCGTCCTCTGGCTTAACCTGAGGCGACACGAAACCACAAACCATAGGGGTGAGAATTTTAAAATTCTCAGGAGGGAAACTCCCCAATCACAATCATGATGTCATCGTCATCGCCCAGCCACTTCGGTTTATTCAGGTGATCATACAATATATTCTAAAAGTTCATTTTAAAGTTCCAAAATCATCTTTCTAAGTGGGTAACTTTTAACAATCAATCAATACGTGTACATATATCTAGAAACTCAAACACATAGTAAGTAAATCTACTTAAAAGATTTCATATGATATGGATGATGCATGTGTCAAATACAATAAAGTTATCTCAAAGTGACCTAGTTTCCATCATGGCCATAGAAAGCCAATTAGTGCATTTTTCTCTTTTCATTGACATAGGAAAGACTTAGTTATACCCAACAGGTATTTTCATGGACAACTCCACAATAGATCCGTTTATACCCAACGGCTATTTATGGTGGATCACACCACACAAGGGAAATAAGCTATGAACTAAGCTCATTCCTATACGTGGTCATCGAACTTCATTTTTTACCATTTCCGAATCCTACACAGACTCATTCCTAGCCGACTATAAATTGGGGCTTCTCTTTCAATTTCCTTCCCTCATTCAACCTAAGTCTTATTTCGTTTTGTCCATATGTCAGAACATGCACGAAAAAATTTATATATATTCTCTTCTTAAATGCACGCATAATGCATATACAGGCATCCATTCACAATATAATCTCAATCATGCCTCTAGTATACTTTTATATGTCACAAGTCACATGGCCAAACACTTAATATCAAATACTCATGTCATACTAGAACCCAAAGTGCCATTACTTCATCAATTCTAAGCATTGTGGCATTTCCAGCAAATGGCAGAATTTACACCATTGTACCACAAATTAAGTTGCACATCAAACAATCAATTCAAAGACTCTAAAAATTAATCAAGACACTTTAATGTGTCCACAAGGTCCCATAAAAATTTCAACACAAACAGAGCTCTCTAACTTCTTCAATAAATTGTACAAAATCAGTGGTCAGGACCACCAATTCAGCTTAGAACAGAATTCTCATAATTTGTAACCCTAGCAAATGATTGAACCAATGCACAATAAAATTTACAATGATATTTCAATATGTTACTAACTTCGTGTAAAAATTTCAAGGGCTAGTTCAATCATTTGCTATGGTAATAAAATCGGATAACTTTATTACTTCAGTTTCAACATTTCAGGCAGCATCAGTCCTCATTTTGGTTTATGATTTTTTTGAGGAGAAAAATTAAAATCAACACCTGATAAAATTCAAGTAGTTATTTTAAGATATTAAATCCAATATATAATTTTTTTAGCTCATGAAAACACCCACAAATATACCAGAAAATTCGTGAACAAGTACTACCTTAGAAAAACCAAAATCCAGCCTTAGCCCAAACTTCTTTTGATAAAAACCATTTTTTTATCAACATCCAAACACAAACAAAATTTATGCATTAATATAAACATCATATCAGTCAGTACCACTAAAATTTTTGGACATAGATAAACCCAAAACAGATCAAAAAAATTTGACAAAAAAAGACCACAAACCCTACTTGTAGCAACTTAGTGGATCCTTGGCTCCAAGATGATCCAAGCTTGATTCCTTCCACTCCAAAGCTCCCAAACCAACTTCAAACCCTCCTTAAATCAGTGAGGAGTGAGGTATCAAGGTGAGGATGATGGAGATTTGAGATTTTAATCGGTTAGATTTGTAGGTATTGATGTGTAGAACAAGTTTAATGAAGGAACTTTGAGGTTTCCACAACTCTAGACTAGGTTTTTGGCTTAGAACTCAAGATCAAGCTCAAGAAGATGAAAATGGTGGATGGTTCTTCTCTCCTTGAAGGCTGCACTAAATTTTGAAGAAGAAAATGATAAGGTTAGGTGGCTTGGAGGAGAAGTTGATGACTTGTTTATTTTGTATTGAATGCTTGAAGATATTTTGTTAACAAATGATGGCTAGATTTAATCTTGGATTCCAATATTAAATCTTGGCCTTCCACATGTCCTAAAGGATAAGCTTTGACCATTTGTGGTGATTAAATCTTTCCTGTTAAAAAACACACCAAAATTTCACCGAACGGAAACATCAATCCTGATTCAACCGATATTGAAAATTAATTTTAAGTATAAAATTATCATTCCCACCTATTTCTAACCTTATTCCCATGTTTTCCTAATTTTGAGCACCTCGGGCCCAAATCTAGGTTTAGCCTCCTGCCTGCTTGGCCCAAAGTTACTATTCACCACCCCGAAATATTTTTTTAATAGGTCCATTGGGCCTTAACGCCCCATTTCCTCCTGTTAGAGTACAAATGACCGAAATGCCCAAGGTCATTTTTACCCCAAATTTTAGGAATTGCCCGCAACCCTCCAAGGCTCAACTTAATGTTTAAAGGGGATTATGCGTTATGAATGATATTCGAGGTGAAATTCGTTCTAAACTTTCGGCTCAATACCAAAATACCCCTGCGTGTTCTACAAGGGTAAAAGTGCCGTTGAGCCCGAAATTTTCCAGGAAGTTTAGAATGATGTTTTTAAGTAATGTTTGATGTTTAGTTGAGCCCAAGGTCCTGTAGTTCAGCCAAAATTACCATTTTGCCCCTAGAATAGTGTACAGAAACCTAATGATGCAATTAAGCAAACCTAAGCAATATTAGGCTCTAATCGAAGATTAATTTATTTCGATAATTAATCTAGAGTCAAAATAATTTATTAAGGTTAATTAGAACCTAAGATTGCTTAGATAAACTCTAATTGCATTCTTTAATTCAAGATTCCTAGTCATGGAATCTTGAATAGTGTTTTCTCTCTCAATTCCTTAAATTAAGGAATTGTGCCATACCTCATTTGACCAAAAGAATTATTTTAAATTACTAATCTAGTAAGATTACCCTCCTAATCAAGTCTGAACCACCTTAATTACCCAATTAGCTCACCTAAACACCTTCTTACAAACTCCTAACCAAAACCTTAATCAAAGAAACACTTAAACACATCCTTAAACCACAATTACATGAACAAAATTCCTTCCCCCTTGGCTGATGTGTTGCCGAAATCCCTCAAAATGGTGCCACATGTTGATTTTTGTTGCACTCCAAGCCCATGCCTTAGGCCATACCCAAACCCATACCTCACCATGCCTTGCCCATACTCTCCACCATACCAATCAAAGAGATATTCTTCTCCTCCCTCCTCACTTGCCCTACTCTCCCCCTCAAAGGCCATCCATGAGCTCTCCATCTTCTATAAATACCAAGCCTTGATGAACCTTGTCACTTTGGTTCACTTGATAAGTTCACACTTCTTACAAAAATCCTCTCATTTCCTCTCAAACTCCCTCACTTGGGCCAAGTTCTTCCTCAAGACTTCAAGAGGATTTCCTTCTCCATTTCATCAAGAACTCAAGCTTTCTTTCATATCTCTTCAAGACTTCTTTAGGTAGGGGTGTTGTTTTAATGTTTTTGCTTGTGTTTTTAAGAAAGTTCTAGTTTTTCTCTTGGTTTCAAACTCTTTTCCCCTTCCCCTTTTTTCGGCCAAGAGGCCCTTTCATAAAGAAAACATGAGCTTGATGATGAGGTTTCAAGATAATGACTTGTTGTTGTCATGTGAGAAACCTCTAAAGCTTGAAACAACTTGGTCTTGGACCATACATGCCTTGATTTCTTCCTTTTTCCTTGATAAAGTTTGTGGTTTTCTTTCTTTTCCTCTTCATGAATTTGGTTTCCTTTGCTTTGGTTTGAACAAAGTTTGCTAAAAATGTAAAGTAGATCACAAAAGTTTTGTTAAGAAAATTAATCACATGATTTCAAAGAGCTCTAAGCTTACCCTTGCCAACCTTAAAGTTGGTCGGCCTAAGAGTTTTACTCTAGATTGAAGCCCATGAGCAATAAAATAAAGAATATGACTTAGTCTTTGTAGTTTTGTTTAGAAAGTGTTGAACTTTGTGTCCATTTCCTTAAGCTTGATGATGAAGTTCAAACCTTAAGACTTCTTTTGAAGTCTAGGTGCTAAGAACTCTAAAGCTTGCCTTATGATACATAATGGGTTGAGGTTTATGTTCCTCTAAAAGTCTTGTAAGAGCTCTAGTTAAGATAAAAACAAGTTGCATTCATGTTTAAATTTATGTCTTGCATCTCATGTTTATTTTGATGCCATCACTAATTTCACAAGAATAAATGAATGAACTTGCATTACCATATTTAAATTCCCAAGCTTGCATTTCATGTTTATATTTCAAGTCATCACTTAATCCTTAAAGATAATAATGAAGTTGCATCTCATATTTATTTTATGCTCTCACTTTACTTTCTAATAAAGAGTAAAATAAAGTGCATAGCATGTTTAAGATTATGTTATCACCTAAATATTCTAGAGCTCAAAGACTTGCCCTAAGTATCCTAAAAAGAGAACTCTAGTCAAAAGAAATGGATGAGTTTTAGTATGATTTCAATAATGTTTTGATTTTGTAAAATGCATGAATGATTTTAGGAAAATGTTGGAAAATTGTTTTATGAGGTCTCAAGGTGTTTAAATAGCTTGGAATGTGTTAAAAATCATGTTTTCTCAAATTTCAAGGTTTTGGTACGATTACCATCCATGTAATCGATTACCAAAAGGGTTTTCCGAAGGCTTTTGGTTCTGGTAATCGATTACCAAGAGGCAATGTAATCGATTACACGATTCTTCATGCCTAGAACCTGTTCTGAAACCCTGGAATCGATTACGATATGTAATCGATTACTCCTATGTTCTTTATTTGAAGAGATTAACCTAAGTAATCGATTACCATCCCATGTAATTGATTACCCAGTTGTTTGAAACCCAGAAATGAATTTAGCTCTGGTAATCGATTACTAGGAACATGTAATCGATTACCAGAACACTTTTTGTTCCTGAAAATGTCCCAAGAGAAAACTAGCAACTTATATGCATTTCAACTCAAGAGATTATGTGATTTTATGGGTTCATGATTTCAATTCTATGTTTGGCTATTGTATAAATGCTGTTCTTAGGTGTTAAAATGTGTAAAGTTATGTTTGAGTGAAGCAAGGAATCGATTTAGAAAAGTTAGAAAGAATAAGTAACTTGAAAGGAATTAGAGATGAGAATTCTAGAACACCTTAATGCATAAAAATGCAAATCTGTTCTGCATGATTTATTCAAGGATAAATGACTCATAATTAGTAAGATATGTACAAAATCCCTTCATAAATGATTAGGTGTTGATTTCTAAGTTTAATGTGAAGATAAGAGTCTTAAAATGGTTTATAACTTAGAGAACATGCCTAGGAATCCCTCATAATGGGTCTAGGAATTGATTATGGAGCCTTAGGCGAAGATTCTTAAAAAGGGTCACGAATGGAGATTCTAGAGCCCCTTAAGCAAATGATATTTTCTCCCTTTCATGTGCAGTGATGTATGGAATTTTAGTGAGTTCAAATCTTAGAGAAAAGTTTAAGTGTTAGCCCCTTGAGGGTAATGAAGATGCAAATACAAGTTTAAGGCCCGTAAGGGTCAAAGCATAAGACACCATGAGATAGGTGGCCGAGAGAGCATATTATGATGATGAGCCTTGAGCATATTTATGATGACATGATTATGTTAGTTCCTTGAGCATGAAACTTTATGTGCATGATTGGTATGATGATATGATGGAATGTTGTATTTAAGATGCATAAGGTTTTGAAATTTGAATGAAATTGAGAAAGTTCCATGAAAATGATGCATGTGAGATTATGTGGCATGACTCAAATTTGAGAAATTCGGAGAGTAGCTGTTATGCCGCGAATTTCCATCAAATTTGAGGGACATAAGAAGGTTTTTGAGAAAAATGATGTTTAATGGTGATATGCCGAGACTTCTCCTCGCTCCAAGGAGAAGGTAAAACCATGAGGGCATAGGCATTAGCCTACCAAAGCGACAAAGTCGTTGGCTTAACCAAGTCGATGCGTTTCGAAGAAGGAAGATATATGATGTTTAAGGTGACACACGAGATGTACTTCTCCTGCTCCTGAGGAGAAGGTAAAACCGTGAGGGCATAGACATTAGCCTGCCAAGCGGATAAGTCGTGGTCTTAACCAGTCGATGCGTTTCGAAGAAGGAAGTCCCATGATGGGTGATCCTTAGGCCCCTACCCGTACTCTGGAGTCAGGATTATGATGATTATGATGAATATGATTATGTTTATGATTCGCTTATCAAGAGGATAAGTAAGAACTAGTGACGACTAGTTAAGGTATGAGCTCATAGCCTAGTTAAAGGGTGCGGTTACTATTATGATTGGTGTCACAAGCATGAGAAAAGGAAAGATGTTCAAGAGAAAAGTTACATGCCACTTATATGTTGTTTGATAATTGTTTGATTTATCTAAAGTATTGCCATGCATCCATGAACTATTATGTTGCATACATGCATTAAGAATCATTATAAAAGACATGGACCTTGGATAAATATCTTTGTGAAAACCTCATAATGAACCTATGCATGCTTAACCTTTTCATAATAAACCCAAGGTTCCTGGGACGTAAACGATGACACTAGGATAGAGGACTTCCCTATGAGATTCTTTAGCAAGATTCTCACCCTCTCTCTTTTCTTTCCGTTACGTCTTCAGCATCGATGGCGTCGTTGTGATTTTTGTTGATGCACCTGTGGGAGCTGCACTACGATCTATCATCAGCCTACCACTTCGAGGGTCATTGTGCTATACGCATTTTTGCATACATGGGACTTTGTTGCCTTTCCAGTTCTAGCTTTTCAGATTTTTACTTTCCCCTTTGACGACGACATGATTTTTGAGAGGACGCGACCCCGTGACGAAGTAGAACGTCGTGCCGTTCCCATCTTCAGCGGTGCGAGGTTACCCGAGTACGTGCCTCGCCGAGACGTTCGAGATTCACCCATTAGAGGATCCTCCTCTCATCCTTTCTCAGAGGGTTTCGCCCTGCTGGTACCCATGGACATCGGGATGGGAGCGAGGAGACGATGACGCAACGAGGTTAGCACGACATCGGAGATGCGCCCTCACCGTGTCTGCATGCTCGCCTATCCTTTCGCCTTCACGCATTGAGGAGCTTGCCCAGTTCATTGGATATGTGCCACGGGATGGGTAGGAGCGTCCTCCATAGCTCGAGGAGGGGAGTCTCAGCTTGGAGTATCTTTTGGGGGTTGTTTTCATGTATTTGTTTCTATGTTTCTTATTTTATGTTGTTGTACTGCAAGCTCTGCCCACTAGTATGGGTAAGACTATGTTTCTTTACATTCCAGTGATATTGTACTAAACTATGTTATCTAATGTGATGAGAATGTTTTCATGATGGATGTGTTCTTTAATATTTATATTCTGGATGTTTTATGTTTTCTTCCACTTTACATTGTATTTATGTTACACGTAAAGGCTCGCACTTTGTTTTATATGAATCATTTCAAAAAAAAAATTTACTTGTATTTTTCGTAAGTATTTTGTAAATAAATTTAAAGAGAAGTAATAACTAATAATTAATCTTGAATATGTCCTAGGCGTATTGGGGTTAAATATTAGGGTGTTATAGCCCCCATCATTGTTAAACTGTTATATTTTTAAAATTATGACTAACAAAGCTCAAATTAATTTTTAAGTAATTTTCTGGGTGTTACATAACATGAGGATACAACCATAGAACATCATATAACATATCCTCTATTCATGTCTCATATTCTCATGCATTTTAAATATAGCGTACTACATCATCATAGCAACATGCCACAAATCCATACATTCTCATACTCATGGCATTTAAAACATTCACATATATCAAAACAATACTCACTCGACTCATTCTCACATCGCACCTCTTATCTTAAGATATCTTATGCTTTGGCCCTCACGGATCTTAAACTTATGTTCTAGTCATCCTAACACCTATTATAGTTCTTTGTAACACCTAAGTGATCATTACTTACAATTCTCACTAAGATTTATGTTCTCTAATATATCCAAATAGCACTGCATCACTTAGGCAGAAAATTATTATATGCTTACAGGGTCCTAGAATCTACGTCTTTGACCCTTTCTAAGTTCCGCCTTTTAAGGCTCTATATTTAATTCCTAAACTAATTATGAGGGATTCCTACACATATCCACTAATTATAAACCATTTTCCTTAAGTTCAATTATGCTGGAACAGAATTTGTATTTCTTGTATCTAAGTATTCTAGAATTCTCATTTAAGTCCTTTTTAGTTACTTGTTCTTTCCTAACTTCCCTAAATCGATCCTTGCTTCACTCAAACATAATTTTACACATTTTAATTCCATAAAATAGAATTTATACAGTGGCCAAATACACAAGGAGAACAAAAATTATAGCTCATATAAGTCACATAATTTCATGATTTAAAAGCATATAAGTTGCTAGTTTCTCTTGGAATCATTTTAGGAACTCAAAACTCTTTTAGAAACCAATTAATCTCATTGAAATCACATAAATGTGGGTGAGGTCAGTAGCTAAAACCATTTGTTCATGAATTAGATTTAAAACATCAAATCTTGCTTATGAAATTTCTTTAAGTTTACCTAAGCTTGGAAAAATTCCAAGACATAGGCTATTAGCTCTTATGATTTGATGATCTCACATCAAGTCCCTCATCATCATCATAAGGCCGAAATGGCATTCATGGAATGCTTCCATTTTCTAAGACTTTACTTGTGATACTTGGGCAAGTCTTTGAGCTCTAGGATTTTTAGGTTATGGCATAAACTTAAACATGTTATGCACTTGTTTTACTCTTCATTATAAAATAAAGTGAGAGCATAAAATAAATATGAGATGCAACCTCATTATTATCTTTAAAGATTAAGTGATGACTTGAAATATAAACATGAAATGCATGCTTGAAAATTTAAACATGATAATGCAAATTCATTTAGTTATTCTTGAGAGCTTAATGATGGCATCAAAATAAACATGCTATGCAAGGCATAAAATAAACATGAATGCAAATCATTTTATCTTAACTAGAGCTTTTACAAGACTTTAGAGGAACATTACAACCTTAACCCAATTGTATCTTTACAACATAAAGTGAGCTTTAGAGTTCTTAGCACCAAGTCTTCAAAGAAGCCTTTGGTTTTGAACTTCATCATCAAGCTCAAGAAAATGGACACAAAACTCAACACTTTATCTAACAAGCATACAAGAACTAGTCATATTCTTTATTTTATTGCTCATGAGCTTCAATCTAGAGTAAACTCTTAGAACGCCGACCAACTTTAAGGTTGGTAAGGGTAAGCTTAGAGCTCTTTGAAAACATAGGATTAATTTTCTTAAAAAACTTTTAGTGATCTACTTAACATTTTTAACAAACTTTGTTCAAATAAAGAAAAGGAAACCAAACCATGATGAGGAAGAAGGAAGAAAACCAAACTTGAGCAAGGAGGAAAAAGAAAACGAAACTATGTATGGTCCAAGACCAAGATTTCAAGCTTTAGAGGTTTCTCACATGACAACAACAAAGCCATTATCTTGAAACCTCATCATCAAGCCAAATTTTTCTCATGAAAAGGCTCCAAGGCCGAAAAGGAAAAGAAGAAGAAAAAGAGTTTTGAACCAAGAGAAAACTAGAACTTTCTCAAGAAAACAAGCAAAACTTTGAAGACAACCCCTACCTAAAGAAGTCTTGAAAGAAATGAAAGAAAGCTTGGATCCTTGATGAAATGAGAAGACAAAATCTCCTCTTTGATAAAAGTGATGATTCGGCCAAGAGGGAAACTAAAGAAAAATGATTTTTCCTTGAGAAAGCAAGCTTGAAAATGGAAAGATTAAGTGTTTGAGAGGTGGTTTGAGGTAGGGAGTGGTGGTTCAAGGTTGTTTGTGGTGGTTTGTGGTGGTGGAAAGGTTTCTTTGATGGTGGAGGAAGAAAAACAAGATGAAGAGGAATTGAGAGGAAAAGAGAGAAAATAGCAAGAAAGCTTAACTTGACAAATGATCTAAAGTGTAACCAAGTTCTCAAGGCTTGGTATTTATAGAAAATTGAAACCATGGGGTTGCCAATGGGAGGAGATGGCCGATGGTTTTCAAGGACATGGGGAGGAGAAAATATCTTCAAAAGCTTGTCATTCCAAGGCATGGTTGGAGGTATGGCTAAGTATGGGCAAGGCATGGTCTTTGGAGTGAAACAAACTCAACATGTGACACAATTTGGGGCATGAATTCGGCCACCATATCAGCCAAGGGGAAGAAGAAATTGTTCATGTAATTGTGGTTTAATGATGTGTTTAGGTGTTTCTTTGATTAAGGTTTTGATTAGGAGTTTGTAAGAAATGTTTAGGTGAGGTAATGGCTAATTAAGGTTGTCAAGACTTGATTAGGGGTGGTCTTACTAGATTAACAATTTAAAACCATTCTTTTAGTCAAATGAAGGTATGGCACAATTCCTTAATTTAAGGAATTGCAAGAGAAAACACTATTCAATATTCCATGACTAGGAATCTTGAATCAAAAAATAAATTAGAAAGAACCAAGTTAGGCCTATTTAACCTTAATAAATTATTTTGACTTAGATTAATTATCAAAATAAATTAATCTTCATTAGAGCCTAATATTGCTTAAGTTTGCTTAATTACGTCATTAGGCTCACTACACTTGCTAGGGCAAAATGGTAAATTTGCACTAGAACGCTTGACCTTCCGGGCTTAACTAAACATCACAACCCACTCAAAACATCATTCCAAATTTCTGGAAAAGTTTGCTTAAACCACCTTTACCCGCATAAACACGGGGTATTTTGGTCATTTTGAGTTAAAGTTTAAAACAAGATTTTCACCTTAGATATCAAACATAACAGATATAATCCCCTTCAAAAATTGAGTTGACCCATTTGAGGATTGCTTGGTTGGCTATCCTTTAATTTTGGGTAAAAATGACTTCAGGGCATTTTGGTCATTTGTACTCTAGAAAAAGGGCATTACAATGTTAAACTGCCATATTAAGTCTGCCATCCTTCTCTACCCCTATTATACCCAGGAAACCTTTAAGCTTTTATCTAATGCTTGGAGAAGTCAATTGTTATAGGAAGAGAGTAAGGGATATGTTCTCCTAGCCCAGCAAAGTAGACTTTGAGCAAGACATCGACAAGGTGCCTGAGTGAAAGACTATCCTTAGGCATTTCAGGTTATATGAGTTCCCTCCTGTGAGATGATTGAGTTCTCCATAGAGTTGGTCCCAAGAATGGGACCTATCTTCATAGCACCTATAAGATGTCACCCTAGTAGCTGAGTTGAAGACGGTTAGAGGAGCTGCGGAGAAAAAAGTTTATGAGATAGAGTGCATTACCATGGGGAGCCCTGGTTTATTTGTTAAAAAGAAGGATGGGAGTATGAAGCTTTGCATAGACTATAGGCAGTTAAATCAAGTGATGGTGAAGAATAAGTACCCTCTGCCTAGGATTTATGATTTGATGGATCAATTAAGTGGAATGGTAGTGTTTTCTAAGATTGACTTGAGGTTAGGATATCACCAGATTAGAGCAAGGGATGAGCACATACCCAAGACTTCTTTTAGGATGTAGTATGGCCACTTTGAGTTTACCGTGATGTCGTTTAGGTTGACTAATGTCTGCGTGTTTGTAACACCCTAATATTTAACCCAACACGCCTAGGACGTATTAAGATTAATTATTAGTCATTACTTCCTTTAAAACCTCTTTTAGAAATAACTTAGCGAAAAATACAGGTAAATTTTTTTTTTTGAAATGAGGTGCATAAAACAAAGTGCGAGCCATCATGTACGACATAAACGAAGCATAAAACGTAAGAATAAATAAATCACATCAAAACAAAAGCATTAAAGGACACCTCAATCATGGAGACAAACATCATAATATTAAACTTATAGTTTAGTACAACAACGAAAAATAATATAAAGTGTTACCCATACGATGGGCAAAGTTGCAATGTAGGAAATATAAAGTACATGAAAACATAAAGAGGAGACATAAATAACAGATGTACAAGAAGCCCTCAAGAGATCAGCCCAAGCTATCACTACCCCTCCTCAATCAACGGATGACGCTCCTCCTCGTCCCTCGATGGTACATACCCAATAAACTGAGCAAGCTCCTCGGGTGTGTAGGAGAAAGGTGGACGAACATGGCCTCTCGATGTGGACACATCTCCTGCGACGAGCTAACCTCCGCGTCACCGTATCCCTACCCATCCTGTGTCATGGGTAGGAGGGAGAACCTCGAAAAGGATGAGAAGGGGATCCTCCACGGTTCGGTCTCGAATGTTGGGCAAGGCACGTACTCTGGGTAGCCTGCAGCGTTGAGACGTAGGTCAGCACGACGTTCTGCCCATCAGGGTCGCGTCCTCTCAAAAATCAGATCATCTCCATAAGGAGAGGTCGGGGTGAAGCGAAACTCTGGAGACTGGAAAGCAAATGGGCGTCCCATGTATGCAAAATGCGTACGACACGACCCTCAAAATGGTCGAAATGCACCTCCCACACGGGTGTCAATGAAGATCATGAACGACGCCATTGCATCGGAAGACGTAACGGAAAAGAAACAAAGAGAGGGGATGAGAATCTTGCTAAAGAATCTCAGGAGGAAACCTCATATCCTAATGTCATCGTTTACGTCCCAGGAACCTTGGGTTTATTATAAAAAGGTTACACATGCAAAGGTTCATTATGAGGTTTTCATAAAAGATAATTATCCAAGGTCCGTGTTTTTTATATGAATCTTTAATGCATGTATGCATCATAGTAGAACATGTATGCATGGCAATACTTAGCATTAATAAAACATATCATCAACAATTAATATCACACATAAGTGGCATGTAACTTTCCATGATCAACTTTTCGCTCTCATGAGCATGATATTTCTCATCTTTCCTCATTTCTCAACTTGTGACATCATGATTTTCAAACAATAGTAACCGACCCCTAATACTAGGCTATGAGCTCATACCTTAACTAGTCGTCACTAGTTCTTACTTATCCTCTTGATAAGCGAATCATAATCATAATCATAATAATAACAACCTGACTCCAGAGTACGGGCAGGGACCTAAGGAATCACCCATCATGGGACTTTCTTCCTTCTCGAAACGCATCAACGGTTAAGACCAATGACTTTGTCCGCTTTGGCAGGCTAATGTCGATGCCCTCACGGTTTTACCTTCTCCTCACCATAGCAGGAGAAGTACGTCTCAGCCCGCAAAACGCATCATCTGGTTAAGACCAGTGACATTGTCCGTTTCGGTATGATCCCCACGATCATACCCTCCACGGGTTTCCTTTCTCCTTACCGTAGCAGGAGAAATGCGCTCGGCATGTCACATATAAAATCTTTCTTTTCAAAACTTTCTCAAGTCCCTCAAATTTGACGGAAATTTGGCAGCATAACAACTACGCTCCGAATTTCCTCAAATTTGAGTCATGCCACATAACTCAATCACACATATCATTCTCATGGAACTTTCTCAATTAATAAACTTTCTAGTTCACATGAGCATATTCTTCTAACTCATTCATATTTCGAAACCTCATGCATCTCAAAACATGGCACAACACTTCATCACATCAACATGCCAATTATACACATAAAGTTTCATGCTCAAGATGTTAACATAATCACATCATTAAGAATATGCTCACTCGTTCCCATGCTCACATCACACCTCCTATCTCATGGTATCTTATGCTTTGGCCCTTACGGGTCTTAAACTTGTGTTCCAATTATCCTAACCTTCATTATGGATTTTTATAACACCTAAGGGATCATTACCTATAATTCTCACTAAGATTTAGGCTTACTAACATTCCAAACAGCATTATGTATTTTGGGCAGAAAATTTACCTCATGATTAGGGTTCTAGAATTTCCGTTTTAGACCCTTTTTAAGATCCGTCTTCGCCTAAGGCTTTATAATTAACTCCTAAACCAATTATGAGGGATTCCTACACATGTTCACTAATTATAAACCATTTTCCTTAGTTTTAAACATGCTGGAACAGAATGCATATTTTGTGCATTTAAGTGTTCTAGAATTCTCATTTTTAATCCTTTCAAGTTACTTATTCTTTTCTAACTTCCCTAATTCGATCCTTGCTTCACTCAAACATAATTTTACACATTTTAACACCATAAAACAGAATTATACAGTGGCCAAACATCAAGGGCAGAACCGAAATCATAAGCTTCATAGAATCACATAATCACTTGATTTAAATGCATATAAGTTGCTAGTTTCTCTTGGAATCATTTTAGAACTCAAAACTCTTTTAGAAACCAATTAATCTCATTGAAATCATATAAATATATGCTAGGTCAGTAGCTAAATTATTTAGCTCAAGGAAAGGATTTAAAACATAAAACTTTGTTCATAAAGTTCCTTGAGTACATCTAAGCTTAGAAAAATTCCAAGACTTAGACTATGGGCACTTATGATTAGAGGAACTCATCCAAGTCCATCATCATCACCACAAGGCCGAAATGGCATTCCTTGAAATGCCTCCATTTTCTAAAACTTTATGCAAGATACTTGGGCAAGTCTTTGAGCTCTAGGATTATTTAAGTGATGGCATAAACTTAAACATGATATGCACTTATTTTACTCTTCATTAGAAAATAAAGTGAGAGCATAAAATAAATATGAGATGCAACCTCATTATTATCTTTAAGATTAAGTGATGGCTTGAAATATAAACATGAAATGCAAGCTTGGAATTTAAACATGATAATGCAAGTCCATTTAATTATTCTTGAGAGTTTAGTGATGGCATCAAAATAAACATGCTATGCAAGGCATAAACATAAACATGAGTGCATTTCATTTTATCTTACTAGAGCTCTTACAAGACTTTAAAGGAACATCACAACCTTAACCCAATATGCATCTTAACAACATAAAGTGAGCTTTAGAGTTCTTAGCACCAAGACTTCAAAGAAGCCTTTGGTTTTGAACTTCATCATCAAGCTCAAGAAAATAGACACAAAGCTCAACACTTTGTCTAAACAAAATACAAAGAACTAAGTCATATTCTTTATTTTATTGCTCATGGGCTTCAATCTAGAGTAAAACTCTTAGAACGGCGACCAACTTTAAGGTTGGCAAGGGTAAGCTTAGAGCTCTTTGAAAACATGTGATTAATTTTCTTAACAAAACTTTTGTGATCTACTTAACATTTTTAGCAAACTTTGTTCAAATAAACAAAGGAAACCGAAATCTTTCAAAGGAAAAGGGAAAGGAAGCCGAAGCCATTCAAGAAAGAAAGGAAAAGAAATCGAAAATGAGATCAAGAAAAGAAAGAAAACACAAGCATGTATGGTCCAAGACCAAGTTGTTTCAAGCTTTAGAGGTTTCTCACATGACAACAACAAGTCATTATCTTGAAACCTCATCATCAAGCTAAAGTTCTTTCAGCAAAAGGCTCCAAGGCTGAAAAGAAAGAAGAGGAAAAGAGTTTGAAACCAAGAGAAAACTAGAACTTTTCTTGAAGAAAACAAGCAAAACTTTAAAACAAAACCCCTACCTAAGGAAGTCTTTGAAGAAATGAAAGAAAGCTTGAGTTCTTGAAGAGTTGAGAAGACAAAATCTCCTCTTGGATGTGGGTATGTGTTTCGGCCAAAGAGGATGCTCAAGGAAGATGATTTTTCCTTGAGTTTCTAAGCTTGGAAATGGAAAGTTTAAGTGTTTGAGATGGTTTAAGGTGAGGGAGTGGTGGTTTATGGTTGTTTGTGGTGGTTTATGGTGGTGGAAAGGTTCTTTGAGGGAAGGAAATAGAAGAACAAGATGAAGAGAAATTGAGAGAAAAGGAAGAAAATGCAAGAAAGCTTGAACTTGGCAAAGCTTCTAAAGTGTAACCAAGTTCTTCCAAGCTTGGTATTTATAGAAAATTTTGCACAATGGTGGCTGCCAAGGGAGAGAAGGCCGACGGCCTCTTGGCCATTTGGGGAGGAAAATATCTCTTGATTGGTATGGACAAAGGCATGGGCAAAGCATGGTTGAAAGCATGGTGAGGTATGGTTTGAGGTATGGCCTAGGCATGGCTCTTGAGTGAGATAAAATTCAACATGTGACACTTTTCCTAGGGCCATGCATTCGGCCAGATTGGGCAGCCAAGGGGAGGATTAATTTGTTCATGTAATTGTGTTTTAGTGATGTGTTTAGGTGTTTCTTTGATTAAGGTTTTGGTTAGGAGTTGTAAGAAAGTGTTTAGGTGAGGTAATGGCTAATTAAGGTTGTCAAGACTTGATTAGGAGGGTAATCTTGCTAGATTAACAATTTAAAATCATTCTTTTGGTCAAATGAGGTATGGCACAATTCCTTAATTTAAGGAATTGGAGAGAGAAATACTATTCAAGATTCCATGACTAGGAATCTTGAATTAAAGAATGCAATTAGAGTTTAACTAAGCAATCTTAGGTTCTAATTAACCTTAATAAATTATTTTGACTCTAGATTAATTATCGAAATAAATTAATCTTCGATTAGAGCCTAATATTGCTTAGGTTTGCTTAATTGCGTCATTAGGCTCACTGTACACTGTTTTAGGGGCAAAATGGTAATTTTACACTAAAACTACTGAGACCTATCGAGCTTGGCTAAACATCAAATATTACTCATAAACATCATTCCAAACTTCCTAAAAGTTCGGGCTCAAACGGCACCTTTTACCCGTGTAGAACATAGAGGGTATTTTGGTCATTTTGAGCCGAAAGTTCAAAACGAGATTTTCACCTCGGATATCAAACATAACAGTTATAATCCCCTTCAAACATTGAGTTGACCCATTCAAGGACTCCGGTCACTGTCCTTTAATTCCGGGTAAAAATGACCTTAGGGGCATTTTGGTCATTTGCACTCAAATAGAAAATCTGGGCGTTACAATGTTCATGGACTATATGAATAGGATCTTTAGACCCTATTTAGACCAGTTCATAGTTGTTTTCATAGATGACATACTCATCTATTCAAAACTCATGAGGAGAATGAGCGTAATTTGAGGGTGGTTTTGGAGATTTTGAAGGAGAAAAAAGTTGTATGCTAAGTTATCTAAGTGTGAATTTTTGTTGGAAGAAGTAAAATTTTTAGGATACGTAGTGTCAAAAGAAGGCATCACAGTGGACCCTAGTAAGATAGAGGTTGTAATGAGCTGGAAGAGACCTACTATAGTAATGGAGATATGGAGTTTTCTAGGATTGGCTATATTACCGTAGGTTCATTAAGGGATTTTCCCAAATCTCCTTACCCTTGACTAAGCTCACTAGGAAGAATGCCCCTTTCATTTGGACTCCGAGTGTGAAAAGAGATTCTAGGAGTTGAAAGTGAAGTTGACCACAACCCCAATGTTAGTTTTGCCTAACCCCAATGCACCCTTTGAGGTGTATTGTGATGCTTAGGGAAAGGTTTGGGCTGTGTGTTGATGCAAAACAGGCAAGTGGTGGCACATGCATCTAGACAATTCAAGCCTCATGAGGCAAACTACCCTACCCATGACCTAGAGTTAGCAGCTATGGTGTTTGCCTTGAAGGTGTGGTGACACCATTTGTATGGGGTGAAGTTGGAGGTGTTCTCTCATCACAAGAGTCTCAAGTACCTCTTTAATCAGAAGGAGTTGAACATGAGGTAGAGGAGATGGATGGAGTTCTTGAAGGACTATGATTTTAGGCTGAACTATCATCCCACCAAGGCGAATGATGGTTGACGCCTTGAGTCGAAAGTCACTACACTTGTCTTATATGATGGTGAAGGAGATGGAGTTGATTGAGAAGTTTAGGGACCTAATCTTGGGGATGACATTGACTACGAGAGCATGAAGGTGTAACATCAGTGTAAATAGGAGGACGTGGAGTTTAAAGAGACTCTAAGGTAGTAAAGGAAGGAATGTTGAAGGGTTTCACCCTAGGGGTAGATAAGCTATAAAGTTTGAGGGCCGGATTTGTGTGCTAATGAGTGGTGACCTCAAGAAGGAGATTTTGGAGGAGGCTCATAAGAGCCATTTCACCATTTATCCTGTACTACCAAGATGTATCAGGACCTAAAGAAGATGTTTTGGTAGCGGATGAAGAGGGATGTGAACACATGGGTGAGTAAGTGCTTAGTCTGTCCAGAAGGTGAAGATTGAGCACCAAAAACCTTCAGGATGTTGCAACCCCTATTGATTCTCGAATGGAAATAAGAGAGCATCTCAATGAATTTCGTAACGGGTCTACCTAAGACCCAAGCTGGCCATGACGCCATATGGGTGATCATGGACGACTAACAAAGTCTGCTCACTTTTTGCCTATTAAGGTAACTTATTTATTGGATAAGTTGGCCCAGCTTACATCCAAGAGATCGTGAGGTTGCATGGAATGCCAACGATTATCTCGGTCGTGACCCGTGGTTTACGTTACGTTTTGGGAAATGTAACACCCTAATTTTCTAACCTAATTTTCTTTAGAAATTAATTGAGGTTATAAGAATATTAAGTTTCTAACAGGCATAGGAATGATAAGAACAACTTTATGTTCGAACCAAAAAAAAAAAGTGAATAGTATATTGCGAGCCCGAGGCCGCCACAACCAAAACCTGAATTGGAACAAAGGTGCCCAAAATTAGGAAAACATGGGAATAAAGTTAGGAATAAGTGGGAATGAAAAATTTATACATAGAATTAATTTTCAGAGATAATGTTTGATTACCCGTGTATGGTGTTTTGCTTATTCAGGAAATTTCAGTGTGCGATTTCTAACACCTAAAACTAATTTAATGTCTACAAAATAAATGATCTTATCTCTTTAAATCAAATGAATGACTAAGATTCAATCTTGAATTCCAAGATTGAATCATAACCATCCATTTTACTTTTTAGTTTAGGATTTATCTAGTTATATTATATAATATTAAGTCATTATTACTAGATATATATGAACTCATTTCTTCTTCAAAAAGGCAAGAAAGGTTCAGCCATTTCTAGTAGCTACATCATCTCCATTTCAAGAGTTTCATCTTGCTTTCAAAGCCATTAAACACTAGCTTAGAGTTGTCACAACCAAAATCTTCCTTTACTAAAATTGTTACTACACTTCAATACCTACAAATCTAACCGATTAAAATCCCAAATCTCCATCAATTCTCACTTTGATCCCTTACTTCCTTCCTGCATAGGAGGTTTGGTGTGTGATTGGGAGTCCTTAAAGTGAAGAGAAATCAAGGGGGCATCCTTTAGAGCATAGAGCTCAAGAGCTCTCAAAGTAGGGTTTTTCTTTCCCTTTTCTTGTCCAATTTATTCTGATGTGTTTTAATTGAGCTAAGTCCAAAATTTATCTTTATATTGGCTGATATTAGGTTGATATTGATGTATTAATTTTGGTAGTATGTGTGGATGATGATAGAAGCCACTTTTATCAAAAAGATGTTGAGTGATACTTGCTGGATTTTCGGTCTTTGCAGGCGTGTATGGTCATGATTTTTCTGGGCATGTTGTAGTCATTTTCATGAGCTAAAAAATTTATATGTTCAAGTTAACATCTTCGACTAGTCCCATGAATTTTCTTGGATTTTGATTGAGTCAAACTGCTTTAAAAAAAATCGGAACCGAAATTGTATAGATGCTACCTAAATGTTGAAAGCTGAAGCAATAAAGTTATTCGATTTTATTACTATAGAAAATGATGGATTTAATCTTTGAAATTTTTACAGGAAGTGGATAACACATGGAACTATTACTGTAAATTTTATTGTGAGTTAGTTCAATCATTTGATGGGGTTAAAAATTGTGAGAACCTTGGCCTAATTTGTGAAGTGGTGGTCTTCGACCACTAAATTTGTACAATTTCCTGACGGGGTTTGATAGCTTGCGTTGTGTTGAAATTTTCAGGGCCTCCTAGACATATTAAAATGTCATGGGAAATTTTTGTGGCCCTTGAACCGACCATTTGATAGGGACATTAAATATTAGTACTGAAATGATAAATCTGCCCATGTGCTGAAAAGGTGAGAATGCCTTAAACTAATGATAAAGTAGTATGTAGTTCAAGTATCTAGTATATGAATGCATACTAATTGTTTTAAAGATTTGTTCATGAAGCATGAATGTGACTCCAATGTAATTGAATGCATACATGTATGGTGAGCATGCCTTTGAAAAAGAGAAAATTACATGATGCACTTATATGAGAAAGAGAATGTATAAATTTCCCTTGTGCATGTTTTAACATATGAGAAAACAGAGACAAGGCTTATATGGGTTGAAGGGGAAGACAAGAATAAGGACTTCCCTAGAAACTTTATGAGTCGGTAGATGTATTTAGGAATAGAACTGTGGGATTCAAAATGGAAAAAATGAAGTTCGATGATCACGAATAGGAATAAGCTTCATGTCCTTTATTGTCCTTTGCGGAATTATCAAATGCAAATATATCATTATGTGGAACTAAGCCTTCCCTATGTTAACAAAAAGAAAAATACATGGAATTGAACTTATGGTTCCAAATAATAGTACATGACTTGTTACCGTGGTGACATTATAAATTCCCATGATTGACGCATTTTAGCATTGATGCTTATAACTTTTGTATGGATATTTTATATGAATGAACTCATTATCTATATCTACATAGTATCTGGGAAACTACCCTATTGAGAATTTTATAATATTCTCATCCCTATGTGTATATGTAACATCCTCTCCTGCTTTATGGATTTTCCCCCACAAACCAACACGTGCTTTTTCAACGTGCTTTGTCCTCACTCACACGTTTCCGAGGAAAACTTCCTAGGAGGTCACCCATCCCAAATTACCCCAAGTCAAGCACGCTTAACTATGGAGTTCTTTCGTGATAGGCTACCGAAAAGAAAGATGCATCTTTGTGGCATAGGTAGTACCAATCAATTCATATAAGCCCTCCTTAATCCTGATAGTCCCATACCTATACAACTCAAGGATCCTCTCATTCGGGTGTGTAATCGGTTCATTCATGTACCCCTCCGCTTGGAGGAGGAGCCGCTCTTGTCCGTGCCTTCTCGATCCGATTACTCCCTGCCTCGTCCCGGGCATTACATGCCCACCAACTTCCGCTTGGTTCGTCGGAACCACACCGTACTTGGAGAGGTGAGGCTCTGATACCATTTGTAACATCCTCTCGCTGCTTTATGGATTGATCACTGTCCACAAACCAACACGGTCTTTTCAACGTGCTTTGTCCTCACTCACACGTTTCCAGGAAAACTTCCCAGGAGGTCACCCATCCCAAAATTACCCCAAGTCAAGCACGCTTAACTATGGAGTTCTTTCGTGATAGGCTACGAAGAAAGATGCATCTTTGTGGCATAGGTAGTACCAATCAATTCATATAGCCCTCCTTAACTGTATAGTCCCATACCTATAGAGAACTTAGGATCCTCTCATTCGGGTGTGTAATCGGTTCATTCATGTACCCCTGGCTGGAGGCAGGAGCCGCTCCCTTGTTCCTGCCTCGCACCCGAATTATTCCCTCCCTCCGTCCCCTGCGCCAGTATATATGTGATATTTTATTAGACCCCTAGATGCCATTGGTGATTCTTCTTTGACTCGCCCCAGTGGCAGTGGCACTATGATCTTTAAACTCCCTATACGTTGTGGCATTTTCCCAGATGCGGGCCTATGTATTCTTTAGTCGTTCGTTTAGCGTTTCGTTTTTACCCCGAGTTCGACCCGAATTTTTCGTATGATGGTGTGCCTTTACACATGGCATACCCCGATGTTTTTGTAGCCCCATCGGCACCACCTGTGACCCTCCAGACGACCTCCGTCATCATCCTCCTTAAAGTCGACCCATTGAGGCCCACACCCCCAGTGGAGGCGAGACCATCGTGCCGATGGCCAACGGCTTCCTGAGGATGATACGAGATTCTCAGACTTTTGGCGTGTACATAGTAGTAGTGTAGTGTTAGGACTTTACCAAAACACTTAATGTTCTATTAAATGTTTAGGTCGTTTGTATCTATATGTTATTTTTGTCGGTGCTATTGATTAGGTAGGTCTTAGGCAAGAGCTAGTCCTGTATTACGAGGTTTCTGACTAGCTTAGAGGTCGTCTCGTTTACTGATGTAGTGTACACACTATAACTGAAACCTAATGTTCATATATGTAAAAATGAGTTTCGCAACATATGTATCCAAATCTCTTTATTACCTTGTATTTTGACTAGTATAGTTTTTGAATGTATGTAATACTCTAATTTCCATGTCAATGCTTGAGTAGAACGTGGTAATTAGGAGGGTGTTCAAAAACCTTTTAGAAGGCATTTAGTTCAAAGTGTCTAGCACAGCATACCACCCTCAAATGGATGAGGAACGAAAGGACCACATAGGCCCTGGAGGATATGTTAAGCGCATGTGTGTTGGACCAAAGAGAGAGTTGGGATAAGTACTTGCCATTTATCGAGTTCGCATGTAACAACAGTTATTATGCGAGCATTGGTATGGCACAGGCATGAAGCCCTGATGGAAGGAAATGTCAATCACCTTTGTGTTGGTATAATCCCGGGAGCAAAGAATATTGGGATCGAAAGTCGTAGGGAAACAGAAGAGACCGAGAGGATCAAGGATGGAATCCTTACAGCTAAGTCGACAGAAAAGCTATATGGATAAACAGTGAAAGCCGTTGGAATTCCAGGAAGGAGAGCATGTATTCCTTAGGATCACCCACAGGGCATAGGGCGAGCTATGAAAGCCAAAAAGTTGAGCGATTTCTTAGCCCCTTTGAAATCCTTAATAGAGTCGGGTTAGTAGCTTACTAGATAGCCTAACCACCCAATTTGTCTAACCTTCATGATATTTTCCATGTCTCTCAATTGAGAAAGTATCAATCGAACCCTAGTCATATGCTAGAACCAGAACAAGTGCAGTTAAGGGAGGATTAACCTTTAACCTCCCTATGAGGATCAAGGGCAAATGAGTAAATTAGTTGAGGAACAAAATCGTACTTCTAGTCAAAGTGGCATGGGGACGAGGGAAAGTAGAGGATTTCACGTGGGAGCTGGAATCAAGATGAGGACGCGATACCCAAGCTCTCACAGTGTAACAAATTTCAAGGCGAGATTCTTTTTAAGGAGGGGAGAAATGTAAAACCCATTTTACCAAGTACAAAAATGACCAAAATGCCCCTAAGGCCATTTCTTCCTGAAATCGAGGACGGCCGGTAGGCTATCCTTGAGGGGTTAAGTCTAATATTTGAAGGGGATTAAGTGTGTCCTGGATGTGTTAGAGATGAAAATCTCAATTTATTGGTTTTCCATATGAAGAAATTACTGATTTACCCCAAAGGTAATTCAATGCGGGATTAAGTACCCAAACCTGGCATCACCCAGGAGTTCAAATATGATAACAAAGAGTGTTTCATGATGTCTGGAAAGTTCTGGTGGTCCCGGGAGTCCTTGTGTGAATTTACGTTTTAAACCCTATTTGATGCTAAATGAGTTTAATTAAACGGTTATGGAAATATGGGCAATATTATGCTCTAATTAAAGGTAAATTAATTTTATCTATTAATTTTGAGTCTAAATAATTGTTTAAGGTTAATTAAGGCCTAAGATTGATTAAGAAAGTTCAAATTTCCTTCTTAATCAAAGACATTATGTCATATCAAGTCAAATAGTGTTTTCTCTCTCCAATTCCTTAAATCGAGGAAACATGTTGAAGTTTGAATTTCAAACTAATGAAGTTTAATTCAAACTAAACATGAAAGATAACTCTTAATCTTGTCTTGACAAGCCTTAAACACATGATTACAAACCCAAATACCCAATTACCAATTCCTAACTCATTCCTTAATCAAATCTACCTCTAATACACATCCTAACCTACATGAAAAGAAAAATTCTTCCTCCCAATTAGCCAAGAGGCCGCAGCCTCCTCCACTTTCCCTTCATATTTCAATTCCCATAAATAGCAAAATACCAAAAGAGTCATTACCATTTGTTTTTTTGGTAGCAATCTTACTCAAAGAAGTGACCAAAAATCCTCTCTTCCTCTCAACTCAAAGCTTTCTCTTCTTCCTCTTCCACCACCATCCATAACCTCTTATCAACTCAAACCACCATACCTTCACCTTAGAACAACTCACAAACACATAATCCTTCCATTTCCAAGATCAAGCTTTCTCTTTTTCAATCAAAGAAATAACTTTGGTAAGGATTTTTGTTTTGAGTTTTTCTCTTGTTTCTCTTTTCATTTTCGGAATGATGATGGATGATGGCTATGATTTGTTCTTTTTCCCCTTCTATTGTCAGTTTGAACTTCCCTTTGCTTGCTTTCATTTTCAATTTTGTGTGGTTGGAAGATTGAAAACCATGGCTTGATGATGAGGGATCTTGATGGTGAGGTTGATACCACCATGTGCTTGACCTCTAGAGCCCAAGTTTTGGTTCATTTTGTTTGGTTTAAAGAATGGTAAGGAGGAAATGTTGTTGGTTCTTGTGAAATGTTTTCTTATTTGATGATCAAGGCCATAGCCTGATGATGGAGGTTCCTTGATGTTGGTTGTGAAACCATCATGTGTTGGACCTCTAAAGCTCAAGGCTTGATTTTTGGTTTCACAAGAGTATGGAAAATGGTGGTCTTTGTTGGTTTTCCTTTGAGCTTGATGGTGAGTCTAGATAAATGAGGTTCTTGGAACTATGGTGTCAAGAGACCCTAAAGCTCATTTCCATTTTGGGTTAAGATTGATTTAGGGTTCAGAGTTTGATTCTTTAAAGTCTTGAAATGAGCTCTAGCAAGATATAAAAGTGGATTTGCATCATGTTTATATTTCAAGCTTTTGCATCTCATGTTTATGTTTCAATGCCTTACATATCATGTTTATTTTCAAGTCATCACCTTAAAAAGACTAAAGAAATGGACTTGCATTTCCATGTTTAAATTTCTAGTTTGGCATTTCATGTTTATATTTCAAGTTATCACCTAAACTTTGAAGATTTAAAAATGAACTTGCATTCTCATATTTACTTTCAAGTCTTGTATATCATATTTAAGTTTCAAGTCATCACCTAATAATGATAAGGATCTAAAATGAGGTTTGCATAGCATGTTTATTATTCTTGTCATCACATAAATCCCTAGAGCTCAAAGACTTGCCCTTGTATCTTAAAATGGAAATCTTGATCATGGCTATTGGATGTGTTTTAGTCATGATCCAATGTTGGTTTTGATTCATGAAAATGCGAAAATGATTTCAAAGGAATGTTAGAAGGATGTTTTAAAATGGTCTTGAGGTGAAAGAGTAACTTGGAATGTGTCAAAACTTTGATTTCTCAAATTCTGGGATTCTGGTAATTGATTACCGCCTATGTAATCGATTACTAGGATAGTTCTTGGAGAGATTTTGGTTTGGTAATCGATTACAGGTATGTAATCGATTACCAGGATGTTCCTCATACTCGGAACAAGTTTTTAGCTTTGGTAATGTATTACCAGTTCATGTAATCGATTACCATGATGTTCTTTGTAACACCCTAATATTTAACCCCAATACGCCTAGGACGTATCAAGACTAATTATTAGTTATTACTTCTCTTTAAATTCATTTATAAAATACTTAGCGGAAAATACGGATAATTTTTTTTTTGAAATGATTTATATAAAACAAAGTGCGAGCCTTTGCGCTAACATAAACAACGTGAAGCGGAAGAATAAATAAAACATACAGAACATAAGCATTAAAGAACACATCCATCATAAACATCATTCCTCATCACATTAGATAATATAGTTTAGTACATCATAACAGAAGCATAAAGTCTTACCCATACTAGTGGGCAGAGCTTGCAATACAATGACATCAAATAAGAAACATGATAACAAATACATGAAAAACCCCAAAGGATAAACACCTAACTATCACTACCCTCTCTCCAAGCCTACTGGTGATGCCGATCTCGGTAGATGTAGCCCGAACTGACGAAGCTCCTCGGATGTACCCACGAAGAGGATCTAGGCATGCAATCGAGGGACAGTGTGGCCTCCGCATCGTGGTCGCCTCTCGGCTGTCCGAACGGGCCTCGCATGCCTCGCGGTGACCGTGTCCCGCTACCTCCTCCGAGACCCATAGGAAACGAAGGGAAGAGCCCTCCACGAGGAAGGATGGGCACGACGGCCTGCGTCTCTGGTCGTGTCCTCTCAAAGATCGAGGTCGTCGCCAAAGGGTGAAGTCGGAATCGAAACGATACTGGAGATGGGGAACAAAAGGGCGTCCCACGTATGCAAAACGTGCACCTTGCAATGACCCTTGAAGTGGTAGGACTGATGCTCGGGGTCATAGTGCACCTCCCATGTAGGCGGGTCAATGAAAATCACGAACGACGCCATCGATATCTGAAGACGTAACGGAAAGAAACAGAGAGGGTGAGAATTCTTGCTAAAGAATCTCAGGAGGGAAATCCTCTATCCTAGTGTCATCGTTTACGTCCCAGGAACCTTGGGTTTATTATGAAAAGGTTAAGCATGCATAAGTTCATTATGAGGTTTTCACAAAGGTATTTATCCAAGGTCCATGTCTTTTATAATGATTCTTAATGCATGTATGCAACATAATAGTTCATGGATGCATGGCAGTACTTTAGGTAAATCAAACAATAATCAATCAACATATAAGTGGCATGTAACCTTTCTCTTGAACATCTTTCCTTTTCTCATACTTGTGACACCAATAATATAGTAACCGCACCCTTAAACTAGGCTATGAGCTCATACCTTAACTAGTCGTCACTAGTTCTTACTTATCCTCTTGATAAGCGAATCATAAACATAATCATCATAATCCCGACTCCCAGAGTACGGGTAGGGGCCTAAGGATCACCCATCATGGGACTTTTTCCTTCTTCGAAACGCATCGACTGGTTAAGACCAGCGACTTTGTCCGCTTTGGCAGGCTAATGTCTATGCCCTCACGCTTTACCTTCTCTCATCGGAGCAGGAGAAGTACGTCTCGGTGTGTCACCTTAAACATCATATACTTTCATTCTTCGAAACGCATCAACTGGTTAAGACCAGCGACTTTGTTCGCTTTGGATGGCTCGACGTCCATACCCCCCACGGTTTTACTTTCTCTCATTTAGTAGGAGAAATGCTCTCTGCATATAACTTTAAACTTCATATTTCTCAAAAACTTTCTTTTGTCCCTCAAATTTGACGAAAATTCGCAGCATAACAGACATTCCGAATTTCCTCAAATTTGAGTCTTGCCACATAATCTCAATCACATGCATCATTCTTCATGAAACTTTCTCAATTAAAACTTTCTAGTTCACATGAGCATACTTTTCAATCTCATTTATACTTCGAAACCTCATGCATCTCAAATACATAACATTTCATCATATCATCATGTCAATTATTTACATAAGGTTTCATGCTCAAGATATTAACACAATCACATCATCATAATCATGCTCGAGGTTCATCATCATAAATATGCTCACTCGGCCTCCTATCTCATAGTATCTTATGATGTGACCCTTACGGGTCTTAAACTCATATTTCGGTCATTCTAATCCTCACTAAGGATTTTTATAACACCTAAGGGATCATTACTTAAAATTCTCACTAAGTTTTAGGCACACTTAAAATTCCAAACAGCATTATGTAGTTTGGGCAGGAAAAATATCATATACTTACGGGGCTCTAGAATCTCCGTTCGTGACCCTTTTTAAGATCCGTCTTCGCCTAAGGCTTCATAATCAATCCCTAAACCAATTATGAGGGATTCCTAGGCATGTTTACTAAGTTATAATTCACTTTCCTCAATTTAGCTTTGCTGGACAGAATCACATTTTGCCATGTCTAAGTGTGCTAGAATTCCTATTTTAAGTCCTTATCATCACCTTAAGCTTAGTAATTAATACCTAATCATTTATGAAAGGTTTTTATGCATATCCTACTGATTATGAACCATTTACACTTGAATTAATTATGCTGGAACAGTTTTGCAAATTTGTGCATTAAGGTGTTCTAGAATTCTCATTTTGATCCTTTTAAGTTACTTATTCTTTTCTAACTTCTCTAAATCGTTCCTTACTTCACTCAAACATAAATGTACACATTTTATCACCTTAAAACAGTTTGTACAGTAGCCAATCAGAGAGGTACAGAACCGAAATGAAACAATCATAAAATCACATAAAATCATGATTAAAAGCACATAAGTTGCTAGTTTTCTCTTGGAATGGTTTTAAACTCAAATCTCTTTTAGAACTCAATTTATCTCATTAAAATCATGTAATTATACATGAGGTCAGTAGCTAAATTAATTTGCTCATAAAATAGATTTAAAACATATAATCTCATTCATAATGTTCCTTAGGTACTCCTAAGCTTAGAAAAATTCCAAAACATGGCTATGGGCACTTGTGATTAGATGAACTCACACCAAGCCCATCATCATCACCACAAGGCCGAAATGGCTTCTTAAAAAAACCAACGTTTTCTTAAAACTTTACATTGGATACTTGGGCAAGTCTTTGAGCTCTAGACCATTTAGGTGGTGACATAAATTTAAACATGCTATGCAACTCATTTTACTCTTCTTTTAGAAAATAAAGTGAGAGCATAAAATAAATATGAGGTGCACTCATTTATTATCTTTAGAGTTTAAGTGATGGCGTAAAATATAAACATGATAAACATGATAGACAAGAAAGTAAACATGAAATGCAAGGTTCAATTCTTTATTTTAGTGCTCTAGGCCTCTTGGGTGTTTACCCCAAATCAACAATCAACTTTAAGGTTGAAATAGGTAGGCTTTGAGATTTATTAAGTGATGATGCACATTCTTGTTTTAATCTTTAAGTTGCTTAGTGATAGCTTGAAAATAAACATGCTATGCAAAGCATAAAAGTAAACATGAATGCAACTCTTTTTAATCTTAACTAGAGCTCTTATAAGACTTTAAAGGAACATAAAAACCTCAACCCATTATGTATCATAAAGCAAGCTTTAGAGTTCTTAGCACCTAGACTTCAAAGAAGCCTTAAGGTTGTGAACTCATCATCAAGCTCAAGAAAATGATCCTAGTGGCAAAAACCACAACAAACATTCAAAGGACCATTCTAATATTTTTAGCAAACCTTTTTCCTCAAAACCAAAACAAAGAGGCCGAAACCAAGAAGGAAAAAAAATGAAAACTAGAGCTTGAACAAGATAAAAAAAAAAAGGAAAACCGAAAACCTTAGAGAAATGAAAGCCAAAACTTTGAACTTGTAAAGAAAGGGAAAACCGAGTTTGTATATGGTCCAAGACCAAGATCCAAGCTTTAGAGGTTTATCACATGACAAACACCACACTATTTCCATGAGACCTCATCATCAAGCTAAAGTTGTGTTCATAAAATGGCCTCATGGCCGAAAATGCAAGGAGGAAGAAAAAGAGTTTGAAAACAAGAGAAAACTAGAAACTTTTCTCAAAGAAAGTAAAGAAAACTTGAAAGAAAACCCCTACCAAGGAAATCTTGAAAGCTTTGAAAGAAAGCTTGAGTTTGCAAGGAAATGAGAAGACAAAATCTTCTCTTGGTGAGCAACAAGGATTCGGCCTCCAAAGGTTCTCAAGGAAGATGATTTTTCCTTGAGGATGCAAGCTTGGAAATGGTGAGGTTTGGTGTTTAGGAGGTGTTTAAGTATGAGAGTGGTGGTTTGAGGTGGTTTGTGGTGGCTCAAGGTGGTGGTGGTGGTTCTTTGAGGAAGGAAGAAAAAGAACTTAGAGGAAGGGAAAATGAGAGAAAATGAGAGAAAGTGCAAGAAAACTCAACTTAGCAAATGATCAAAAAGGTGTCCAAGCTTTCCAAGGTTGGTATTTATAAAGAATGAAATGTTGTGGCTGATTTAGGGGGAAGAGCTGGCTGAAATTTTGGCTTTGGGAGGGAAGGAAAATATCTTCTAAAGCTTGTCTTGGAAGCTTGGTTTAAGTCCTAGCTTAGGTGTAGTCAAGTCCTAGCTTTGACATAGCCTTTTTGGATGAAATTTGAAATCAATATTTGATGGATTTTGGGGGAGGAATTCGGCCAAATCTGGACAGCCAAGAGGGAGGGAAAAATCATTCATGTAATTGTGGTTTAATGATGCGTTTAGGTGTTTCATTAATTAAGGTTTGGGTTAGGAGTTTGTAAGAAAGTGTTTAGGTGTAATAAAGGTTAATTAGGGTTAAGGCTTGTTTAGGGGGTGTTCTAATCTAGATTAACAATTTTAAAATTATTCTTTTGGTCAAAAAGGTTGTAGACAAGTTTCCTTAATTTAAGGAAATTGGAGAGAGAAAATACTATTCATTACTTTTTGATTAGTAATCTTGAATTAAAGAATGAAATTAGAATTTGACTAAGCAATTTAGTTTCTAATCAACCTTAATAAATTATTTTGACTCTAGATTAATTATCGAAATAAATTAATCTTCGATTAGAGCCTAATATTGCTTAGGTTTGCTTAATTACTTCATTAGGTGCACTGGACACGTAAGGGTAAAACGGTAATTTGCACTAAACTCCTGACCTTTCTGCTCTAAACATCAAATATTACTCTAAAACATCATTCTAAACTTCTTGGAAAATTTTGGGCTCAAACGGCACCTTTTACCCGTGTAGAACTGGAGGGTATTTGGTCATTTTGAGCCGAAAGTTTAGAAAACGAGATTTTCACCTCGAATATCATTCATAACAACGCATCCCCTCACACATTGAGTTGACCCATTGAGGTTGCCTGCAACTGCCCTTTAATTTTGGAAAAATGACCTCAGGGCATTTTGGTCATTTGCACTTAATACAGGAAATTCCTGGTATTACATTCTTCATGCCCAGAACACATTTTGGTCCTTGTAATTGATTACCATGCTATGTGATCGATTACCAGGATGTTTTTAAGCCCTTGAACAAGTTTTTAATTTTGGTAATCGATACCAGAACCCCAAATGTGCAAATAAGTGTGTTCTAAGCAAGGTGAACGGGGTTAGTGACCCTATATGCTTATGTGTTGTTGATAATTCCCTTGTATGCTATATATATGTATATATTATTGAGCATTGGATATGCATTAGTTGAGTTTGGTCCTTAACTTCCGTATATTGGTAGGAGCATGTTTACCGCTATTAGATGATTATTGTAATATACCTATCAAATATGTGCAGAAGAAGTGAATGCATATGTGAATAAATGATATGAGGATATTGTGGTATGATGAGATTATGATTGAATGTTTAAGATGCATGATATATGAAAGTTATGAACATGATATGTTTTACGTTAAAATTATGATTACATGCTCATTTTGCATTCTAAATTAACATGCCAATATTAAGGTGACATAAGACACATGGAAATGATCCTCATACTCCAGAATTAAAGGTTATGAAAGGTGATCCAAAAAGAACCCTTTAGACTCTAAGAATTAATAGTTATAAATGGTGATCCCATGCCCTAACCCGCACTCTAGGAGTCGAGAATTTAGCTTATCAAGAGGATAAGTATAGACTAGTGATGACTAATTAGGATGAGCTCATGCAAGCTAGAACTCTCAAAGGGAGAGTATCAGGGTGGCCCCAAGGAAAGAGAATAAGAAAGGTTAAGTCACCTAAAAGAATGATTCATGTTGGAATAAATTGCATTCTTTATGCTATGTTCATTCAATGTGCCCTGATGATATCTCGCTACTGGCATTGACATGCACCCATGATTTAGTATACTAACCATGCATTAAGATTCATGCTAAAATGAACAGGCCTTGGCTAATGGTATTTGAAAACTAATAAATAAACTCATGCATATTGTAACATCCTCCCAAGTACAACCTCATCCTTAACTCATGACATTGTACTTTAGAGTTGTTACTTACTAATTAGCGGACCTTTCTTAAATATCTATAGCAAACTCAATTAATGTGTGTAATAACTCTTGTATAATTTATTAAAATATATAATAAAGAAATACAATATTTATACATAGTTAAGTACAAAAGGAAGCTCTTCTATGAGCTTTAATACATATATGTCCCCTATTACATTTACATACATATAATTAACTCTACTACTAAACTACTAATCCCATATTCTTTTATGTAGGCCGCATCGTTCTCTGATCAACCTGGAGGTGACATGGGATCACAAAAATACATAGGGGTGAGAATTATACAATTCTCAGGAGGCAACTCTCCAATTACACAATCATAATGTCATCATCATCGCCCCAGCCACTTCCAATTATTAAGAAAGCATGAGCATACAATATGTATATATCAAAGGTTCATTTTAAAGTTCACAAATCATCCTTCCAAAGTGGGTTTATTTTATTATTCAATCACTTAATATACACATACTACTCAATAGCATAGTATTGCATTATGAAATACACGTGCCCCTCAGGACATAGAGCGTGCCCTTTACACATAAAAGGGGACTTCCCGTGCCCTTACACATAAAAGGGGACTTTTATCTACTTAACATATACATCATCATCAAACTTATATAAGTATCCGTTCACAATATAATTTTCAATCAGGTCTCATAAACTAATCTTTTAGGTTGCTAGCATGCATTCACATACATCACACTTGAATCAAATGTCATTATTTCATCAATTCAAAGTATCAATTCGCTTTCAAATATCAGATTTCACATATCGTAGCACAATTTATTTTCAAATCAAACAATCAATTCAGAGGCTATCAAAATTCTATAAGACACTTCATTGTGTCCACAAGGGTCTATAAAAATTTCAGAGCAAAAAGAGTGTTCTAACTATGTTAACAAAGTTAGACAAATTTGGTGGTCAGAAACCACTCAACTTCAGCTCAAAACCCAAACTTCATAATTTTTCACCCTAGAAAATGATTGAATCAATTCAAAAGAAAAATCACGGTTACACTTAGAGATGTTATCAACACTCAGTAAAAATTTCAAAGGAGAATTCAATTATTTTCCATGGTAGAAAAATTAGACAAATTCACAGCTTTAGACTAGAAATTCAAGTATTAACCTATATAGTCTCGTTACGATTTTTTTAGGTAGGAGGAGTCAACAACAAGGCTCAAGAAAATTCATGGAACTAGCCTAGGATGTTAGCTTCAACATATATTTTTCTAACTTATGAAAATACCCAAAATTTGCTCATAAAATTTTTGAACAAATACTGCCTATACAAAAATCTAAATTTCAGCAAGCATGTTTCAACTTCTCTTTAGCAAAAATGATTTTTCCATAACACCAAACTACTCCACCAAAGCAAATACATCTATATATATGTGTAATCACACCATGGAATCAAAAAATATCAATTTCCAAAAGCCAAACGAAGACAAACAGAAAATTAATAACAAGGTAACAAGAACCCTACTTTTGGTGTCTAATGGATCCTTAGCTCCAAGTTGCTCCAAGATTGATCCCTTCCACTTAAAGCTCCAAATCAACTCAAATCCTTCCTAAATCAGTGAGGGGTAAGATAGCAAAGTAAGGATTAGTGAGGAAATGAAATTCCAATCAGTCAGTTTTGATAGATTATGAGGAGTAAACAAGTTTTGTGAAACAATGTTGGTGTTTTAGTGACTTTGAGCTAGGGTTTTGAAACTTTGAAGCTTTTCAATGGAGGTTTGGAAAGAAAGAAATGGAGGTTGGTTCTTGAAAAAGCTTAGCCAAAATGATAAGTCCATGTGATAAAGTTTGGTGGCTTGTTTTTATCTTGAAATAAATATAGTATTTATGTAAGTAAAGTGTACTTTTCTTTCTTTTTGGTAAAAGAAAATGATATGAATGGCTAGGATTTGTTTTGTTAGTCAAAGAATGAATCTTGGTCATCCACTTGGCTTAAGATAAGTGGCTCCTTTGACTTAGGGAGCAGTAGCTTTTTCAATATTAAAACTCATACTAAAATTCCCGAACGGATTAGATATGGCTTCCAAGAAATATAATACGAAAGGCCATGATTGAAACTTACTTTTCAATTTTCAATCCTTGTCATCCACTTGGCATAAAGTGGTTGGTAAAGGTTACTTGCCACCAAGGAACTTATATGGTGTTAAAAACCACACATCAAGACTCTACCAATGGCAAAACGTCATACTTGGTAGTCAAACATTATCCAAAAATTAATTTCATAAATCAAACAAGGAATTCACACAGTTCAAACAATTCAATCAAATCCCAAATGTTCCTACCTTAGGTCGAATTCTTAGGTGGTGACGTCCCTTCAGCATTTATGGTGAAGACCCTACTTTGCTATTGTGCCTTTGTAGTTGGTTTTGAATTTCTATTTGGACACTCTATCATTGTGTATCCTGGCTTTCCCTTGATAGCATATGTTCTGCCCAGTGAAGCAAGGTCCACCCTATGGTTCTTCCCACATTTTGCACAATCTTGGCTCGACCATTATTGTTTATCCTTATGTAGTCTTGATTGAAATTGCTTCTTCAAGGGTGGATTATCCTCATAGTCTTGGTTTTTATGGTTAGTTTTATTAGAAGTTTCTTTAGCAGACGAGCGGTTTCTAACTTCTTATTGGAGTCCTCTGATTGATGGCACTTGTTTACCAATGTTGAATAATCTCTATAGAGTCCCACAACAACTTTAATGTCTTCATGGTCCTCCTTCATACTTCACACATTTCCAAGTTCATCTATTATGCCCAGAGATAGTGGAAAACTTGCAAAGCTCTTCAAACTTGGCTTGTATTAGCTTACACTCATGCCCTTGCTTGAGTGCCATGAACTCTAACTCCTTTGCATTCCTCACAGAAGTAGGAAAATACTTGTGATAAAAAGCTTCCTTAAACACTTCCCAAGTAACTTCAGTCTGAGAAGCTTCGAATAACCCCGGTGCCAACCCACCAGATTTGCATTCGCTTAACATCAAGTAGCAAAGGCCACTTTTTGGTCTCGTATAGGGAAGAGGAGAAAATCTTCTCCATAGCTTTGATCCATTCTTTTGCTTCATTTGGATCAAAAGCTCCTTGAGGAGGGAATGTTTGCCTGAAACTTTGTGAACTTTTGGTATTCTATGTCCACTTCGCTCCTCCAGGGTTCCTATGGATTTCCTTTGCATATTGACAATCCAACCTTTCTATCATCCTATTGGCTGCTAGCCGTTCTCTCATGGTCCGCCATCTCACGAAAAGTGTCCATCATACCGGCTTCAATTTCAGCACCTTCCCTACTATGCCGATTTGAAGTCATCAGGTCTTTGTAACACCCTAATATTTAACCCCAATACGCTTAGGACGTATCAAGATTAATTATTAGTTATTACTTCTCTTTAAATTCATTTACAAAATACTTAGCAAAAATACAGGTAAATTTTTTTTTGAAATGAAACATGTAAAACAAAGTGCGAGCCTTTGCATGTAACATAAATGTAACGTGAAGCGGAAGAATAAATAAAATATAAACAATAAACATTAAAGAACACATCAATCATGAACATCATTCTTCATCACATTAGTTAACATAGTTTAGTACATTACTACTGAAATTTAAAGGAAACATAAAGTCTTACCCATACTAGTGGGCAGAGTTGCAGGATAACAACAGAAAATAAGAAACATAACAACGAATACATGAGAACAACCCCAAAAGATACTCCCAAGCTATGACACTCCCTCCCTCGAACTATGGATGATGCTCCTCCCCTCGTCCTTCGGTGGCACATACCCAATGAACTGGGCAAGCTCCTTGATGCGTGAAGGCAGAAGGATGGCGAGCATGCCCTCCACGGCATGGGGCGCATCTCCGACGTCGTGCTAACCTCTCGCTGCGTCACCGTCTCCTCGCTACCCATCCGATATCCATGGGTACAGCAGGGCGGAACCCTCCGAGAAAGGATGAGAAGGAGGATCCTCTGAGGTCGGTCTCCGAACATCTGGGCGAGGCACGTACTCGGTAACCTCGCACCGCTGAAGATGAGACGGGCGCGACGGTTCTGCTCTCTCTGGTCGCGTCCTCTCAAAAATCATGTCGTCGCCAAAGGGGAAGTCGGAGTGAATCGGAAGCTGGAGACGGAAAGGCAAATGGGCGTCCCATGTATGCAAAAATGCATAGCAACGACCCTCGAAGTGGTAGGACATGATCGGATCATAGTGCAGTTCCACACGGTGCATCAACAAAAATCACGAACGACGCCATCGATGTTGGAGACGTAACGGAAAAAGAAAGAGAGAGAGGGAGAATCTTGCTAAAGAATCTCAGGGAAATCCTCTATCCTAGTGTCATCGTTTACGTCCCAGGAACCTTGGGTTTATTATAAAAAGGTTAAGCATGCATAGGTTCATTATGAGGTTTTCACAAGATATTTATCCAAGGTCCATGTCTTTTATAATGAGTCTTAATGCATGTATGCAACATAATAGTTCATGAATGCATGGCAGGACTTTAGGCAAACCAAACAATAATCAAACAACATATAAGTGGCATGTAACCTTTCTTGAACATCTTTCCTTTTCTCATACTTGTGACACCAAACATAATAGTAACCGCACCCTTAAACTAGGCTATGAGCTCATACCTTAACTAGTCGTCACTAGTTCTTACTTATCCTCTTGATAAGCGAATCATAAACATAATCATAATCATAATCATCATAATCCCAACTCCAGAGTACGGGTAGGGGCCTAAGGATCACCCATCATGGGACTTTTTCCTTCTTCGAAACGCATCGACTAGTTAAGACCAGCGACTTTGTCCGCTTTGGGGGCTAATGTCTATGCCCTCACGGTTTTACCTTCTCATTCGAAGCAGGAGAAGTACGTCTCGTGTGTCACCTTAAACATCATATTTCTCAAAACTTTCTTATGTCCCTCAAATTTGATGGAAATTTGGCCCATAACAGCTACTTCCGAATTTCCTCAAATTTGAGTCATGCCACATAATCTCAATCACATGCATCATTTTCATGGAACTTTCTCAAATCAATATCTTTCTAGTTCACATGAGCATATTCCTCAATTTCATTCATATTTCGAAACCTTATGCATCTAAATTAAGGCATAATACTTCATCACATCAACATGCCAATCATACACATAAAGTTTCATGCTCAAGGAATTAATCATAATCACATCATCATAAATATGCTCATTCCTTCCTATCCATAGTATCTTATGCTTTGACCCTTACGGTCTTAAACTTGTATTCTAACCATTCTAATACCCATATTACATCTTTATTACCCTCAAGAGGTTAACACTTAAACTTTTCTCTAAGATTTGAACTCACTAAAATTCCAAACAGCATTGCACATGTAAGGGCAGAAAATATCATATGCTTATCTGGTCTGAATCTCCGCGTGACCCTTTTTAAGATCCGTCTTCGCCTAAGGCTCCATAATCAATTCCTAAACCAATTATGAGGGATTCCTAGGCATGTTCTCTAAGTTATAATCACTTTTCCTCAATTTAACTATGCTGGACAGAATTACATTTTGCCATGTCTAAGTGTGCTAGAATTCCTATTTTAAGTCTTTATCATCACCTTAAGCTTAGAAATTAATACCTAATCATTTATGAAGGGATTTTTATCATGTCTTACTGATTATGAACCATTTATCCTTGAATTAATCATGCTGGAACAGATTTGCATTTTTATGCATTAAAGTGTTCTAGAATTCTCATTTCTAATCCTTTCAAGTTACTTATTCTTTTCTAACTTCTCTAAATCGATCCTTGCTTCACTCAAACATAATTTTACACATTTTAACACCTTAGAACAACATTTATACAGTAGCCAATCATGAAGGGCAGAACCGAAATCATAAGCCCATAAAATCACATAATCTCATGAGTTGAAATGCATACAAGTTGCTAGTTTTCTCTTGGAATAATTCTAGGGATTCAAAACTCTTTTAGAACTCAAATCCTTACATTAAAATCATGCAATTACACATGAGGTCAGTAGCTAAATTAACTTATTCATAAAATAGATTTAAAGTATATAATTTCATTCATAATGTTGCTTAGGTGCTCCTAAGCTTAGAAAAATTACAAAACATGAACTATGGACACTTGTGATTAGAGGAACTCATGCTAAGTCCATCATCATCACCACAAGGCCGAAATGGCTTCTTAAGAATGCCATTTCTTAAAACCTTACATAGGATACTTGGGCAAGTCTTTGAGCTCTAGATCTTTAAAGTGATGACATAAACTTAAACATGCTATGCACCTCATTTTTATTCTTCATTAGAAAATAAAGTGAAGACATAAAATAAACATGAGATGCACCTTTTTATTATCTTTAGAGTTTAAGTGATGGCATAGAATTTAAACATGCTAGACAAGAAAGTAAACATGAGATGCAAGGTTCAATTCTTTATTTTAGTGCTCTAGGCCTCTTGAGGTTTTACCCCAAATCAACAATTAACTTTAAGGTTGAAATAGGTAGGCTTTGAGATTTATTAAGTGAGGATGCACATTCTTGTTTTAATCTTTAAGTTGTTTAGTGATGACTTGAAAATAAACATGCTATGCAAAGCATTAAAGTAAACATGAATGCATCTTATTTTAGATCTTAGCTAGAGCTCTTGCAAGACTTTAAAGGAACAAAAACCTCAACCCATTATGTATCATAAGGCAAGCTTTAGAGTTCTTAGCACCTAGACTTCAAAGAAGTCTTAAGGTTTGAACTTCATCATCAAGCTTAAGAAAATAGACACAAAGCTCAACACTTGTCTAAACAAAACTACAAGAACTAAGTCATATTCTTTATTTTATTGCTCATGGGCTTCAATCTAGAGTAAAACTCTTAGACGGCCGACCAACTTTAAGGTTGGCAAGGGTAAGCTTAGAGCTCTTTGAAAACATGTGATTAATTTTCTTTAACAAAACTTTTGTGATCTACTTTACATTTTTAGCAAACTTTGTTCAAACCAAGGCAAAGGAAACCGAAATCATTTAAGGAAGAAAAGGAAAGAACCGAAAATGAAACCAAGAAAAAGAAAAAAAACACAAGCATGTATGGTCCAAGACCAAGTTGTTTCAAGCTTTAGAGGTTTCTCACATGACATCAACAAGTCATTATCTTGAAACCTCATCATCAAGCTCATGTTATTTTCATAAAATGGCCTCTTGGCCGAAAATGAAAAGAAGAGAAAGAAAGGAGTTTGAACCAAGAGAAAACTAGAACTTTCTTTAAGGAAAACAAGCAAAACTTGAAAACAAAACCCCTACCTAAGGAAGTCTTTGAAAGGAAGAAAGAAAGCTTGGTTCTTGAAGAGTTGAGAAGACAAAATCTCCTCTTGGATTGTGATGATGGATTCGGCCAAAGGGGAACTCAAGGAGATGATTTTTCCTTGAGTTTCTAAGCTTGGAATGGAAAGTTTAAGTGTTTAGGAGATGGTTTAAGGTGAGGTAGTGGTGGTTTATGGTGGTGGCAAGGATTCTTTAAGAGGTAGAAGAAATGAAGAAGATGAAGAGAACTTAGAGAGAAATTGCAAGAAAAAGCAAGAGAACTAAACTTAGCAAAGCTTCTAAAGTGTATCAAGGTTCTTCAAGGCTTGGTATTTATAGAAAATTTTGCACATTGAGGCTGATTAGGGGGAGAATGGCCGACGGCATAGGAGGAAAAAGAGAGGAAAATATCTCTTACAAAGTATGGGCAAAAGCATGGTTGAAAGCATGGTGAGGTATGGTTTGAGGTATGGTCTAGGCATGGCTTTTGAGTGAGAAATCAAACAACATGTGGCACTTCTCTTGGCCTTGCATTCGGCCAGGACAGCCAAAGGGGAATTAATTTGTTCATGTAATTGTGTTTTAGTGATGTGTTTAGGTGTTTCTTTGATTAAGGTTTTGGTTAGGAGTTGTAAGAAAGTGTTTAGGTGAGGTAATTGGGTAATTAGGAGTGTCAAGACTTGATTAGGAGGGTAATCTTACTAGATTAGTAATTTAAAATAATTCTTTTGGTCAAATGAGGTATGGCACAATTCCTTAATTTAAGGAATTGGAGAGAAAAACACTATTCAAGATTCCATGACTAGGAATCTTGAATTAAAGAATGCAATTAGAGTTTAACTAAGCAATCTTAGGTTCTAATTAACCTTAATAAATTATTTTGACTCTAGATTAATTATCGAAATAAATTAATCTTCGATTAGAGCCTAATATTGCTTAGGTTTGCTTAATTGCGTCATTAGGCTTACTGGACACGTTCTTGGCAAAATGGTAATTTTGCACTAAACCTGCTCGGACCTTTCCTGCTTAACTAAACATCAAATATCACTCATAAACATCATTCAAAACTTCCTGGAAAAATTTCTGGCTCAACCCACCTTTTACCTGTAGAGAGGAGGGTATTTTGGTCATTTTGAGCCGAAAGTTTAGAAAACGAGATTTTCACCTCTGATATCATTCATAACAATTCTAACCCCTTTAAACATTGAGTTGACCCATTAAGGATTGCGGGTAAACTGCCTGAATTAGGTAAAAATGACCTCAGGGGCATTTTGGTCATTTTTACTAGAGGGGAAAAAGGGCGTACACTTGTCACACCAAACAAGAATTATTGAGTTGATCAAGCTCAATACCAAGCTAAGTGTGGCAACAACCCACAACATTCCAACCAGTCATACATATATATAGAATTATAATGCATGACATTGACTAAGGAAGCATAGCTAGTCCATTCCTCAAAGTCCTACAAAGATGACTCTGATACCATAATGTAACATCCTCCAAGTACAACCTCATCCTTAAGTCATGACATTGTACTCGAGAGTTGTTACTTACTAATTAGCAAACATTTCTTAAATATCTATAGCAAGCTTGATTAATGTGTGTAATAACTCACGTAATTCTATTAAAATATATAGCAAAGAAATACAACATTTATTGAATACATAGCTAAGTACAAAAGGAAGTTATTCTATGAGCTTTAATACATATATGTGCCCTATTATATTTACATACATTTAACTCCAACTAAGTCAGTAAAGCAAAAATATCAACTACTAAACTCCTAAAATCCAGTATTCTTTTACGTAAGGCCATATTGTTCTGCATAAACCTGGAGGCAACATGAGAACACAAAAACACATAGGGTGAGAATTATACAATTCTCAGGTAGGGCAAATCCAAATTACACAATCATAATGTCATCATCATCGCCCCAGCCACTTCGGTTTATTAAGAAAGTATGAGCATGCAATATGTATATATCAAAGGTTCATTTTAAAGTTCACAAATCATCCTTTAGAAATGGGTTTATTTTATTATTCAATCACTTAATATACACACAAATACTACTCAATAACATAGTATTGCATTCTTAAATATACGTGCCCTTAGTACATTAGAAGGGACTTTTCCATGCCTTTTACATATTAAAGGGGACTTTTCCGTGCTCTTTACACATAAAAAGGAACTTTTCCTGTCTTTACACATAAAAAGGAACTTTGTGTGCCCTTTACATAATAAAAGGGGACTTCCTCGTGCCCTTTACACATAAAAAGGGACTTTTTATCTACTTAACATATACATCATCATCAAACTTATATAAGTATCCATTCACAATATAATTTTCAATCAGGTCTCATAAACTAATCGTTTAGGTTGCTAGCATGCATTCACATATATCATACTTTCATCAATTCAAAGCATTAATTCATTTTCAGCACAATGGCAATTTCACATATTCGTAGCACAATTTATTTGCATATCAAACAATCAATTCAGAGACTATCAAAATTCTCTAAGACACTTCAATGTGTCCACAAAGTTTCATAAAAATTTCAGAGCAAAAAGAGTTCTCTAACTATGTTAACAAAATTAGACAAATTTGGTGGTTAGAAACCACTCAACCTCAGCTCAAAATCCAAAATTCATAATTTTTAACCCTAGCAAATGATTGAATCACAAAAAATCAAAGTTACACTTCAAGATGTTATCAACACTCAGTAAAAATTTCAAAGGAGAATTCAATCATTTTTATGGTAGAAAAATTAGACAAATTCGTAGCTTCAAGACAGAAATTAAGGCAGCACCTATATAGTCTTGGTTCATTTTTTTTTTCAGGAATAGGAGTCCAAAACAAGGCTCAATAAAATTCATAGAACTAGCCTAGGATTTTAGCTTCAACATATATTTTTTCTAGCTAATGAAAATACCCACAATTCCCAAAAAATTCGTGAACAAATACTGCCTATACAAAAATCAAAATTTCAGCAAGCATGTTTCAACTTCTCTCTAGTAAAAATGATTTTTTCACAACACCAAACTACTCCATCAAAGCAAATACATCTATATATACGTGTAATCACACCATAGAACCAGAAAATATCAATTTCCAAGAAGCCAAAACCAAGACAAATAAAATGAACAATAAGGTAACAAGAACCCTACTTTTGGTGTCTAATGGATCCTTGGCTCCAAGTTGCTTCAAGATTGATCCCTTCCACTTCAAGCTCCCAAACCAACCTCAAATCCTTCCTAAATCAGTGAGGGGTGAGATAGCAAGGTAAAGATTGGTGAGGAAATGAAATTCCAATTGGTTAGTTTGATAAATTATGAGGAGTAGAACAAGTTTTGTGAAGCAATCTTGGTGTTTTAGTGACTTTGAGCTAGGGCTTTACAAGCTTTGAAGCTTGTCAATGGAGGTTTGGAAAGAAAGAAATGGAGGCTGGTTCTTAAAGAAGCTTGGCCAAAAATGATAAGTCCATGTGATAAAGTTTGGTGGCTTGTTTTTATCTTGAAATAAATATAGTATTTATGTAAGTAAAGTGTAATTTTCTTTCTTTTTGGGAAAAGAAATGATATGAATGGCTAGGATTTGTTTTGTTGGTCAAAGAATGAATCTTGGCCATTCACTTGGCTCAAGATAAGTGGCTCACTTTGACATGGGGAGCAAGTAGTTTTTTCATTGTTAAAACTACACATCGAAATTCAACTAACGGATGAGATATTATTCCAATAAAATATAATAAACGAAAGGCAATGATTGAAACTTACTTTTCAGTTTGAATCATTGCCATCCACTTGGCATAAAGTGGTTGGTAAAGGTTACTTGACCACCAAGTAACTTATACGGTGTTAAAAATCACACATCAAAACTCTATTGAACAGGCAAAACACCATATCCGGTAGTCAAACATTACCTAAAAATTAATTCTAGGTATAACTTTTTATTCCTTATCATTTCTAACCTTAACCTTCTCTTTTCTCAGTCCAGGCATTTGAATCCCACTAGGGTTTCAACTGCTAGATGGGCCCATAGGGCCCGCAAGGTCACTATTCACCCTGGCCTAGAAATTTTTTTTTAACACATCCATTGGGCTATCCTCATTTGTTGCTAAAAATGTCAGATTTTTAAATTATGACTAATAAAACTCAAATTAATTTTTAAATAATTTTTAGGGTGTTACATGTGTTCCTTAGGATCACCCCAGCAAGCATAGGACGAGCAATGAAAGTCAAAAAGTTGAGCCCGAATTTATTGGACCCTTCAAAATCCTTAATAGAGTCGGTAACACATACGAGTAGCCCTACCACCTAATTTGTCCAACCTTTACGATGTATTTCATGTTCTTCAATTGAGAAAGTGAATCTAGTCATGTGCTAGAGCCACAAGTGCAGTTAAGGGGAGACTTGACTTTTAACCTACCACCTACGAGGATCAAGACCGAGGAGTAAAGGTTAAGGAACAAAACCATACTTCTAGTCAAAGTGGCATGGGGATAGGGAGGATAAAGGAATTCACTTGGAGCTAAGGAGATGAGGACACGATACCCAGAGTTGTTTGCAGGTAACGATTTCGAAGGCGAAATTATTTTTAAGGAGGGAAGTAATGTAACGCGGAATTTCCCCTGAGTGCAAAAATGACCAAAATGCCCTTGAGGTCATTCTCCTGGAAATCGAGGGACGGCGGTCTGGCTATCCTGAAGGGTTAGTCTACATGCTTGAAGAGGGTTATATACGTAAAGTATATGTTAGAGATGAAAATATTTTCCTGTTTCCATATGTGAAATTCCTGGCTTATCCCTGAGGTAATTCAACGCGGATTAAGTGACGGACAAACTGCCATATGTAACGCCCAGAATTTCTGCTATTTGAGTACAAATGACCAAAATGCCCCTAAGGTCATTTTTACCAGAATTAAACAGTTGCCCGCCTCAATGGGTCAAATCAATGTTTGAAGGGGATTATATTCGTTATGTTTGATATAAGGTGAAAATCGTTTCTAAACTTTCGGCTCAAAATGACCAAAATACCCTCCTGTGTTCTACGAGGGTAAAAGGTGCCGTTTGAGCCCAGAACTTTTCCAAAAAGTTTGGAATGATGTTTTTGAGTGGTATTTGATGTTTAGTGAGCTGGAGGTCCCGGGCAATTTTAGTGCAAAATTACCATTTTGCCCCTAGAATAGTGTACAGTGAGCCTAATGACGCAATTAAGCAAACCTAAGCAATATTAGGCTCTAATCGAAGATTAATTTATTTCGATAATTAATCTAGAGTCAAAATAATTTATTAAGGTTAATTAGAACCTAAGATTGCTTAGATAAACTCTAATTGCATTCTTTAATTCAAGATTCCTAGTCATGGAATCTTGAATAGTGTTTTTCTCTCCAATTCCTTAAATTAAGGAATTGTGCCATACCTCATTTGACTAAGAAAGTGAATTTAATTTGTTAATCTAGTATGACCACTCCCTAATCAAGTCTTGACATCCTTAATTAGCCAATTACCTTACCTAAACACCTTCTTACAAACTCCTAATCAAAACCTTAATCAAAGAAACACCTAAACACATCCTTAAACCACAATTACATGAACAAAATCCCTTCCCCCTTGGCTGATATGCTGGCCAAAATTCCCATCCCCAAATTGTTTCACATGTTGTTTTAATTCTCATTCAAAGAGCCATGCCTAGGCCATACTTCAAGCCATGCTTTGCCCATACCTCACCATGCCTTAACCATGCTTGCACCCATACCCATTCAAGAGATATTTTTCTCTCCTTCCCCTAAGCAACCGGCCACTCCTCCCTCCTCTAGGCCATCCATGAGCTCTCAATCTTCTATAAATACACTAGCTTGAAAGCTCTTTGAATGTTTACACACTTGAGCAAACTTTAAGCCTTCTTCCCAAACTCAAAGAACCTATTTTCCTCCTCCCTTGCCGAGTTCTTCATCAAGTTTCCAAGAAGGATTTCCTTTTCTTTCTTCTCAAGAAACAAAGCTTTCCTTCATCTCTTCAAGACTTCTTAGGTAGGGGTTTATTTTCCAAGTTTTGTGTGCTTCCTTTAAGGAAGAGTTCTAGTGTTTCTCTTGGTTTTTCAAAGTTCTTCTTCTCTCCTTTTATTTTCGGCCTAGAGCCTTTGTTGAGAAAAACTTTGGCTTGATGATGAGGTTTCAAGATAATGGACTTGTGATGCCATGTGAGAAACCTCTAAAGCTTGAAACAACTTGGTCTTGGACCATACATATTTGTGTTTCTTTCTTTTCCTTGGTTTTATTTTTCGGTTCCTTTTCTTTTCCCCTTGAATGATTTTGGTTTCCTTTTCCTTTGTTTGAACAAAGTTTGCTAAAAATATTAAGTAGATCACAAAAGTTTTGTTAAGAAAAATTAATCACATGATTTCAAAGAGCTCTAAGCTTACCCTTGCCAACCTTAAAGTTGGTCGGCCGTTCTAAGAGTTTACTCTAGATTGAAGCCCATGAGCAATAAAATAAAGAATATGAGTAGTTTTATTTATGATGTTTTGTTGAGTGTTGGTGTTTTTGTCTTAGTCCACACTCATGAGCTTGATGATGAAGTTCAAACCAAAGTATTCTTTGAAGATTTGGTGCTAAGAACTCTAAAGCTCATCTTTATTTGTTCAAGATACATGTTGGGTTAGGCTAGTAATGTCCCTCTAAAAGTCTTGCAAGAGCTCTAGTAAAGATAAAACAAGTTGCATTCATGTTTAAGTTTATGCCTTGCATAGCATGTTTATTTTGATGCCATCACTAAACTCTCAAGAATAACTAAGTGAACTTGCATTGTCATGTTTAATTTCCCAAGCTTGCATTTCATGTTTACATTTCAAGTCATCACTTAAACTCAAAGATAATAATGAGGTTGCATCTCATATTTATTTTATGCACTCACTTTATTTTATAAAAAGGTAAAATAAGTGCATTGCATGTTTAAGTTTATGTTATCACCTAAATACCCTAGAGCTCAAAGACTTGCCCTAAGTATCTTCAAAGGGAAACTTTAACCATAAAAAAAATGGATGTGTTTTAGTATGATACAATGATTGTTTGATTTTGTAAAATGTAAGGATGATTTCAGGAAAATGTTGGAAAAATGTTTTATGAGGTCTCAAGGTGTTTAAATAGTTTGGAATGTGTCAAAAATCATGTTTTCTCAAATTCCGAGGTTCTGGTAATCGATACCAGCTTATGTAATCGATTACCAAAGTGGTTTTTCGAAGGGTTTTGGTTCTGGCAATCGATTACCATACAATGTAATCGATTACCAAGGTTGTTCTTCATGCCCAACTGGTCTTTAAAACCCTGTAATCGATTACTCTGATGTTCTTTATTTTTCGGAAATAGATTTAACCCTAAGTAATCGATTACCATCCTATGTAATCGATTACCTAGTTGTTTTGAACCCAGAATAAAATTTAGTCCCTGGTAATCGATTACCAGGCACATGTAATCGATTACAGAACACCCTTTTGCTCATGAAATTATTCCAAGAGAAAGACAAGTAACTTGTATGCACTTATAACATGATTTTATGCGATTGTGCATGATACATACTTTTGGTTTTCTATCTTGTTGGCCACTATATGAATTCTATTTAAGAGTTAAATGCGTAAGATTATGTTTGAGTGAAGTGAAGAACGATTTGACGGTTAATAAGGACTAAGTAAATAGAAAGGTTTGAGAACTAAAATCTTAACACCCTTAGACACGAGAATAATAACTTGTTCCAGCATAATTGAGCTTAAGGAAGATGGCTCATAATTAGTGTTTATGCCTAGGAGTCGAACCTAGGATCTTAGGCAAAGACAGAACTTAAAAAGAGTCTAAGGTGTAAATCCTAGAATCCCCCATAGTCGAGTAATGATCATGATGTTTAATCTATACAATGCTGATTGGATGAGTTAGTGAACATAAACGTTAGAAAGAATTATAGGTAATGATCCCTTAGGTGTTATAGGATCCATAATAAAGGTTAGGATAATTGGAACACAAGTTTAAACCGTAAGGGTCAAAGCATAAGACACCATGAGGTAGGAAGTGTGATGTGAGAATGAGACCGAGCGATTATGCTTGTGTTATGTATGAATGTGTTAATGTCATGAGTATGAGCTTATGAGGATTCATGGTGTGTTGTAATAATGATTTTGGTATATTGTGGGCATAATGCATGAGACTATGTGATACAAATGAATCAGAGAAAGTATGTTTTTATGATTGAAAAGTTTATTTGATTGAGGAATTTATGAGACAACATGCATTATGTGAGTTATGTGGCATGACTCAAATTTGAGGAAATTCTGAGCGCAAGTTCTTATGCTGAAATTTCGTTTGAGAGACTTAAGAAAGTTTGAAAAATAAGATGTTTAATGTGACACACGGACGTACTTCTCCTGCTCCAAGTGAGGAGAAGGTAAAACCGTGAGGGATCGACATTAGCCTCCAAAGCGGACAAAGTCGTTGGTCTTAACCAAGTCGATGCGTTTCGAAGAAGGAAAAAGTCCCATGATGGGTGATCCTTAGGCCCCTACCCGTACTCTAGGAGTCGGGATTATGATGATTATGATTATGTTTATGATTCGCTTATCAAGAGGATAAGTAAGAACTAGTGACGACTAGTTAAGGTATGAGCTCATAGCCTAGTTTTAGGGGTGCGGTTACTATTATGATGCTTAGTGTCACAAGTTTGAAGAGAAGGAATGATGTTCAAGAGAAGTTACATGCCACTTATATGTTGATTAGGTTTGCCTAGTCCGCCATGCATTCATGTTCTGCTATGCTGCATACATGCATTAAGATTCATTGTAAAAGGCACGGACCTTGGATAATTATCTTTGCGAAAACTTCATAATGAACCTATGCATGTTTAACCTTTTCATAATAAACCCAAGGTTCCTGGGACGTAAACGATGACACTAGGATAGAGGTTTTCCCTCCTGAGATTCTTTAGCAAGATTCTCACCCCTCTCTCTTTCTTCTCTTCCGTTACGTCTTCAGACATCGATGACGTCGTTCGTGATCTTCATTGACCCGCCCACTTGGGAAGTGCACTATGACCCGAGCATCAATCCTACCACTTCCAAGGTCATTGTGAGGTGCGCGTTTTTGTGTACGTGGGATGCCCGTTTGCTTCCCCGTCTCCAGCTATTGCTTCAATCCGACTTCACCTTTTGGCGACGACCTGATCTTTGAGAGGACGCGACCAGGAGACGGTAGACCAGTCGTGCCCGTCCTTCTTCATCGGCGGTACACGGATACCCAGGTATGTTCCCCGTTCTCGATCGGAGGCCGATCCTCGGAGGGCTCTTCCCTTCATTCCCTATGGATCTCGGTGGAGGTAGTGAGGACATGGCCAAGCGATGCATGCGAGGCATGTTCGGACGGCCCGAGGCGACCACGTCATGGAGGCCACGTCGTTCCCTCGATTCCCATGCCTAGATCTCTTCGTTGGGCTACATCCGAGGAACTCCGTCATTCGTGGGCTATATCTCCCATCCGAGGATAAACGTCATCAGTAGGCATGGAGGGTGAGGGTAGTGATAGTTGGGAATCTTATCTTTTGGGGATTTACCATGTACTTGCTTTTATTTTCCTTTCGTTTATGTATTTCCAGTTTCTATGTACTACAAGCTCTCCCACCTATATGGGTAAGACTTTATGCTTCCTTTTATGTTTCAGTGATTATGTATTAAACTATGTTAATTAATGTTATGATGAATGTTTTCATGATTGAGGTGTTCTTTATTGCTTTTGTCTCGTATGATTTATTTGCTCTTCCGCTTTACGTTTCGTTTATGTCATACGCAAAGGCTCGCACTTTGTTTTACATATTCCATTTCAAAAAAAAAAAATTCTGTATTTTCCTCTAAGTTATTTTACAAATGATGTTCAAAAGGAAGTAGTAACTAATAGTTAATCTTAATACGTCCTAGGCATGTTGGAGTTAAATATTAGGGTGTTACACCATCACAGGAGTGAATATGATAACAAAGAGTGTTTCATGATGTAGGAAAGTCCAGAGTGGTCAGAGGGAGTCTTTGTGTGAATTTACAATTTTACCCTTGTTTGGTGCTAAACAGGCATAATTAAACGATTATGAAAATATGGGCAATATTAGGCTCTAGTTAAAGATAAATTAATTTAATCTATTAATTTGGAGTCAAAATAATTAATTAAGGTGATTAGAGACTTAAGATGGATTAAGGAAACTCAAATTTCCTTTTTAAATCAAATACATTATGTCATTTCAAACCAAATAGTATTTTCTCTCTCCAATCCCTTACATTAAGGAACATGTTGGAGTTTGAATTTTAAACTAATGAAGTTCAATTCAAACTAAACATGAAAGACAACTCTTAATCATGTCTTGCGGGCCTTAAACACATGATTACAAATCTAAACACCCAATTACCAATCCCTAACTCACTTCTTAAATCTACCCTAATCACACATCCTAACACAAATGACAAGTAAAATTTTCCCTCCAGCAAGGCCAAGGAGGCCACGACTCCTCCAGTTCCCCCATTTTCCCTTCATATTTCAATTCCCATAAATACCACAACACCAAAAAGAGCCATCAATTTACCATTTGTTTTTCGTCACAAGTCTTGCTTCTAAAAATCCTCTTCTCTCTTCAACCCAAAAGCTCTCATCTTCCTTCTTTTCCACCACCATTCTTAAACCTTCTCAGACTCACAAACACCCAAACATCTAATTCCAAGACCTAAGCTTTCTCTTTTTAACCAAAGAAAACAACTTGGTAGGGATTTTGTTTTGGGTTTTCTCTTCTATTTCTTATTCTTCTTTTCGAATTTTGTTGATGAATAAAGTGTTTGGGATGTTGTTGATGTTGTTCTTCTCATTTGGTTTAGAATTTCCCTTTTCCTTTCTTGCCATTTTCGATTTGTGTTGTTATAGGAAACCATGGCTTGATGATAAGAGATCTTGATGTTGGTAGTGAAACCATCATTTGCTTGACCTCTAAGCCCAAGGTTTTGGTTTATTTTTGGTTTTGAAAGAGTGAGTGTAACGCCCATTTTCCTGCTTCTTTATCATTAGAAATTACCAAATTACCGTAGGTAAATATTATATAAAATTTGAGACCAAACAATTTCAATAAAGGAATATAACGTTAGAAGAGAAGTTAGGAGCAATTCGTACAAGCATTGCAAACCCAATTTCTGTATGTGTAAAATGACCAAAATGCCCTAAGGTTATTTTACTTAGAAAATGAGGATCGTGGGCCCCACCCATCCTCAAGGGGATGTTTTGAGGATAATAAAGGATTTTTTGTTATGTGTGTTAATAGAAGAATCTCAATTTTGAGTCCGACGCGCGAAATGACCAAAACGCCCTGCGGTTGTTTAACTCCGATTTGCGTGCCGACTTGATCAACCTCACTAAAATATTTTAAAAGGTGTTTTTAAGTTATGAATGACCCTTGGTTAAGTCAGATGGTCGGCAGATTTTGGGTTAATTTTACGTTTTGCCCTCTTCATTATCCTTTTGCAAATTTTGAGATTTTCGATTTGTTAACGAAACCTAAACAATATTAGGCTCAAATTAAAGCTTATTAAATTCTAATTACTAATCTAGAGTCAAAATTATTTATTTAGATTGATTAGAACCTAAAATTGCTTAAAACACCCAAATTGCTTAGTAATTCACTTAAGCCCTTAATCGTAAATTCTCTAAATTGCATGAATACCTTGCCTACACCTAAATAATACATGGAACACACAAAATCCTCTTCCACAAGGCTGTAATGGCTGAAATTATTGAGTAATAAGTCAGAAAATTATTACACAAAAATCCAAAGAATGAAAACAAAGAATCATGAAAACATGGAAACATGATTCCATGTTTTAAGCCACCAAACAAAATGATTTTTCTTCCTTATTTTTTTCCCTAATTTTGGTCAGATTTCCTTCCTTCCTTTGTCCATTTATGAGCTGCAAAATCTCTATAAATAGGCATGCTTGAAGATAGTTTAGATGCTTAGTTCATAACTTACACAAATTCTAGTCTTAGGAGCACCAAAAGCTTTCTTTCTTTCTTTCTCTTGGCCAAATTCCCTTCAGCTTTTCAAGGATATTTTGCTTCATTTCACTCAAGGAAACCAAGTTCTCTTCCTTTCTTTCAAATCAAATTAGGTAGGGAGGTGTTTCTAAGTTCATTTTATGCTAAGACAAGTTATGTTTCTAGCTCAAAAATGATGTTTTCATGAGCTTTCTTTTAAGTTTTCATTTTCAGTTTCTTCTTCCTTTTCTTTTTAAAGTATTTCGGCCATATGGCCTAGCTTATGATGAGACCATGGTTTGATGATGAGATTCTTGAGTGTTGGTTGCAAAGCTTTCACAAGTTAGATCTCTAAAACTTGAAGGTTTCACTAGTTTCCAAAGCTTCTAAAATTTCATTTTCTTTCCTTATTTTCCTTTCATGGTTTCGGCCAAATGGCCTAGGAAGGAATGAAATGATGGCTTGATGATGAGGACCTTGAATATGGGTTGTAAATCCATCACAAGTTAGGCCTCTAAAGCTTGAACATTCCATTTAATGCAAAACTTTAAAGAATAATGTTTTTATCTTGAGGTTTGAATATGAAATATGTATTTTTTTACTTTGTCTTGCTAAGATACATATATTGGGTTGAAATCATAATTTTCTTAAAGTCTTGAAGGAGCTCTAGTAAAGAGATCAAGTGAACTTGCATCCATGTTTAAGTTTATGTCTTGCACAGCCATATTTATTTTATGTCATAACTAAATTCTCAAGAATAAATAAATGAACTTGCATATCTCATGTTTAAATTTCAAGCTTGCATTTCATGTTTAAATTTCAAGTTGTCACTTAATCTCTAAAGATAATAAAGAAGTTGCATCTCATGTTTATTTTATGCTCTCACTTTATTTTATAATGGCTAAAAGAATCAATGCATGGCATGTTTATTTTATGTCATCACCTAAAAATCCTAGAGCTCAAAGACTTGCCTATGAATCATAACGAAGAAATGAGATAATTGGAGTTAAAGAATTTATTCTTTAGAAGTCTTGAGAATTGGAGCTTAAAAAAAAATGTAATTCTCTTCTCCGGTCCTATGCAACTTCCGGCGCTCGGTTGCTTAAGATTCTCTTCTCCCTTCACTAGTCCTATGCGGTACCGCGCTCAAGTTTCTTGCATCATGTTTATATTACAAGTTCTTGCATCATGTTTAATTTTCAAGTCATCACCTTAAATCTTAAAGATAAAGAAATGGAATTGCATATCATGTTTATAATTCCAAGCTATCACCTTATAAAGATAAGATTAAAATAAGGTTGCATAGCATGGTAATAATTCTAAGATGTCACCTAAATCTCTAAAGCTCAAGACTTGCTCCTTTTATCTTAAGTGAAAGATTTAATTATGAACATTCTTTCAAGTTATAAATCGGTCCCATGGTTAAGTTAGGCCTAAAGTCCTATGACTTCTTTCAAGTTTAACAAAAAGAATTAGTTCTAAAAGAGTTTTAAAACTTTGTAAGAATTTTATGGGAAGCGTAATTTATGTGTACTTAAAATGTGATTTGATGCTTATCAGAATTTGGTGTATTGATTGATTCCTGGTTTGTATGTTATAGTTGTTGTTGCAAACAATGAAAACTTATGCATGAAATAAAGGACATATTTTGTACCTGGAAGAAAGTGTATTCCTGTTAGAGTGCAATTTGGAAAGATTCCGCTAAGGAAAGATTTGGTATTTAAGCGT